>CM033628.1:5209409-5691909 GCA_019453435.1 Rhinogobius similis | reverse complement strand
AAAACTGGTCAGAACAATCGCAATTAGATATTTTTCCCAAATCGTGCAGCTTTAAAGTGCGTATGACAGGTTTGAACAATTTTCTAATTTTGATTTTATTTGGTGTATTAATACGTAATGTACATAAAAAATATTGTTTTACACCAATCAACACAGTCACAGTTTGTGGAGAAAAGTTAAAAAATCTAACTCATTCCATCCAAAGATTATGCATAATTTACCCAAAAGAAACAATTTATTTTACCCTTAAAACATTAATTCAATAAAATAAAGGTGTTCACATGTATTTTGATTTATCGGACAAAAAAATCTCAGACATTAGCCGAGTTTTAGCCCAGTGTACAAACTAATTTCCCAGTGTGATGTCATCTTTTACAACCAGGAAGTGATATCAAAAAACTAAAAAAAAAGGCTAAAAATGATGAAATGTATAATTATTTTTAACAAAACTTCAAATTTTAGTTACATGAGTAGTTTAACCTGTCATACGCACTTTAAAGGTCCCATATTCTTCTATTTTCCCCTTTACACAGTCTATTCTAAGGGCTTTGTCGATAAATGTTTGCGTTGTGTAATATCCATAACATAACAGTTTACAAAAAACACCCATTTCTTGGACTGGCCCCCCTCCTTGCAAAAGCAAACAGCTCACTCTGAGATCTGACCCCCCCGAACAGAGAGCAGGCTGCCTCCCCCGCCCAACTCGCGCGCCTCCCCCGCCCAACCCGCGCGCCTCCCCCGCCCAACTCGTGCCGAAGCCTAGAGTGGAGATGGTGCATGCGCCGTGTGCTCCGGTAAACAGCGATACACAAACACTGAATAAACATTTTCTGGTCCTGACGGTGTCGTGCTGAGTCCTACGTCCTGGATCTGACCTGGAGTTTGACGTGCTCCAGGGCCTCGACGACGGACGTTGCCGTTTGGTAAATAACAAGCTAACTCTTCGATCTGTCGTATCCATCGTGTAATTACTGTGTAGCATTAGCATTAGCTGTTTTTATTCTTGCGGCTGCGCGCTTCCTGGAGGCGTGGCTTAAACACCGCGTCATCTTAGTGAGGAGCCTCCGTCTGCTGTTCAGCCGAGGGGGACGGAAAAGACAGTTCTCTAGTGAAAACATGAGGGAATCAATCAAAAAACCACTTTGGGCACAACATACGAGGCCCAAATAGCACTGGAGGAAGGTTAAAACCTCTGAAAAGTCCATTTTGCATGATATGGGACCTTTAAAGGACAGACACAAAAACGACAAACACAAAAAAGTATTCCATTGTACAATATATTACTACAGAATTAAACGTGTGCGGCCTGAAAACCACTCAGAGAAGTCCATTATTGTGTTAAAAAGTCGAGTAAACGTAACACACACCTCTGCGTTTTGGACAAACCTGTTCATGTGAAAGCGTGACTCATCCTCCGGGGACTCGCGCTTTCGGGACAAAAAAATGGGAGCGCACAGTGGACGGGATCAGGTTCCAACAGGCATTACTCACCCGGAGAAAACACTGTCCGCGCTCTACAACCGAAGACGCGCTGATTCACGCACGAGAGCGCCGAGCAGCTGGGAGTGACGCATCGATATTCACAAAACACGCTCGCTCTGGGCCTCTTCCGCTCCGAAAACGGCTCTGGTCCGGATTCAAAACAAGGACAAGCTGTTGTTGTGTTTTTCCTTCGCGCGGAGCAGGTTTCTCTGGGATAAAGCTCGATTTAGTGGCGCTTTTTTCACGCCATCGTCTGTGTTTCAGCTGTCGCGTTTTTATTGACCTGGCCCCAGTGGGAGGAGCCTATTGTACATGTTTTTAGCATTAAAGTGCATATGATTTTTTTTTTTCTTTCTAATTTTTATTTTATCTAGCGTATCAATGTCTGTTACACATTAAAAGTCTAGTTTTACACCAATCAAATCGTAGTTTGTGGAGAAAAGTTGATAAATCTGTTACAGGAAGTGAAAACTAATGACATCACACTAGGGAGACTCACTCCATCCAAAGGTTACGCATAATTTACCCAAAATAAACGACTTTCTTTAGTCTTAAAACATTAATTCAGCAAAATAAAGGTGTTCACATGTATTTTGATTTGTCGGACAAAAAAATCTCTGACATTAGCCCAGTTTTAGCCCAGTGTGCAGAGTAATTTCCCAGTGTGATGTCATCATTTACAACCAGGAAGTGATTTTACAAAATGGAAAAAAAATGGATTCAAAACAAGGACAAGCTGTTGTTGTGTTTCTCCGTCGCGCGGAGCAGGTTTCTCTTGGATAAAGCTCGATTTAGTGGCGCTTTTTTCACGCCGTCGTCTGTGTTTCAGTTGTCGCGTTTTTACTGACCTGGCCCCAGTGGGAGGAGCCTATTGTACTGTAATGTTAAAGGGCGTATGACAGGTTTTAACGATTTTTTAATTTTTATTTTATTTAGCGTATCAATGCCTGTTACATATTAAAAGTCTAGTTTTACGCCACTCAAATCATAGTTTGTGGAGAAAAGTTGATAAATCTGTTACAGGAAGTAAAAACTGATGATGTCACACTGGGGAGACTCATTCTATCCAAAGGTTACGCATAATTTACCCAAAATAAATGACTTTCTTTAGCCTTAAAACATTAATTCAACAAAATAAAGGTGTTCACGTATGTTTTGATTTGTCGGACAAAAAAATCTGTGACATTAGCTGAGTTTTAGCCCAGTGTACAGAGTAATTTCCCAGTGTGATGTCATCATTTACAACCAGGAAGTGATAGTACAAAATGAAAAAATGCTAAAATGTATTATTATTTTTAGCAAAACTTTAAATGTATTTATCTTACCTGTATTTTAGTTACATGACAAGTCTAACCCAGTGTTTTTCAGCCTTTTTTTTAATAATGGCACACTTTTTGGGTTCAAAAGATACCACGGCACACCAAGTATTTATTTTTTTATCTGGTGTATAATGAGCCAAATAACGTCTGTGCCATTCATTAACTGGTTCTTTAAATTTGGCAGTAGTGATGGTTTTGTGTTCTTTTTTTGATGCAGAAGTTGCTCAGGACACTCCAAAATTGAAAATGAGTCAATTACATCCACATTTTTCAATCGTTTACTTAAACTGGACATTTTTGTCAAGGCGCACCGGTTAAAAATCAAGGATCTAACATGTCAGAGGCACTTTAAGGGAAACCGGAGCGCTCAGAGTAAACCTACGCAGACACAGGGAGAACATGCAAACTCCTGCAGGTGAATACTGCGTTGTGTCCTTGGGCAAGACACTTAACCCATCTGTGTACATTGGTGTGTGAATTGTTGAATGGTTCCTTGATGAGTTCCTTGAGTGCCTCGAAGGTGGAAAAGCGATATATATAAAGATGTGACCATTTACCAATTTTGAGATGGCAGGTCCTTCTTGTCACGGAGAACAAGAAGGACCTGCCTGGAAGAAGCTCAGCCAGAAGAATGGACTGTAAACTGTAAACGCAGGAGTGCACTGGTCGCTGCGTGCTCCGTTGCTGGTGACTTTACTTTTTTCAGCCGTGCAAAGCGTCCATCACATGCGACCAAAGCAGCTGTCCTCAAAATCCAGAGGCGCTAATTTGATGCCACGGTGTAAACGCAGCGTAACAGCAAAGAACATCCTTTTACAGTTTGGTGTCTGGCGCCCCCTGCAGTCGGGCAAAACACACAGACACATTACATCGTCACATTATTCATGATGTTTACTGTCTTAAAGCTTGAAAAACAAAACTAGCATCCTGACGACGCACTTCCTGCTTCACGATAGAAATAGATCAAATAGAAACGCTGTGGTCTCATTTTCGAACAGATTACGATACGTCTGTGCCGGGGCAACACAGATTTGACTTTATCACGTGAAATAAATTGTGTGTCCTCCGTTTGAGTTGAGCTCTGACGTTGCGTTTGCTGTTTCAGTACGTGGACCTGAACTCGTCTCGTAACCTGCTCATCCTGGGCTTCTCCACCTTCAGCGGCCTCGTGCTGCCCACGTGGTTCCACTCCAACCCCGGCATCATCGACACAGGTACGGGACCAGACCAGGACTAAACAAGGACCAAAACAAGTCCAGGACTAAACCAGGACTGAACCAGGGCCAGGACTAAACCAGGACTGAACCAGGGCTAAACCAGGACCAAAACAAGTCCAGGACTAAACCAGGACTGAACCAGGGCTAAACCAGGACTAAACCAGGTCCAGGACTGAACCAGGACTAAACCAGGACTGAACCAGGGCCAAACCAGGACTAAACCAGGACTAAACCAGGGCCAGGAATGAACCAGGACTAAAACAGGACCAAACCAGGTCCAGGACTGAACCAGGTCCAGGACTGAACCAGGACTAAACCAGGACCGAACCAGGGCTAAACCAGGGCCAGGACTAAACCAGGACTAAAACAGGACCGAACCAGGACCGAACCAGGGCTAAACAAGGACCGAACCAGGGCTAAACCAGGACTAAAACAAGACTAAACCAGGGCTAAAACAGGACTAAACCAGGGCTAAAACAGGACTAAAACAGGACTATACCAGGGCTAAAACAGGACTAAACCAGGACTAAAACAGGACTAAAACAGGACTATACCAGGGCTAAAACAGGGCTAAAACAGGACTAAAACAGGACTATACCAGGGCTAAAACAGGACTAAACCAGGACTAAAACAGGACTAAAACAAGACTAAACCAGGACCAAACCAGGACCGAACCAGGACTAAACCAGGATTAAACCAGGACTAAACCAGGACTGAATCAGGACTGAACAAGGACTAATACAAGACTAAACCAGGACCAAAACAGGACTGAACCAGGACTAAAACAGGACAAAACCAAGACTAAAACAGGACTAAAAGAGGACTAAAACAAGACCAAAACAGGATTAAAACAGGACCAAACCAGGTGCAGATCAAACCAGGACTAAAACAGGACTAAACCAGGACTGAACCAGGACTAAAACAAGACTAAACCAGGACTAAAGCAGAACCGAACCAGAACCGAACCAGGCCCAAACCAGGACAAAACCAGGTCATTGCTGTCCTTCTTTTATATATTTTACATGCAACTTTATAAGAATTTCTTCTACAACTTAAACTCTATATGACAAGTCAGACGTCACATTTCACTAAAATGTAGTGAAGATGATTATATTTAAGATTTTACTAAGCGTTTTTCCTTTTTGTCCCCAGTTTGACTATTTTCGTAAAGTTTATAATGTCACTTCCTGGTTGGACATAGTTAGAGGTAATTCCACAACTGTTACCTAGCAACCATTTTGAAAACAAGGGCCAAAATCCATATAAATTACACAATAGTTATGATTTGACAAATAATAATACCTGATGATAACTTTATTTGGTTGAATGCTTGTTTAAACTGTCAGAAAACGGTTTCAGTCGAGTGTTAACTGTCTATTTATTTTCAATGACACGTCGCTTTTTGATGACATCACAGAGGGATTCCATTTCAGAACTCAGCTTAAACTTTTAAACTTTAATTTTTCAAATTTTCTTCACAAACTGCCACTTCACAGATGTAAAACTATGATAAATATCTAACACAGGTGCCCTCCCACCAAACTAAGTCAGAATTAGAGAAAAATGAGAGCCTGTCATAGACTTTAATCAGATGAATGTCAGACCTAAAGCCGTCCAGGTCCAAGGTCAAGTCCAGGTCCGTTTGTAAATCCTGCTTTGGCTCCTCTCATGGTTTTCTCAGAGCAGCGTCTCACCGACTTTTCAGGCAGCGACCCTGGAATAAGAATCCAGCAAGTGAAAAGGAAGTGATATATTGAAAAAATCTAATTATCACAAAGATGCACGAACATTTATAATGGTTAAAAGCACTAATCTTGCGTTTCTTGTGCGCTTTGTTGCTTGTTTTTACTTTTGACCAATCAACGCGCGCTTAAATGTTCAACCCCAAAAGCGAAAACATAAGCACAGAAACAGCAAGTGAATGTTTAAGTGTTTTATTGTTCTTGCTTCAATATCCTCACAACTTTTTAAATTATTTCATACAAACATAAATAAAGGTGAATAAAATATCTCACAAGACAAGCATATCACACATCATTTCAAAAAACATAATTTACACCAGAAAACACTAAACCACAATTAAACCACGACTACAGGAGGACTAAACTAGAATTTAAGTGGGACTAAACTTGGACACAACCATCAGGCTTAAACCAGCACTAAACCAAGGCTAAACCAGCACTAAAAGAGGGCTAAACCAGGGTTAAACTAGGACTAAACCAGCACTAAACCAGGGCTAAACCAGGCTTAAACTAGGACTAAACCAGCACTAAACCAGGGCTAAACCAGGCTTAAACTAGGACTAAACCAGCACTAAACCAGGGCTAAACCAGGCTTAAACTAGGACTAAACCAGCACTAAACCAGGGCTAAACCAGGCTTAAACTAGGACTAAACCAGCACTAAACCAGGGCTAAACCAGGCTTAAACTAGGACTAAACCAGCACTAAACCAGGGCTAAACCAGGCTTAAACTAGGACTAAACCAGCACTAAACCAGGCTTAAACTAGGACTAAACCAGCACTAAACCAGGCTTAAACTAGGACTAAACCAGCACTAAACCAGGGCTAAACCAGGCTTAAACTAGGACTAAACCGGGCTTAAACTAGGACTAAACCAGCACTAAACCAGAGCTAAACCAGGGCTAAAGCAGGCTTAAAGTAAGACTAACCCTGGGCTAAACCAGGCCAAAACTAGGAGAAAACCAGGGCCAAACAAGGACTAAACCAGGCTTAAACTTGAATTAACCAGGACTAAATTTGGACTAAACCAGGGCTAAACCAGGCTTAAACTAAAGGCTTAAACTTCTCCTGTAGTTTAGTCACATAAATGTAAGAAAAAATATACATTACAAGTTTTTCATCATGTCATGTTTTCATGTAGAAATAAGGCATTTTATGTGAAAAAACAGCCCAAAATAAACATATTTGGGACATTTAAATCTGAAAAATGGACAGAACCAGGTTTAAAGTTCTTGGTTCATTTTGTAACACATTAGTTACAAAGAAATGCACAGAGAGGATTTTGGATTTCTTATTTAGTTTTTAAGTAAACTAGATTAAACTGAAAATTGTCCTAAAAAATCAAATCTCGCCTCATTTGTTTGACTTAAAACTTAAATAAATTAATTTTAGAATTAGATATTAAAAAATCCTTCTGTACGTTTCGCAAAATCTTGTTGAGTCCAAAACTGTGAAGTTTGAGGTGTCCTTTGAAGTTTAATGTCATTTAATGTGTTTTAGCCGCATTTAGTTGCTTTTAGTCTTGTTTTTGTCGCTTTTTGTCACTTTTCATCACATTTTGTCACCTTTCGTCACGTTTATGATGCTTACGCCGCTTATAGTTGCTTTTTTGTCACTTTTAGTCGCGTTATTGTTGTTTTAAGCTGCATTTTTGTCACGTTTAGTCACCATTTTGTCACATTTAATCAAATATTGTGTCAGTTCTGTCTAAATCTTGTTGAGTCCAGATTGTACAGTTTGGTGTAGGATCTACTTTAAGGCTGATCTTTATGTCTCGAGGGACAAAAATGCATTTGAAGAAAACGGCCTCTAGTTGCATTTTTGTCACCTTCAGTTGTATTTTTGTTGCTTTTAGTCACATGTTTGTTGGTTTTAGTCATGTCTTTGTCACTTTTAGTCACTTGTTTATCGCTTGTCATGTTAATGTTGCATTCAGTCACGTGTTTGTCGCTTTTAGTTGTGCTTTGCTGCTTTCAGTTGCGTTTTTGCAGCTTTTTGTCAAATCCTTCTGTCCGTTTGGTCTAAATCCTGTTGAGTCCAGATTGTACAGTTTGGTGTAGGATCTACTTTAAGGCTGATCTTTATGTCTCGAGGGACAAAAATGCATTTTAAGAAAACGTCCTTTGAAGTTACAATGTCCAGAGAAATCTATGGATGAAGTGGATTCAATGGAAGAATAAAACATCTTTAGGAGCAGATTGGACACGTTTGTTGTTTCCACATGAAAGACGATATGTGAGAGAGAAAAGTGACCAAAAAACAAAAGATTGAAAAAAAAAAAATGATGTTTTGCCTGCATTGTCTCGCCTTAAAATAAAAACCAACAAATACTGAGGCTAATTTAGTTTGAAAAAGCTAGATTTTATTAAGCTAGATTTTCCCTTTTCAACGTTTTACTTTTAAAAACAGAGCAATATATATTTTCTTTGTTGAGATATCGTTGTTGCGTCGGTCAATATTGCAATACTTTCATGCTAGCTCGTGCAGCCCTGTCCGGTGGCCGTGTTGTTTTAACTTTTGTGCTATCTCGTGCAGCCCTGTTGGTCGCCGTGTCGTTTTTACTTTTGTGCTATCTCGTGCAGCCCTGTCCGGTAGCCGTGTCGTTTTTACTTTTGTGCTATCTCGTGCAGCCCTGTTCGGTCGCCGTGTTGTTTTTACTTTTGTGCTATCTCGTGCAGCCCTGTTGGTCGCTGTGTCGTTTTTACTTTTGTGCTAGCTCGTGCAGCCCTGTTCGGTCGCCGTGTTGTTTTTACTTTTGTGCTAGCTCGTGCAGCCCTGTTCGGTCGCCGTGTTGTTTTTACTTTTGTGCTAGCTCGTGCAGCCCTGTTCGGTCGCCGTGTTGTTTTTACTTTTGTGCTAGCTCGTGCAGCCCTGTTCGGTCGCCGTGTTGTTTTTACTTTTGTGCTAGCTCGTGCAGCCCTGTTCGGTTGCCGTGTTGTTTTTACTTTTGTGCTAGCTCGTGCAGCCCTGTTCGGTCGCCGTGTTGTTTTTACTTTTGTGCTAGCTCGTGCAGCCCTGTTCGGTCGCCGTGTTGTTTTTACTTTTGTGCTAGCTCGTGCAGCCCTGTTCGGTCGCCGTGTTGTTTTTACTTTTGTGCTAGCTCGTGCAGCCCTGTCCAGTGGCAGTGTCGTTTTTACTTTTGTGCTATATCGTGCAGCCCTGTTCGGTCGCCGTGTTGTTTTTACTTTTGTGCTAGCTCGTGCAGCCCTGTTCGGTCGCCGTGTGGTTTTTACTTTTGTGCTAGCTCGTGCAGCCCTGTTCGGTCGCCGTGTTGTTTTTACTTTTGTGCTAGCTCGTGCAGCCCTGTTCGGTCGCCGTGTTGTTTTTACTTTTGTGCTAGCTCGTGCAGCCCTGTTCGGTTGCCGTGTTGTTTTTACTTTTGTGCTAGCTCGTGCAGCCCTGTTCGGTCGCCGTGTTGTTTTTACTTTTGTGCTATCTCGTGCAGCCCTGTCCGGCGTTGTTCTGGCTCGGTGCTGGCGCCGCTCACCTTGAGGAGCGGCGGAGGCGGTGCCAGCCTAAGCCTCTAATGCCACGCTCACAGATGGCACCGCGCTCTGGTCCTCAGTTTAGTGCCGACCGGGAACTTCTAAACCCCGCAGTGACCTCAGCGCTGACCGGGGATTTAAACCGGGATTTCAGAGCGCGCCGGGCACGTTTGAGACTGCAGGAGGCGCCGGAGAGGCTCGGCTTTCTACAGAAACAGAATGGGTTTATTGCTGTTGTCAGTGGTCAAAATTTACAAACATAGGAGCTTGCTATCTTGTAAAAACAGCACTTTCTTACAAAAATAAGACCATTGTTTGCCGTCTGCATCTGATAATTAAAGGACCCATATCCTGCTCTTTTCCCCTTCACACAGTCTATTCTAAGGGCTTTATGATACATTTTTGCGTTGTACGATAACCATAACATAACAGTTTCCAAAAAACACCCATTTCTTGGACTGGCCCCCCTCCTTGCAAAAGCAAACGGCTCACTCTGAGATCTGACCCCCGAACACAGAGAGCAGGCTGCCTCCCCCGCCCAACCCGCGACGTAGCCTGGAGCGGAGATGGTGCGCGTGCGGGGTGTGCTCCGGTAAACAGCGATACACGAACCATAGAACTATAATTAAACCATCCATGTTACGGTAGCGCCAGAGTGCTGAGCCTGCTACGCGCTTCCTGGAGGCGTGGCTTGAGCGCCGCGTCATCTTAGTGAGGAGCCCCCGTCTGCTGCTCAGCCGAGGGGGACGGAAAAGACAGTTCTCTAGCGAAAGCCTGAGGGAATCAATCAAAAAACCACTTTGGGCACAACATACGAGGCCCAGATAGCACTGGAGGAAGGTTAAAACCTAAGTTGATTTTGCAGGATATGGGACCTTTAAGTGTTTTGTCTCAAAGTAAGAGCTAAAGCAGCGCTCTGATTAGCTGCGCTTGGGTGGTCCTCCCAGTTTCACTTTATTGTTTAAAAAAAGCCGTTGTAAAGCCGTGCACTGGACCAAAAATGAATGCGTGTGAATTTTAACGACGCCAAAGGGTTTGCGAGCGCGAGGGACGAGTCAGATTGATTCAAAAACCTACTTCTGTTCTCCAGTGTGAAAAACAGGTGCCCAGCTTTAAGGTGCGCTTTATGAGGGAAATGTGGAAGTGTTTGATGCAGGAAGTCTTTTAAAAAAAACATTTTACACAACAATTACGTTCAGATTTCCACTTTTAAGCCGAGAGGAGAGCGGGTTGTTTATTCCTGTTGCTACGAACTGGCTCGTCCTCTGGGATGGATAAAGTTTTCTGATTCTGATTGTTCCACTCATTATTCTTTACAATACTCGCCCCGTCCTGCGACACACACAGAGGCTTTTATAATGCGGAGTTTCCACGCCGTAGTGACCACCAGCAGCTCTTACGCAGGAAAACTCTTACACAATCCTTTATAAACAGTGGGTACATGGACCAAAAACACAAATGTGGAGTAACTGTTTTCTGGTGCAGTAACTCTTTCTTTTTCATAGTGTTCGGAGTTCAGTCACTTTCTAAGAATTAATGGAATACACTGTGGTATTTGATCACACAATTCAGGCGTCAAACTGCGCTGAATTAGTGAGAAAAACAGAAAACACAGCTGTTTTAGATTGTACGTGTGAATGTGTGTGATTGTCCTTCTCTAATTTGTGGTAAAGGTTGTCCAATGTAATAAATAAATGCAGAACAAACCGTGAAACAAAAACAAAAAGCTGTTTTTAATCTTACGTCACACTAGAATATAAAGCAACTCATGGTGAAAGTATTGTACGTTTTCAGAATACACTCTGATTGGACCAAGTAATGGAAGATGTTCCAAAATACACTGTGATGATACAGATATTGAGTATATTGTGAATAAATACATTTCACTTCAAAAGTGGTTTAGAAATGAAGGCTCTCTTTTATTTTGTTCAAGCGTTTTATTGCTAAACTTGTCCCTGTCAACATAAATTTAAAGTGCCTCTGACAGGTTGGACTATTCCCTAAAATGCAGTTAAGATAAAAATATTTCAAATTCTGCTACAATTTTTGCAAATTTTACCCCAATTTAGCTATTTATTTATTTATTTTACTTCCTGGTTGTAAATGATGACATCACACTGGGAAATGACCAAGAAACATCCTGTACAGTGCACCAAAACTCCTCTAATGTCTCAGATTTTTTTCATTTAACAAAGAAAAGTTACAATGTTACAACTACAACAACAACAAATACGACTTTGTGTATTTGTGTATAATCAGTGTTTAAAGGGTCAAAAAAGTAGTTTATTTTGCGTAAATTATGCATAATCTTCCCTTTGTGACATCATCAGTTTGTTTCCTTCCTGTAATTTTCAACATGTTTTTCCACTTTTCTCCACAAACAGCGTCCTTATTGGTGTAAAACTATAATTTATATTTAAAAGAGGTATTAACTAAATAAAGTAATCATATAAACCTGTCATACGCACTTTAACAACATATTTGAATGTTACATTTCAAAGTAAAAACTACTGACACAGTAAATGTTTTTCAGATTTAATTCCTGTGGAGATTGAATTTAAAGTGCCTCTGACATGTTGAACTACTCATTTAACTAAAATCTAATTAAGATAAATACATTTCAAATTCTACTAAACTCTTTACAAATTTTACCCCAGTTTAGCAATTTTTCGTTTTTAAATGTCACTTCCTGGTCGTAAATGATGACATCACACTAGGAAATTACCATAGCAACCACACTGTACACTGCACCAAAACTCTTTTTTTTATTTGACAGAGAAAAACACGTGTGAACACCTTTATTTTGTTCTGTTTAAAGGGTCAAAAAAGTAGTTTATTTCGTGTAAATTACGCATAACCTTTGTCTCCACAGTGTGATGTCATCAGTTTGTTTACTTCCTGTACTGATTTTTCAACATATTTTGCCATTTTTCTCCACAAACAGCGTCCCGATTGGTGTAAAACTATAATTTATGTTTTCGAGCGGTATAAATACACTGAATAAAGTCAAAATTAGAAAACCAAAAGAACCTGTCATAGGCCCTTTAATGTCACGGAGTGGAACGTTCCAGACAAAGCGCTGTTTGCACACACACTTTCTTTTTCTTAACACCTTGATTCTGTTTGGGTGCAACGGTGGATGTGGTTTGGAAACATTTCAAGTCCTCATTGTGTGAAAACTGAGGCTTTTGTGCTGCTCGTTCCCCAGACACAGGCCGCGCCGCTAATGTGGCTAATGTGGCTATAAGCATTGTGTAATCCAAACATGTAATCCAGCTGTAATCCCTCACTCTGAGCAGACTGCAGCCTGGCCTTTAGACCTTTACGACGTCTCAAACCAGGAATTACTGCACCTCTGTGTAGACTTTTATAATTGATTAACATTTTATATGGGATTATTGATTCTGCGAAATAAACATCAAGCTAAATATGCCAAAAGAATTGTACAATCGTTCAGTTTAGCTCTGTACGCAAAGGTCTGGAAACATAATTGACACCAGAAAGGACTAAACCACAATTGAACACAGATTAAACCAGGATTAAACTAGAATTTAAGTGGGACTAAACTTGGACACAGCCATCAGGCTAAAACCAGCTCTAAACCAGGTTTACACTAGGACTAAGCCAGCACTAAACTATGCCTAAACTAGGAGTAAACCAGGGCTAAACCAGCACTAAACCAGGCCTAAGATAGGGCTAAACCAGGACTAAATCATGTTTAAAGTAAAACTGAACCAGGCCTAAACTAGGACCAAACCAGGACTAAACCAGGACTAAACCAGGTTTAAAGTAGAACTAAGCCAGGCGTAAACTAGGTGTAAACCATGGCTAAACTAGGACTAAATCAGCACTAAACTAGGCCTAAACTAGGACCAAACCAGGACTAAACCAGGACTAAACCAGGCTTAAGCTAGAACTAAACGAGGACTAAACCAGGCTTAAACTAGAACTAAACCAGGACTAAACCAGGCTTAAACTAGAACTAAACCAGGGCTAAACCAGGACTAAACCAGGCTTAAACTAGAACTAAACCAGGACTAAACCAGGCTTAAACAAAGACTAGACCATGGCTTAACTGATCTTAAATTAGGACTAAACCAGCCTTAAACCAGGCTTGAATTAGGACTAAACCAGCCTTAAACCAGGACTAAACCAGGCTCAAACCAGGACTAAACCAGGCTCAAACTAAGACTAGACCATGGCTAAACCGGGCTTAAACCAGGACTACCCCAGGGCTTTACCAAAACAACTTGGACTGAAACAGAAGAAGACTAAACCCGAACTAAATCAGGACTAAAATGTCACTTAAATGACTTAAACGTGACAAAACCATGTATGGCATCAAACGATATGAGCCCCTGTGTCCGTCATGTGATCAGCGTCATGTGATCAGAGTCATGTGATCAGAGTCATGTGACCGATGGACCGGGGATAATCCTGGTTCTGAGCAGGACTTGTCTGGCTCCTTCAGGTCCAGGTCTTCTTATAGGCCTCAATCCTCTTGTGCTGGACTTAGCGCCGCTCTCTCTTTGACTCTGCTTTCGTTTTCTCTCGTCCTCGACTGAGATAATTAGGGCTGAGCTCAGATGGATTTTTTGAGCCAACGCCATTGTCCGATATTTTAATTTGTGGCATGATTGTGTGCGGCTTTAGCGCGAAACTGAGCTGGAGGTAAAGTTGACCTTTTGTGGTCACTGTTTAATTGTCAGTTTTCAGATTTGTTTATCTGGTTTACGGTTCATATTTGTGTAATTACTAATGCCATCCAGAAGAAACACAATCGGGCACAAAGTTCAATGTCCTCTTAGAAAAATTTGAAAGATAAAAGTTTAAAATGACAGGAAGTGGTGCTGTGTTCTGAAATGGAATCCCTCTGTAATGTCATCAAAAAGCGATGCACAGTTGAAAACAAATAGACAGTTAACGCTCGACTGAAACATCTTTCTGACAGTTTAAACCAGGCATGCCCAAACTCAGGCCCGGGGGCCAAATGCGGCCCTCAGACCAATTTTTCTTGGCCCTTAGTCTTCCTGGTGAATTGGCCCACATTGTCCTGATAAGTACTATTTCAGCAAATTTCAGATTTTCTACAATTCTAACCTAAATAACTAGCATTTTGGTGCAGCACAGACCTGATATTAAGGCACTGAGACTGAATGTAGATGTGGTGGAGCTTAAAACATCAGATAAATGCAACTTTTTTAACGTTTTGCGATTGATTTGTGACCCTCCGCTTGATCTATATTTCAATATGTGGCCCTCGATGGAAAAAGTTTGGACACCCCTGGTTTAAACCATCATTCAACAAAATAAAGGCGTTATCTGTGGAGCTAATTTAATGACACATGTATTTGCAAAGAAAATAATAGTTTTGTAGACGTTATCTAAAGTTTTGAGGAGCCAAAAACAAATGAGCAGACCTCCCCTCCCGCCTTTCACCTGTCAATCACCTGACTCCTCCCCCCACGCAAAGACAGTGCCAAAAGTACACGCACAAAAAAAAGAGTGATGAGGAAAGACAACATTGACACAAGGGGGCAGCGCAGGTCAAAAATGGGTATTACACAGGAAAATTAGACTTGTGTCATTTGAATTTTCCTCACAAATATGTTTTTTTCTTGTGTGAAAAATAAAATTACGGTATTTCTTTGAAAAATTATTCATTTCTGCAAACTTTTTTTTCTTTTTTTTTGCAAAAATATATATATATATATATACATCATTACACATTTTTTATTTGCAAACCTGATTTTCCTGCTTGCATTTGTTTTTGGCTCCTCAAAACTTTAGATAACGTGTACAAAACTATTATTTTCTTTGCAAATACATGTGTCATTAAATTAGCTCCATAGTTATCAAGTATTATAATTTGTCAAATCATAACTATTCACCTTATTCCTGAAGTTGCCGTACGCGCCGCCGTCTTGTTTCCGTTGTAGTTCACACGGAGCAGACGAGCTCAACAGAAAATAAGTTCTACATGGACTAAAAAGACGTTTTCAGGAAATCGTTGCGTTGTGACTTGTTGTTGCTCGTGTTCATTAAACATTTTACACAAATCAATCTACTTTATGTAACATTTTAGCGGAGAGACTTTTCCCTCGTTCGTCATTAGCTTTAACAGAGTTCTCGTCAAACGGAAGTGCGTTTACAACAAAAGTGCAAAAAACGGCCAAAAGTGGGCGGGGCCAAATAAGGTGAATAGTGTAATTTATATGGATTTTGGACCTTGTTTTCAAAATGGTTGCTATGGTATCCCATGACCAACCAGGAAGTGACATTATAAACTTTACGAAAACTGTCAAACTGGGGACAAACAGGAAAAATCCTCAGTAAAATCTTAAATACAATCATCTTCACTACCTTTTAGTGAAATGTGACGTCGAACTTGTCACATAAACTTTGGGATTATTGCCAAAGATTTGAATAATCCTGGCAAAGCAATGGCATCTCCACAACACACTGCATGACTTTTAAGGTGAAGCTTATGTTCCACAGTGTGCTTTCTATCTTCCATTCCTTCAATAACAAGTCTTTATTGTTCAGAAATACTTTGAAAAACACATTCTTACTGTGAGCAGAGACAAGCAGGTAGCGAAGCCTCCATGAGAAAAGCCACATTGTGCAAGAGTTCAAACCATAAATCCTCATAACTCTTGTTTCTGTAAACAAACCTTATTGTAATTTCCAAATGTATTTCTTTCGTATTCTGGCTGCACATTTGGTCTAAAGTTTCTTGTCACAATAGATTTAAATTCAAACAAAGAAGACGAAATGAAGAGGTCGTTTTTCAATCTGGTTTTAGTGATCGGATGAGAATAAGTTCTTACATCTGCGAGTGGATAAAGGTTTAAATTGCCAGAGCTTTGTATTGTGGGGTTAGATCGGGAGACTTGGCCAATCGTTTCAAAAGCAGCTTGTAAAAGGGTAGACCTAATGTTGATAAATAGCTTTGGACTGTTCTTTGGAAGGCAATATACAGCACAGTAACAAACCTTGTCTCTGATACAAATGATCAGCTTCTGTATTTGTGGCTTTTCCTATTGAATGTTTCTGAACATAGTAGATCACACGGGAATACAGGGTTCCTCTCCATCTGAGGGAGGGACGCAGCTCATGTACAAACTGAAAAGTACACTGCACGTCACAAAAAGACAAAGAAAAAAAGCAGAGTTGCCACAGAGAATAAATAATCTGGATGTTAAAGGTGCTGTGTTTGTTCTGGTCCTTCTTTCAGATGAAACATGTAGGTCCTTTATTTTCACCCAGTGCGCTGGAGAACACTAATGCGCCTTGAGTTTTCCCACGTTTGCCTTAAAGAAATGTCCAATTTAACTTCACAGATTGACAGTTGAGGATGGAATTGACTCATTTATCATTTTGGAGCGTCCTGAGCAACTTCTGCACCAAAAACTAACGCAAAACCATCACTACTGACAAATTTAAAGCACCAGACTGTGGCACAGACATTATTTACCATTTTTTTTTTTTTGTTTTGGTCATGTTTTAATTGTAGTTGGTGTGCCGTGGTATCATTTCAACCCAAAAAGCGTGCTGCGACTGAAAAAAGGTTGAAAAACACTGATGTAGGTAACTGCGTAATCTCTGCTTGGTTGCCGCCCCACGTCGGCCGCCAAAAGTTCTGTTCTGTTCTAGGGCTATAGTCGACTAAAGACATTCTTGGTCGACTAAAGATCTGCCCCATCGACCGATTAATCGACTAAAAAGGGGTGTGGCAAAAATATATCTAAATGATGAAATATCTCCGTGTATCTGACCCAAACTGCACTCAGAAACCGAAACTGCTTACCTGGCCTCCAATACTCAATACTGTCATTAGTCTGGAGATGCCACCACATAATTTGACTTCAGGGGGCGGGACAAACGTGTCAATCAGACGAACAGCACCAGGACAGTCCGGTTTATGCAGCAGAGAGCTGTGTGTCCGTACAAAATGGCTGTAGCTGTAAAGCTTCCTCTGGCTGTGGTTTGAACGACACGTCCTGGTCTGTAAAACAGAGAAGCCCCAACATTCTCTCTGTGGTGGACGCCGTCTTGCTTGTTATTGCTTGTAATCACGGCACACGGATGTGACGTTCTTCTCTCGTGGCTCTGATTGGCTCGATTGCCGCAAAATAGAGGAAGTAGAAGGTTTAGTGATCAGGCCCAAACACACTTTCTTTCAAAATTGGAGGATGTTGAAAGATAGTGAGACTGACTGGTCAGGCTACAAAACTGCACAGGAGTTCATACAAAAATAACAATTTATACAGAAAAGTACTAGTAAACATTGTATTTATTTGTTACAATGTTTATTTGTTAGGTACTGATTTACTCTAAAATCTTTTGCTGTTTTTGCCACATCAATTTGTTAAATGCAAATAAAATAATTAGTTGACTGATACAAATGTGGGTCGACTAAGACAGTGGTTCCCAACCTTTTTTGTCTCGCGTGCCCCCTAAGTTTTGTTTTACACTCCAAGTACCCCTTTAATGTGAGTTTCAGTGAAATAAATAGGTTTACTAGTTGAATATAGTCAGTTATTACTATTGTATGTGTTGTTTTAATTATATTTATGGTCCAAGATGCTCCCAAGAGATGCTAAATTTACAACTAATCACACATTTTTATGAATAAAATGAATACATTTCATCCTCATTTAAAACTTAAAACCATTCCACACACCCCCTGGTAATTCCTCACATAGCCCTAGGTTTGGAAACACTCGACTAAGACACCATCGACCGATTAATCGACTAAAGGTCTACAGCTCTACTTTGTTCAATTTCGGAGGCCGAGGCTTTGGACGTACAACTGACGGAAAAACGCGCTGGACGTGCCGCCTCGGACACTCAAAATGCGGAATTTGCGCCGCCTTTGGACGCTCTGGATGCACCACAAAAACGCTGGACGTCCAGGTCGGATGCCCATAACATAATAATAATAATAATAATACATCAAACTTGTATAGCGCTTTTTTGGACACTCATAGACGCTTTACATAAACAGACAAAACAACATAAATTTACATAAAAGCCAGTTTGAACAGGTGGGTCTTAAGGAGAGGTTTGAATGTCTGTAGTGAGTCCGAGTTCCTGATGGTTGTGGGAGTGAGTTCCAGAGAGTGGGGGCAGAGGGCGGGGCCAGAGGGCGGGGGCAGCAGCGGCGAAGGCTCGGTCCCCCAAGGTCCGGTGCTTAGTGCGGGTGATGGGAGTGAGGAGGTGGGTGTCAGCAGAGCGGAGGTGGCGGGTGGGACAGTACGGTTGGAGTAGGTCGGTGAGGTAGGAAGGGGCGGGGTTATGGAGGGACTTGTACGTGAGGAGGAGGAGCTTGTATTGGATGCGATATTGAACGGGAAGCCAGTGTAGCTGACGGACCATAAAGGCGCTCAGCAGGGACTACAAAGACCTAACACGAGCGGGGCCAAGAATCAGGCCCTCATCCTCGCCCAAGAACTAAACCAGAGTCCAGACCAGAGTCCTCACCAGGGATCAAACATGTCCTGCCTGAAGCCGCTGCACTTTCATTACGATTATCGATTCAGCAGAGACTACAAAGACCTGACACGAGCTTCATCCCATCCTTCATCCCGATCCAAGTCCGTGAAAACTGTACAATCTGGACTCAACAAGATTTAGACCAAACACACAAGATTTTTTAATATCTGATTCTAAAACTGATTTATTGGAGTTTTAAGTGAAAAAAATGAGGCAAAATTTGAATTTTTTGTCCAATTTTCAGTCCAATCTAGTTTACTTAAAAACGAAATCCAAAATCCCCTCTGAAATGTTTTTTGTAACTAATATGTGTAAAAAATGAACCAAGAAATTCAAACCTGGTTCTGTCCATTTTTCAGATGTAAATGTACCAAATATGTGGATTTTTGGCCATTTTTACGTAAAAATGCCTTATTTCTACATGAAAACATGACATGATGAAGTTGATATCTTTAAATGTAAGATTTTCTTCTGTTCATCTGCAGCGTCTCACCTGAAGATAAAGAAATAGAATCCTAAATAAGATAAATGTTTGAAATGAGCATTAATAATATCGATTTGAAGATTTTCTGAAGTTCTTAAAAAAAAAGATGTGTCAATGGAACAAACAAAACGTCTTTATTCAAAATAAGAGCCGTGGAGGACCGTGGAGGGATAACCATGAAGGAGGAGGTCTACACAAGAGGAACTGAAGACTCATTTATGCTCTACGTCAGTGTTTCACAACCTTCTCTGTCCATGTCACTGTCTCTCTGGATTTTGTAATAATGGTAATTTTTAGTTTTTTTCTGGTTCAAAAGTTGCTCAAGGCACTCCTGAATGGCAATAGATTCACATTTTTCAAGGCACACCTGACAATCCCTCAAGGCGCACTCGTGTTTTCCATTTTCCATTCCAAACACACAGATGGAGGCCTCTGTTCGTCCTCTGGTTTGTCCCTGGAGTAACAGAGCTGTACCTGCGCTGACCACTGGGGACAGTGTACAGCTTAAAGTGACTAAAACAAGCTCCAGTGCTTCGTTTTCTTGGCTCTTTTCCAACAAATGTGATGCCAAATCTACCAAGGGAACCTCCGTGTTTGATTTTCTTGTTGCTTTTTATATTTTGCTTTGGTTAATTCCCAATCTGACTTTAACAGAAAACACAGACCTGGCTTTAGAAACATGTGAAAGTATAAATGCAGTGATGTTAACTACTATTCCAGGAGCCAGTGTATTTACTACCTTTCCTTACTATTATTTTTCATTAGCGTCTCGGGCCATTACGAGTTCCAGTCTTTTGTTTCAACTTCTTTTAACATTTGGCTCCCCAGAACTCCTTTTTTTGGACAAAGCCTTAGACAGAATATTGTGAGTGAGTAAAAAGTGGTGCTACGGTCACATACAGTGTCACACGGTCATGGAATTTGGAACAAAGAACTCTGACATGATGAGGAATATAGCGATATAACATGATCAGGGTTTATTCATATCATTGTCCAATCATTAGACAATATATTGAAGAAAAAGTTTTGAGAACAAAAACTGTACCTATTTGTCACAAAAAAAATGGGTACTTCAGCTTTCATGTTTCAAACGTTTTTGTTTGTGTTTTTGATGTGTTTATTATGTTTATTATTGTTGGTGTGCTTAAAAAAAAAGGGAAAGCGCACATACACAATCTAATGTTAAATACAATGTCAAATGTGCACACCCTTAAACTAAATAAAAAGATAAGAAGAAGAAGAAAACGTTTTTAAAAATGGAGTTCTCGTGGACAAATCCACTTCACAAAGAGTTTAATTGTGACCCTACGGCATGACTTTACTGTTCCATATGTAGATAGAAAACTTTCCAAATGTATTTCCTGTAGCAAAATTAATAGTCCAGACTCCGAAACGGACACATAGGAATCATAAGAGGGGTTTTGGGAATCCTGGGACCAGACGGAGCCCAGTTGAAACAAAAAACTGGAACTCGTAATGACCTGAGGTGTGCACAAATGGAAAATCATAGTAAGAAAAAGGTAGCAAAATAATTCAGTATGAGAGAGCTGGATTTTGGACTCGCACAGAGCTGTTTACGTACAAAAACAGAGCATAAATGAGCCTTAAAGAAGACATACTGTGCTTTTGTTTGCTACAAACTGTGAAAAATGTAGGTCTAGATGAGTTAAAATGTATTTTTTTCAGGATATTTAATCTTAATTTCAGACTTTTTTTTGACTAGTTATGATTAGTTAAGATCATTTGACTCTTTCAATTAATTACTTTCAAACTTCAAGACGAATTATCTGCCAATGGGTTAAGATTATTTTTACTTAACCCACTGGCACATTAATTTTTTTATTTTAAGATAAATTATCGCATAATCAAGCAGAAATACATTGAAACCAGTGAAATATTCTGCATTACGTAAGAAATTAAATCTCATTGAGTCAAATCTGCTCAAATCCAGATTAAAAAATGATAAATTCAAGTCATTTTAAGGTCGGCTAGACATGTTTTTTTTTGCTGTGTATTATTTTATTTTTCCAACATTTGGACAAAACTGATCTAAAACAACATCATAAAAGAAACACTCCTGGGTTGAAAACTGCTGCGCTGATTTTCGCCCGCTCCTTTTCTTGTATGTTTTCGCAACAAAGAGACCAGACCCGAGTCCAGGGATTAAACCGGTTCGTCTTGAAAGAGCTGGACTTTCATTAAGACAATCAAAGTGTCACGGCAGAGCATCGATTCAGCAGAGGCTTCAGAGGACACGCCCAGGAGGAGGCTGCTCCACGACTGGGACTTGTTGGATTTGGACACGAGCCTCGACTAGGAACGCGTGCTTTTGGGACTTCAGCTGTGAATCCAGACAGGTTTACTTTTTGTTAGTTTCACTGTAACAGTAAACTCTGCTCTGAAAGTTGTGGAAAACGCTTACAAACTCATCAGAGTGAATCATTTGAATTGTTAGACTGCAGGAAGTGAGTGAGCAATAACATTTTACGACAAACTAGTTGTGTTTTTCATGGTTTTTAGACTCGAAACAGTACCTGACTACAATGTAATGCACCGTCTGCCTAATTCTGTCTTTTAACTCATATAACTTAATAGTACCATATCTACAACACATCTCTATCCAGGTCTTTGTTTCAAGAGTAAAAAGAGTTTTAAACGTTACCACAAATAAAACAGTTGTTACCCGAACATAAACTCACCTTAATTCAAGCCACTTCTTTTTTTTTATTCTTATCAAACGGAAATCAATGACAGGAAAGCCTCTCTGTCCTGTTTGTACTGATTGCAGATGTATTTGAACAAAACTGAGCCCAGACTGTGGTACAGTGTCGAAAACAATACAAAATCAGCTGTGAAATCGAAGCTTTAGACCTCGGACGTGACACTTAAATATGCTGTGTGTGACGTCATACTTTATAATCCCATAGCGGACTAACCCAGGAGGAGGCTGATACGAGCAGAGGTAAAAATGAGACCTCTAAAGTGCTCCAGTGCAACCAAAGTCCAAGGACCAGACTGGAACCAAGGGACCAAACCAAGCAAAGTCAAGTCCATTTACTTGCGTGACCTCTATAACCTCTGCTACGCTCCTTTGATCCCCCAAAAGTCCATAGTCCCGGCCAAAATCCCGAGTAATGTTCCCACCAGAGATGAGGGAAGTCAGAAGACCATGCGTCCAAACTCTGAAGCGTGTCCCAAAATCCAGAGCAATGTTCGGGATTCAGACCAGAGTTAGAGCTGGATTTGGACCAGGCTCTTATCGGGACTTTGGCTCTTCAAACGTGTCTCTTAACTCCTTCCATCAGATACCAGAGATTGAAGATGAAAGCGATGCTGGCAATGGAAGAAGATCAGAACAAGATCTTTTGACCTTCTGGATCAATTGCGTCAGCTGCTCTTATCGACGAAGAATCTGGATGAGACCGGGTCAAAGAAAACGTCACAAATGTCAGCTAAAGATACACTTAGAATACCATGATAATAGGTTGCATTTACGTTTTGGAAACTGGCGATGTCATAATATCAAATGGAGGGCTTGGTTTACGAACTTGTCTCTTCTTCTTCGTCTTCTCCTCGTCTGAGCATCAAAAAACACTGAGCTTCAAATTTCCCAAATCTGTGACGTCAAAGGTAGATATGTGCTCTTTTCTTTTCAATTCAATTTATTTTTGTAGCGCCCAACAGTCGCCTCGATGGGCCACAGGTAGAACGCAGATTAAATAAACAATGTTCAAGAGAATTTAGCAAATGGCTAACTGGCCCTGTCCTTGATCTTCCGTCTCGGCAATGAAAAACTACAAAAAACCCTCTGGGGAAAAAGTAGAAACCTCAGGGAGAACCACAGCGAAGGAAAGAGTCTACACCATCCATAAATCAACACCAGACTGAGCTTTTCTGCCTCGCAAATTATGCCAAAAAAAAACGCCCAGAATGTCACCTGCGCCACAAGAGACGATAAAACACTTGGACTTTGCAGACGCTAAAGAGGCTCATTCTTCATCCCACTTTGCCCCCCAGGGACAAATTGATTGGTGAGGATGGTAGAGTTAAGAGGCTCTGAAGAACGGCTTTAAAGTATATACGAAGGTACTCATGATGCTCTAATTATGATTTAGTTTGGTGGGAGGGCACCTGTGGTAAATATTTATCACAGTTTTACTTTTTGTGAAGTTGCAGTTTGTGAAGAAATTTTGAAAAATTACAGGAATAATTGCTGAGTTCTAAAAAGAATCCCTCTGTGATGTCATCAAATAGCGACGTGCCGTTGAAAATACAGAGACAATTTACAGACGACTGACACATTTTTTGACACTTTAAACCATTATTCAACAAAATAAAGGTGTCCTTAGGTATTATTATTTATCAAGTCATAACTATCGTGTATTTTAGGTGGATGTTGGCTCTGGTTGCTATGGTAACAGTCGTGGAATTACCTCTAACTACGTCATATTTGTGCTCATGTTCAACCAGGAAGTGACATTATAAATATTATACGGTACCATTTTATAATAATTACATCTTATTTTGCCTTAATAAAGCATTAACAAAGACTTTATTAATAATTAATATATAGTTTATTAAACATGATTCAGGATTAGTAACTACTTAATTAAGATTACGGTTAGGGTTAGAAATTAGGGTTAGAGTATTTGTTAAATAGTTACTAAGCCTGAATTATTCTTAATAAACTATTAAGAATAATTAATACACTTAAGCCACTTTATTTGCCATTTACTATTTATTCCCAGACAGCCACCTACTGTAAATAAGAGTGTGCACTTTATACTTTAAATTGTATTTTTATTGCCACGTTTATTTATCCTATTTTTATTGCATGCGCCTATTTCATTCATTCCTGTTCTAAACTGTGTGTTGCAACAGTGGAATTTCCCCATTGTGGGACAAATAAAGGATCTCTTATCTTATCTTGTTGATTATGAATTAAAGTCTTTGTTCATGCTTTATTAAGGCATGAATAAGTGGAGTTATTAATAACTCCACTTATTGGAGTAACACTTTATATATATATTACCCATTACACAAACTGTCAAACTAGAGGCAATTTGGCAAAATGTTTAGTAAAATCTTAAATATCATCATATTTACTACGTTTTGGTGAAATGTGTCATCTAACCTGTCATATAGACTTAAAGGAGACGTATGGAGCTCAACTGTGAACGCCCACGTCGAGTTTCCAATTCACTTCTTTCCAGTAAAAAAATATATAAAATAAAAATGGATGGACGCTTGCTGTGGGCTGAACAGTTGTGGTAACCAATGGCAACAGGATCTATAACTCCTCATACAGACTACAAATGATAGTTTTACACCAATCAGGTCGCTGTTTGTGGAGAAAAGTAAACAAGCTGATGAAGGTTATGCATAATTTACACAAAATTAACTACTTTTTTGAGTCTTTGAACATTGATTCAACAAAATAAAGATGTTCACATGTATTTTTCTTTGTCCAATGAAAACATCTTTGACATTAGATGAGTTTTGGTCCAATATACAGGATGGTTTTTTGGTAAATTCCTAGTGTGATGTCATTGTTTACAACCAGGAAGTTAAATTAAAGACCTAAAAATAATGGCTAAACTGGGTTAAAATTTGTAAAGAAGTTCTTAATAAAGTAATTTTGTTAAATACGTAGTCCAACCTGTCACGTTAAAGACCAGAAAACTGTATATATTTACTTTCTGAACCTCTGACACTTGAACTGTTGAGCTCCGAACGCAGAATCGACTTCGTTCTCCGTCGCATCGTTGACTCCAGTTGCCTGTTTGATTCATCCTGCCGTGTCCCGCATTTGAGGCTTGAGTGACTCTTCACAGCCGAACCAAGTGGCTCTTAAACTTTACCTTATTTACGGCAGTCGTCAATTCCCGTGGAGCGACTTTGTTTGACTTTATTTTTGGACAACCGTAAACACGAGATGGGCGATCTGAGCGAACTCTGTCTCACTGCAATCCCCTGTCACTGTTTAGCACGCACTAAACGGTAACCTTTGCCTGCATTCCTTCATGTGCAGTAGTCCGAGGAGTAGACGCTGCTAATCCCTGAGTTCGACCTCGGTGCGGGACATCGTGCATCAGGGCGGCTTGTTAAAGTCTCAGAGATTTAGACCCCATAACTCTCAGGGATGTTCTTTTGCTTCTATTGTTACTACGACTGCTGCTTCTGCTGCTGCTGTGACTGAATTGGAAAATGTTTTGGAATGTTCCACGGTATGATATAAACATATTTATCTTTATTTGCATGGATTACAGGATTTGTCATTGGCACATATGCGGGGTTGGATGGAGTCGCATGTTTGTTTCCATGAGAATATCAACTTTATTGCCGTAATCGAGCTTCTCAGAAATGGGCCTGGTGAGTGCATGTACCGGAGACCTCTGCAGTTCATGCCAGATTGATATGGGTATCAGTCTGAATTAAATTCTCTACATCAGTGTTTCCCAACCAGGGGTAGGGAGACCCCAAGGGGAACGTGAGGAATTACCAGGGGGCACTTGGAATGCTTTCAGGTTTTAAACACAGATGAAATGTACTTTTATCTGAGTAAAAGTGTTATTACTTGTAAATTTTGCATCTTTTTGGAATATCTTGTTCCATAAATGTAATTCAACCAAAAACATAATGGTGATAATTGACTGTATTGGACTAGTAAACCCATTTATTTGCCTGAAACTCAAATTAATGGGTACTCGGAGTGTGAAACAAAACATAAGGGGTACTCGAGACAAAAAAGGTTGGGAACCACTGCTCTACGTCTATGAAGCTGGAAAATTTCACCGAAAGCAGTCGAGAAAATGTGTAACAACAGGACGAACAATTGAACTGTAACAGCAGAACGTGCTGAGAAATCAAGTCAGAGAGAAGCACAGACTTCTTCCTCGTCCTCAGACGCACAAAGCGCTTCTGTGGCACGTTTTCCAAAACAAAATGTGCTAAAATAGGCCATAAGTCCATCCATCAGTGCCGCCGTGTTGATTTAAAGGTGGAATGGAGGATTTCGGGCAACAAATCAGAATCTCATTTCCTCGTGGGTAGCACAAATAACTGGTCCGCTCAGGTGTCAATCATTCTCTGGTGCTAGTGCCCGCCCACAGGCTCGTCCAGGGTAAACGCTCGCTCCCCTGGCCGTGCATGCGTGGTTGATATGCTAGTGTGTTTATGTAGGTTAGCGGCGAGTTCCGTCATTGTAGGTCTAAACTTTCTTCCGCGAAGTACCAAAATGGCTGAGGGACGAAAGAGAAAGACTGTTTTGGAGCTTTCACAGAAGAGACGAAAGTCTGCAGAGGAAAGAAACAAAACGCTGCGGTTATTCTGGGGAATCGCTACGCGCTGGCGAGCATTGAAAGAACAAAACAGGCTTCAACTGATGCCTCCGTTGCAAAGTTTCTGCTGGACAGGTAACTGTTTATCTCTTTTTTTAGCTTATTGTATGTGGAATGTATTATTGTAGACAAACTGGAATGTGCACTTTTATGGTTTAGAAGACACGAAGTAAAACATAAGTGTTTTGTTGTTTTTTTAATGTGTTACTCAAAGTAGTTTGTAATGGTAAATTTTTATTTATAATGGTACAGTTTTTAAATCTTCTTGGCGGAGGTTGTCGTGAGAAAGCGACACCAATCGTCTTGTAAACAAATGCACATGGGCAGTGCTGCTGGTGCTCGTGCACGAGGTTTGGTCGGCGTTCACTCAGGAGAAACGGGGCGGGAGGGAGGGAGAACCTGCAAATGCGCTTTTTCAAAAAAAGGACTAACAGTCGCAGATTTTCAAATCGGCGAGAAATCCTCCATTCAACCTTTAAGTTCTTCCGTTCTGCGCTCTGATTGGTCCGACACACAGCCCCAACAGCGGGACACGCCCACATGGATTCTCAAGAGTTTGTGTGTTCTTGGGCAAGACACTTCACCCGCGTTGCCTCCAGAGTTTAAGTACACTGTTATAAAGAGTGTGTTTGTAAGAGTGAATGTTTAAGCAGAGTTACCCTGACTTCCCTCTCCCCAGACACCTCCTCCAGGGAAAGGGAAATTGTTGTTATTGTGTTTTTCTAAGTTGCCCTAAGCCTAACCCTAACCCTAACCACACTTGGATGAGACAAACCTCATGTTTGAGATTCGTTTGATTAGATTTACTGAATGTCTTTTTTCAGCAAGCCCTCATTATCTGTTAAACATATATTTTTGTTAACTTGCCTTGTAGAAAAATGTTGGATTTGAATGTCAATCACTTTGTCGGCAACTGTAAAAGCTGTGCTAATAATCAAATCAAATCAATTTATTTTTATAATGCCCAAAATCACAACAACAGTTGCCTCGATGGGCCACAGGTAGAAAGCAGTTCAGATAACTGTCCCAGAATGCCCCTGTCCTTTGACCCTCCTTCGCGGCGAGGAAAAACTACAAAAAACCCCACGGGAAAAAGTAGAAACCTCTGGGAGAACCAGAGTGAAGGAGAGATCCTACTCCCACGGACGGACAGGCTGCAGATGAACTAGGACTGACATCCACTTGGACTGAACCAGAACCACTCAAGAGGGAGGTGGCTTTAAAGAGTTCCTCCAGGCGGACAAGGAGCAGTCCACCAGTGTAGAGAGATCCTCCAGCAGGAGATGAGGAACAGTTCATCTAAAGTAGAAGGAGTTCATCCAGGCAGACGAGGTATGGCTAATCCAGCTGTCCAGGCGGGTGGCGCATAGATCGTCCAGTGTAGAGATCGATCCTCCAGACAGATGGGGGTGGGGGGGTCGTCACTGGAGCAGCCGCCGCAGTGTCTGAAACAGTCTCCACTCCCCGGGGGAAGTGGAGAGAAAGAGAAACATGTGAACAGCAATGAACAGACTACAGTTGAAGTAATATTAAATATTGTTGATAGGTAAAGTAGGAAGAACCAGAGGATAGTGTTCAAGCTGCCATACTTCCCCCAGCAGACTTGCTCCAAGGGCAGCATAGCTAAAACTGTAGGTTTTTATTTCTGTTCCTAACTGGCCTGACCATAAGCTATTTCAAAGAGGAACATGTATACCATGTATTCATCTTATTCCTGAAGTTGTCGTACGCGCCGTCGTCTTGTTTCTGTTGTAGTTCACATGGAGCAGACGAGCTCAACAGAAAATAAGTTCTACTCGACTAAAAAGACGTTTTCCGGCCTCAGGAGATCTGTGCGTTGTTGACTTGTTGTTGCTCGTGTTCATTAAACATTTTACACAAATCAACCTACTTCATGTAATATTTTAGCAGCAAGACTTTTCCCTCGTTCGTCATTAGCTTTAACGGAGTTCTCGTCAAACGGAAGCGCGTTTACAACAGAAGTGTGGATCTGTGGAAAAAAATTGCAAAAGTGGGCGGGGCAGAATAAGGTGAATATGGTAATGAGACAATCAATACATGAAAAAAAGATTATTTGATTAATTCTCTGAACACCAGGTTAAGCATTTTAAATATCCATTGTATTAACATTAGGTTGACTGAAAATTCTACGATACATGACGACACAAACCCGAGCTTCATAAACTTAAACTAAGGTTTGTTTGTCAGTTTGTTATTACTATATTTGAAATTTTAAAACGAGTTTAATGGAAGTGTGAAATGGAGCAGTGACATATTCTCTGCAGTATCTCCCTGAGTCGTGCATTTAGTCATTTTAGGCAAGGCAAGTTTATTTGTAGAGCACAATTCGTACACAGGGCAATTCAAAGTGCTTTACATAACAGGAAAAGTTGCATTAAAAACACAAGAAGACACACAGAATCATTTTAAAATAAAGCGCTTTATAAGAGAAGAGCAGATAGATCTTTCAGTCGTATGCACATCTAAACAGAACTGTTTTTAGCCTGGATTTAAACATTGTCAGAGTGGAGGCCTGTCTCACATCTTATAATTATTTTATAAACCGGAACATCAAACATTTCCATCCATTACTGACTTCTCTTCAGACTAATGCAGCCTCTGTCCCATTGGCCCGTCCTCTTGAGGGTCCAGCGCAGCCCAGTCAGGAGCATCGTCTGAAAGCAAAGATAAGCTCCTGTGGCCCCCCCAAACGTCAGCCGTTCAAACCCCGTCTGCGTTTGCGCCCTGGAGCCCGAAGCAACACCGAAGCGTCTGCGGGGGATCTGTCATGTTGTCACGGCTCAAGGAAGGAACCCAGACGCAGACACAAGACATTCATTCATTCATTTTTTTTTCTACCGCTTATTCCCGTTGGGGTCGCGGGTGACTGGAGCCTATCCCAGTGACTTTGGGCCTTAGGCGGGGTACACCCTGGACAGTGGCCAACTCGTCGCAGGGATAACACAGAGAGACAGAGACAAGGACAGACAAACATTCACTCTCACATTCATTCACTAGGGACAATTTAGAGTTCTCAATTAACCTACACAGTCATGTGTTTGGACGGTGGGAGGAAGCCGGAGAACCCGGAGAGAACCCACGGTAACACGGGGAGGACATGCAGACTCCACCCAGAGAGATCGTGTGATGTTAGGGTGGTTCAGAATTCGAAACCACGATGTTGGGGTGGTCCGGGATTTGAACCCACGATCTCCTTATTGAGAGGCAGAAGCTCTAGCCGCTCTGCCACCGTGCACCCCAGACACAAGACAGAGGTGGTAAAATATGGGTTTATTGTTACAAAGCTGGGAGATTATCCGGCAGGAGCAAACTGGAGCAGGCTGGAGCGGAGTCCGGACTCGAGGGTGCAGGATGAGGTTCGGAGCAGACTAGAGCTGGATCAGGACTGGTGGTGGCAGGACCGGGATCGGAGCGGACTGGAGCTGGAGCAAGACAGGAGGTTGCAAAACGAGGATCTGGAGCGGACGGGAAAAATACGACGACGAGGCTCCTGCACACCTGTCCCCACTGTGAGAACCAGAAGGGGAGGAGACAGAGGCAGGCTCTCCAGGAGAAGCAGGGGAGGGTTGGGCTGCTGGAGGAGCTGTGACACATGTTGTTTTCACTTAACCTCTCCGTGTGAGCCGCAGCCTCTCGTTAAAGTCCTGGAGCTTTCGGCGTCTCTTTATGGAGCTGTTTGCTGGACGCGGCGGCAGCAGAGGACGCAGTGGAAGGAGCCGTCCACATGTGTTGGACATTAGGCCGAAGAAGCTCAGATAAAATGCAAGACAAGTCGGAGCCGCGGCCGTTATCCTGTCCGCCCAAATTTACCGCCGCAGCTAGTGTTTCGGCTGGAACTTTACCCTGACCCCAGACCTTTGGGAGAGGCAGGAAGTAGATTTACGGCGTTGTTTCATGTTTTGGAGATGGTTTAAAAATGTGTTTTTGAGTGTTGAGTTGTAGGGTTTCATTAATGAGCGAGAGAATGATGATGTCCAAATGAACGACGGAGTTTAGACCTGGTTGAGTCTTGGGTTGAGTCCGTGTTTCGACCTGTTCATCTTTAGATCTCCTTCAGTCTTGACTGAGTCGACTGGGAGGTCAGTTAATTCCAACTTGAACATTACCTTAACCTGAACCTGACGAGTTCCGACTTCAGAGCATTACAGCTGAATTAACTCAAACGTAAACAACATGACAGGTCTGACGACATTTCACTAAAACGTAGTGAACATGTTTATATTTAACATTTGACTAAACATTTTGCCTGTTTGTCCATAGTTTGACAGTTTTCATAATGTTTATAATGTTACTTCCTGGTTGAGCACAAATATGACATAGTTCGAGGTAATTCCACGACTGTTACCATAGCAACCAGACTGTAAACAAGGGCCAACATCCATATAAATGACACAATAGTTATGATTTGACAAATAATAATATCTAATAACGCCTTTATTTTGTTGAATGATCGTTTTAACTGTCAGAAAATGTGTCAGTTGTGTGTAAATTGTCTCTGTATTTTCAATGGCACGTTGCTTTTTGATGACATCACAGAGGGATTCCGTTTTAGAACTCAGCTCTACTTCCTGTCATTTTAAACTTTTATTTTTCAAAATTTCTTCCCAAACTGCAACTTAACAAATGTAAAACTATGATACATATTTACCACAGGTGTGCCCTCCCACCAAACTAAGTCATGAGAGCCTGTCTGTCATAGAGACTTTAAAGCTGCTGAACCATGTTTTGAAACATGAAAAATAGAACTAGTCCATTTTAAAGTCTTTACATCAGTCACATGTATCGCTCATTTTCCTAATGCAGTTACAGCATCATAAATATTCACTTCCATGAGTTTAGAAGCTCTTTTCACCAGTCGATTGGAGCAACTGCTTTGGTCAAACTCACCATCCGGAACTAAAATGTCCGTCTTACACACTCCACATGATCATGTGTTTTTTTTTCGTTAGGTTGTTCATAAATCAAGTTATTACAATAATAACTGACCAATCAGGTGCTTCCTTTTCCAGGGGCCGTTTTCGCTCGTGTTAGCAACAGGTTTGATTGACAGCTAGCGCCGCACTTTGCCGCCGTCTCCTCCCACAGAGAGGCGGAAACCGTTAACAACCGCGCTCCTGATTGGTCCGTGTGGTTGCCACGATACACACTCGGATTTACAAATATGGAGTCTGGCTCCACTTTAGCTGCTATAACTGCTAGCTCCACTTTAGCCGCTATAACTGCTAGCTGCGATTGGCTTCATTTGGCTGTGACGTCACACTCCGGGTGTCCGGTGACTTTTTATACGGTCTATGTCTCTGAGCCAAGAGACAAACCACACACATTATTAGCATGCTAATGGAACACTTCCACCACACCTTCAATAGATGCTTTTACAATAAATCTGTGCTGGAGCAACACAGATTTTATTTTATGATGCAAAAAATCTGGTTAATGAACTAGTCCTGTTTCTCAAGCAGTAAAAATCAGCTACAGCCCCTTTAATGTTTTTTTTTTTTTTTTTTTTTAACTTAAACAGTAACAAATGTTTACATCGTTTGTGTGCTGGTTAATCACTCAGATTATTGTTCTAAAACGTCAGAATTTATCTCTTGTGTGACGTGGAATTCTCTTAACCATCTCTGAGTTCACAGCTTGAGCCGCGTTCAGGGTTTTTTTTTTTTTTCAATTCAAAGGTGGGGTTTTATATGTGAGACTAGTTTGGTTAATGATCAGTGCTGGGTTTAGTCCTGGGTTTGGTCTTTATTTGGTCCTGTTCTTTTATGGACGCCCTTTGTCCTGATAAAGTCCTTCTTATGTGTTGAAGATGGTTTGATTACAAGCCTTTTTGGGGTTTATATGACGTTATGCCCAAATGAGTCACGACGGTTGAGTCCTGGTCCTGGTTTAGTCCTGGTTTAGTCCTGATCCGGTCCTGGTTTGTTGCGTCTGACATGTTTAACCCTGGCGTTGTGTGTTTTTTGCTCCAGGGGTGAAGGAGCTGGACCAGGTGATCGTGGTGCTCTTCACCACTCACATGTTCATCGGAGGCTTCTTTGGCTTCATCCTGGACAACACCATCCCAGGTACAGAACGCAAGGGATTTGTTTCCATTTGGTGACATCAGAATCCTTACTTTACCTGATTAAAGCACAAAAATGCAAATGAGCCATAACTGAGACTTCTCGAAATCCTGGGGGCCACATGAACACAGCATTTGAATATTTTTTATTTATTTATTTATTTATTTGAACAGGACCATGTACAATGACATTATGCTCGGGGGCAAAGATGATTGCACCAGATTATAGCTGTGCAAGCTAATTTCCATCTGCAGTCCTGGATAAGGGACGGGAGGAGGACAACATGCATTATTTCCTATGTTTGTCAACTTTTATTTCAATGTTTCTTCACAAATCTCCACTCCACAGTTTTAAATTGGTGTGTTGCATTTCCCATCAACATTTACCGAGTGTTATGATGTATTTAGAAAAACATTCAAACCTGCCGTGTGCTCTGGAAAGCAGAGAGTCACCTATTTTCAAGTGAGTCCAAGTCACCAGGTCATGAGCGGCAAGAAAGTCAAGTCGCAGCTCAGTATCAAGTCATTTTTTTGAAAAACACATTTGAAGATCATTTGTCAAACTGGGGGTCTTTTATTGTATATTTGGAGATAAATAAATGATATCCCCACAGACAGCTGTGTGTTGCATTTAACAATACAACACATACAATACAATACAACAAATAAATATTTAAGCAAATTCATTTGCAATAAATAATCCATAATCCATCCTTGTGCTGTACTTGACAAAACCATATTTAACTTTACAGATTTTAATTTTGTGTTGCCATTCATTCTTAACTGTTGAAATACATGGCGTGGCAGTGATATTCTAACAGATGTTCCACACCGCTGTCCGTTTTGTTCTGTGCCGACGAAACCTCTGAAGCCCAACCGAGCAGTCGGTGTCTCTGGAGCGTGCGTTGCTTCTGGCAGCAGCGTCAAACCTGCGCCTGTAGAATAGGAAAAGCAGCGGCTAAAGCTCGGGTCAAATGGTGGGCCAGAGTTGTGTCGTGTTTATGGCCTCCAAACATGTAGAACCGGCCCTGCAAACGCACTCCCAGCATCCCAGATATTCACTGCATGAGTTTAGAAGCATTTTTCACGAGTGTCACACCCAGAGCTAATATTGCCGTCCTGAGTAAAGCTAACATATATTAGCATGCTAATAGCACACTTCCAGCTTCTCGTAGAATAAAACACTTTTTAAATCCATGCAGAAAAAGCGCTGTGGTCTCATTTTCACTCAAATTTACTTTATTTACCTTATTCCTGAAGTTGTCGTACGCGCCGCCGTCTTGTTTCCGTTGTAGTTCACATGGAGCAGACGAGCTCAACAGAAAATAAGTTCTACTCGACTAAAAAGACGTTTTCAGGAAATCGTTGCGTTGTGACTTGTTGTTGCTCGTGTTCATTAAACATTTTACACAAATCAATCTACTTTATGTAACATTTAGCGTCAGACTTTTCCCTCGTTCGTCATTAGCTTTAACAGAGTTCTCGTCAAACGAAAGTGCGTTTACAACAAAAGTGCAAAAAACAGCTAAAGTGGGCGGGGCAGAATAAGGTGAATTACATGCAAAAATCGGGTATGTGAGTTTATCTAAATCTTATTAAATATTTATCTGCACTCTTCTCTTCTAAAGCGTTTTTCAAATTATTCTGTGTAATCTTATTTGTTTAGTGATTTTAATGCAAAATTTCCTGTTATGTAAAGCACTTTGAATTGCCTTGTGTTCCAATCGTGCTACAAATAAACTTGCCTTGCCTTTTGTTGTTCACATTTCAAAATAAAAATCAGGTGCCTTTAAGAACCCTGTTTTGTTGAGTTTGCGGTGTTTGTGTTTTGTCGCAGGCACAGATAAAGAGCGAGGCATAAAAAAGTGGCGGGACAGCGTGGGTTTGGTGGACAGCGACGACACCAGTGACCTCTCGTGTTACGACATCCCGTTCTGTGGGGGGCTCCTCAAACGCTTCACGTTCCTCCAGCTCCTGCCCTTCCTGCCCTCCTACAAGGACCGAAAGTGAGGAGGACGGCGCCCCTCGTCTTTATGTTTGGTGTCTGTCCACGCGCTGTTCAGTGGCACTCGAGGACTCACTGCAGAAAGAGTTAAAGGTTGTATGTGTAGGAACGCCATTAAGGTGAGACGCTGCAGGTGAACAGGGAAAAATCTTACATTTAAAGATATCAACTGTAAACTTGTCCTGTAGTTTACTCACATAAATGTAAGAAAAAAAATGATTACAAGTTTTTCATCATGTCATGTTTTCATGTAGAAATAAGGCATATTATGTGAAAAAAACAGCCAAAAATCCACATATTTGGGACATTTAAATCTGAAAAATGGACAGAACCAGGTTTAAATTTCTTGGTTCATTTTGTAACATATTAGTTATGAAAAAAAAATGTACAGAGGGGATTTTGGATTTCTTATTTAGTTTTTAAGTAAACTAGATTGGACTGAAAATGGTCCTAAAAATTCAAATTTTCCCTCATTTTTTTTAACTTAAAGGGCCTATGACAGGTTGGACACTCATTTGACAAAAATGCAGTTAAGATAAATATGTTTCAAATTGTGTTAAAAAACGTCACAAATTTCAGTGCGGTTTAGCAATTTTTTAGGTTATTTGTCTTACTTCCTGGTTGTAAATGATGACATCACACTAGGAAATTACCATAGCAACATCCTGTACACGGGGTCAAAACTCCTCAGACGTCATAGATTTGTTTATTTTACAAATGTTAACACCTCTATTTTGTTGTATTCATGTATAAAGGTTAAAAAAAAGTAATTTATTTTGTGTAAATTTTGTGTAACCTTTGTCTCCCCAGTGTGATGTCATCAGTTTGTTTACTTCCTGTAATTTTGAACAGATTTTTCAACTTTACTCCACAAACAGCGACCTGATTGGTGTAAAACTATAATTTATATTTACAACAGGTATTAATACACTGAATAAAGTCAAAATTAGAAAATCATGAAAACCTGTCATACGCACTTTAAAACTTCAATAAATCAGTTTTAGAATTAGATATCAACAAATCCTTGTGTTTGTTTTGTCTAAATCTTGTTGAGTCCAGATTGTACAGTTTGGTGTAGGATCTACTTTAAGGCTGATCTTTATGTCTCGAGGGACAAAAATGCATTTTAAGGAAACGGTCTTTGAAGTTACAATGTCCCAGAGAAATCTATGGATGAAGTGGATTCAATGGAAGAATAAAACATCTTTAGGAGCAGATTGGACACGTTTGTTGTTTCCACATGAAAGTCGACATGTGAGAGAGAAAAGTGACCAAAAAACAAAAAAATTGAAAAAAAAGTTTTCCCTGTAGTGTCTCGCCTTAACTGCCTTTTACAATCCACTTGAAAACCATAACAGAAACCATATCAAACATCATAAAATTGTTACTACATCCACATCACATTTGTTACCAGTCAGAGTTTAAGGATTGAGGAAATGGATAACTTTACGACTTACAGGACAAAGTTTCTACATATATGACCTTTGAAATGACTCGAATTCAGAATATCATTCAAATCTCTTTTATTTCGATCTCCAACAAAATGATTTCCTGGTATGTCATGGGAAATTGCACTTAAAGTAAATGTAGATATGTACATTTTAAAATGTTTTAATACATAAAGGTCAGTAATATTTACTTTTAAAGGACACACATTCTGCTGCAATGACTTTTTTTAGATTTTCTAACAATGTTCTTCATCAAAAACACACCTGAAGTAGCATTCAGCTTCATTCACGCTGTTTTGAGGAATGTTTATTAGAAAACCCTCTCCATCCGAGCATCAAACACACTTCCTGCTGAACTCCCTTGATCAGTGACATTTTTTCAGATCTACGTCACTTCTGCTGTTTTAAGTCCTTAAGTCATCTCAGACATCATTTCCGTTCACCGCTCGTTCTAGCTCGATAATAGCGTGTCGCACATTCTCTTAAAGAGATCACATGACTTAATGTGTATAGCTTTAGGCGCCATCTAGTGGCTTGGTGCACTCGGTGTCAGCTCAGACAGCAGAGAAACTTTTTAATTTAGTGCAGAGCAAACCTTTCTTTTGTTTCAAAACATGGGATGCAAATTTAAGGCGTGCAAGAGCATGTTTAAAGGCTAATAATATGAAAAATGCAGAATATTTTTCCTTTAAAAAGTAAATAATCTAAACTAGTTAAAATGACTAATTTTCTTGTTCATCTAAAAAGACAGAAAATACAATAAATATATTTTATTTTGTTTTTTGAATACTAATTGTTGTTTGTTTTTTGTCTTATTAAAAAAAAACATGCACTTCTCAAGCAAGTCCTGTGCTGTGTAAAAAAAAAAAGTCTAAAAAAAAAGCGAAAATATTCTAATAAATTAATATTCAAAAAGAAGTAAAACTACTCATATCAAAATTTAAAAAGTAAATTTAAGTCGCCTCCAAAAAAATAGTCTTTAATAGCTTGCTTTTACGTTTTGAGATTTGAAGATGTTGTATTTTCAGATGGAGCAGGGGCCTGTGTAACTCTATAGAATATACAAACTTCTGATCCACAGATGTTTGGGATCAGCTCCACAAACTCAATCTTATGCTTAAAGTCCTTCAAACTGACAACTAGTACGTCTTTACCACTTCTGAAGGTAAAGAATAATTTCACTTTAGTTCATTTGTGCCGACAGACAAGACGTTGAACTTTGTGCCAGTTTTCGTTTCATGTGAATTGACCCAGTGATTACGGAGATTTGAACCAAAAACCAGCTCAAAAACAACTAAATCGTCCAGAGCTCTGACTTGTTTTGTCGCTTTAACTCAAACTATTGGAAAAAAAATGTCCAACACCACAACGAATACACAAAAAAGTGTCCTACCTAATCCCTAAACAAACGCTACTCTTCTGTGAGCGTTTAAAGCCGTACTCTCGAACGTAACACCAGAAAAAGTTCCGCAGCGCACCTTTTAAGATTCATATTCTTAATTCAAGTCATTTCGGACGTTTGTGAGGTTCGAGTGCACGTTTGTCCCGTTGCGTTCCCAGTTGCTCTACCTCATCACCCACAGAACAACTCCATGTCTAACAGCTCTATTTAATTTAATTTACCACTGTACAAAGACTGTAATGCTCATTTTGATGTACTTTTTTATATTTTTTAAATAATGTAACTATTGTAAAAGTACTAATACTGTATTTTGTATAATGAAACTGAAACACTGTGAGAAGAAAAGGGTTAAAGTCGAACCAAATTAAACACTTAACTTAACATTTTCAACAGAATTGTCTTGTGTCCAGTTGCTGAATCCTTGTCTTCTGAAGTCGTGAAGAAGAATCCGTGTTGTTTGTTCTTCCAGTTCAACCAAAGCTCCAGTCCTCAGTTCAGAATCAGAGTCATGAATCAGAAAAAGGTTTATTGCCGTTGTCAGTGAACAAAATTCACAAACTAGGAGCTTGCTTTGGCGTAAGGTGCAACATACAGCAATTAATAAAATGGTAGCAAAATATATAAAAGAGGCATGCATAAGATTAAGAATAAAGTCAAATAAAATAGACGTAGACTATGTACAGAAAATGTACAGTTGGATAGACAGAAGTGCAAATGTGGCAATGTGTGCAAATAGAGCTGCTTTAATTATATAATTTCTAAAGTGACAGGTGCTATTAAAGTGGCAGGTGCTATTAAAGTGTTGAGTCCAACGGCAGAGGGAGAGAAACTGTTCTTGTGGTGGGAGGTTCTGGATGGTCGAGGGGAGGGGCTCAAATGTTCCATGTCCAGGTGAGAAGGGTCTGCTGTGATCGACCTGCTCCGAGTCCTGGAGACGAGCCGGTCCTGGAGACGTGCAGGTCCTGGAGACGTGCAGGTCCTAGAGACGAGCGGGTCCTGGAGACGCACAGGTCCTGGAGATGAGCGGGTCCTGGAGACGCACGGGTCCTGGAGACGCACGGGTCCTGGAGACGCACAGGTCCTGGAGATGAGCGGGTCCTGGAGACGCACAGGTCCTGGAGACACAAAGGTCCTGGAGACGTACAGGTCCTGGAGACGTGCAGGTCCTGGAGACACAAAGGTCCTGGAGACGAGCAGGTCCTGGAGACGAGCAGGTCCTGGAGACACAAAGGTCCTGGAGACGAGCGGGTCCTGGAGACGCACGGGTCCTGGAGACATACGGGTCCTGGAGACGCACGGGTCCTGGAGACTTATGGGTCCTGGAGTCGCACCGGTCCGGGAGACGAGCAGGTCCTGGAGACGTATAGGTCCTGGAGCTCCACTTAAACATGAGTATTACTTTAGTGTCTAACCTTGTTTCTCTTGTTTCCCCAAATACTTTTATAGAGTACTATTGTAACAGCAGTTTTACTAGAATACACTTTTTTTTCACACTTTTTGACAACGATTTTTGGCTACTCTACCCGTTAGATCCAAACTTTTGCTTTAATTTTCCATTCTCCTGCAGTAAGTCGTCTGACTGAACTGGCCTCTTGGTTCGTGGCTCTTGTTTCACGTCATTAGGTTCAGTCGGACACACGGAGCAGCAGCAGATCACGCTCTGATCACATTAAACCTCCGCTCTCGTCCGTCACTTTCATTCATAACACAATCATAAAACATTCCTAACGTTATGAAGCTGCGTCTGTTCACGACACGATGGAGTCTGTGCTCAGGGTTCTGCACGATTCGATCACATCCACGAGAAAACTTCTGCTCAAAGTGAAAGTCATGGTGCAGGAAAGAAAACACTTCAGTTCTCCAGAGAAAAAGAGTACAGTATTGTTTAAATTTGGTTATGGAAGTCTAAAACATGATGTTTGCATTTGGAAAACACACTTCATAAACTGCACTTGAGTTTCCAGGTTCAGGTAACTTCATTTACAGTTGCAAGAGTTGATTTGCAGTTGGAGCTGGCGTTCACACATACGGAATGCAAACAGTGAATAAAAACGTAAAATTGTGGGTCATAAAAAGTAACAAAGTGCCTCACAGCGCTGAGCAAGAAATAAAAACACAACAGGAAAAAGAGGCCAAGGCTGAAATATGAAGGTGTCATTTAGAACGTATTTAGTGAACGAGCTGATCATCGTTCATTTTGACCAAAGAGCGAGTCCCGTGGTGGTTTTTAACTTCACACGACTTACACAGAACAAATTCAAATGGAGTGGCTTTATGGGGCGCACGGTGGCAGAGCGGCTAGAGCTCCTGCCTCCCTATTCACCTTATCCCTGAATTTGCCGTACGCGCTGCCGTCTTGTTTCCGTTGTAGTTCACACGGAGCAGACGAGCTCAACAGAAAATAAGTTCTACTCGACTAAAAAGCCGTTTTCAGGAAATCGTTGCGTTGTGACTTGTTGTTGCTCGTGTTCATTAAACATTTTACACAAATCAATCTACTTTATGTAACATTTTAGCGGCGAGACTTTTCCCTCGTTCGTCATTAGCTTTAACGGAGTTCTCATCAAACGGAAGTGCGTTTACAACAAAAGTGTGTATCTGTGGCAAAAAGAGGCAAATGTGGGCGGGGCAGAATAAGGTGACTAAGGAGATCGTGATCGTGGGTTTGAATCCCGGACCACCCTAACATCACACGATCTCTCTGGGTGGAGTCTGCATGTCCTCCTCGTGTTACCGTGGGTTCTCTCCAGGTTCTCCGGCTCCTCCCACCGTCCAAAGACATGACTGTGTTCAGGTTAATTGGCAACTCTAAATTGCCCGTAGTGTATGAATGTGAGAGTGAATGGTTGTCCCAAGGCCCAAAGTCACTGGGATTGGCTCCAGTCACCCGTGACCCCAGGAACGGGAGTAAGCGGTAGAAATGAATGAATGAATGAATGAATGGCTTTATGAGCACTCAGAGAAGAGAGTCTTTTGTATGGATTACTTACAGAATACAGCTACATGCATAACTTACAGCATTCTTTTTCAACCTTTTCTGAGTTGAGGTACACTTTTTGGGTTTAAGCGATACCACGGCACATCTACTATTACTAAAACATCACTAAATCAAACCATTAAGTCAAAAAAGTAAATAATGCCTGTGCCACTGTCTTGTTCTTTAAATTTGGCAATAGTGGTTGGTTGGATGGTTTTGCAATATTTTTTGTTGCCTAGGACACGCCAAAAAGGTAAATTAGTCAATTCCATTCAAATGTATGAATCCGTTAACTCAAATTGGACATTTTCTCAAGGCACGCCTGGCAAAACCTCAAGGCACACTGGTTGAAAATCAAGGACTTAAAGAATATAGTCGGAGCTGAACTAAAATAAATGACTTGCATCTTTTATACTATGTATGTCTACTGTTTATTGTTTATTGTGTGTTTGTTGTGACACAACTGTAGTTACCGCTGTATGTTGTGTCTGTTTATTGTCTATAAATGTAATTGTATATGTTTGTTGTAACAGCAACCGTAGTTTAGATGGAAAAGCGTTCTATAAATAAAAATCATCATCATCATCATGAGGTCCTTGTGACAGGATTGAAACGTACCCGTTGTAAACACTGACCCACACGCGGGTCACTTGTAGACGCCTGTTACACCAGCTCCAGTTCACTGTGGTCTGTTTTTATAAAAGCCACGCAGATTCACGTGGTTAAGCGAGAGAACACTTGTCAGACTGCTGCAGCGTCTGGAAAGTAAAAAAGTACAAGTGCTGTACTTAAGTAAAATGTTTAAGTCGTTTTACAGTGGATACTTTTTACTTTTACTTTACTTTTGAGATCTACAATTGTTTTTACTGGGCTGAAAAGTAGACAATACTTTTAATTTTGTTTGAGGGTTATTTTTAGCTCGTTGATGGTGACGTTCTGCCTGAAGGTTTTTAGTTCAAGCTCAACAACAAACAAACAGCATACACACATAACATTCTCGACAAAAATTAAGAAATTCTTTGAATAAACCTTTGTTGACCAAAATTAAGCAAAATTCTTTACCAAAATTACAACATTTAACACGTAAAACCAGTCTCTTTTCACTCACATTAAAGCTGTATTTGGAACCTGCTTAAGATCCAACCATGAAATATGTGACTTTTGACATTTATTCAACTGGTCTTAACCATAGACCGTACATATCGATGGACTGTGGGAGTGTGACGTCACCATAGTGTTTGGCTCCAGTTAAATGAAGCCAATCGCGGCTAGCAGTTATAGCGGCTAAAGGGGAGCTAGCAGTTATAGCGGCTAAAGCGGAGCTAGCAGTTATAGCGGCTAAAGTGGAGCTAGTAGTTATAGCGGCTAAAGTGGAGCTAGCAGTTACAGCGGCTAAAGTGGAGCTAGCAGTTACAGCGGCTAAAGTGGAGCTAGCAGTTATAGCGGCTAAAGTGGAGCCAGACTCCATATTTGTAAATCCGACTGCGTATCGTGGCAACCACACGGACCAATCAGGAGCGGGGTTGTTAACGGTATCCGCCCCTCGGTGAGAGGAGACGACGGCAACGTGCGGCGCTAGCTGTCAATCAAACCTGTTGCTAACACGAGCGAAAACGGCCCCTGGAAAAGGAAGCACCTGATTGGTCAGTTATTATTGTTAATAACTTGATTTATGAACAACCAACGAGAAAAAAACACCAGGATCATGTGGAGTGTGTCAAAACGGATATTTTAGTTTCAAGATGGTGAGCTTGACCAAAACAGTTACAGAGTAAAGGGCACCAGTGTCACAATAGAAAGTGAATGGCAGCTCGGCTTTATGGAGCCAGGAGCCTCCATAGCTGCTTCCCTATTTGGAATGCGGCAGCTAGCATGCTAACACGGTCCACTGATATGTACGGTCTATGGTCTTAAACTCGGGACTGTATTTTAAAAAGGAACATGAAAAAGCATCATAGAAACCATCACTGAAATGCAGAAAAGATAAATAAATGTAGAAAAAGCAATGGTTTCTTGTTTAGCCGTGTCTCAAAGCCACGGACTTGGAATTACTAAACATCTTTTGTGAATTGCTGAGATTAGATTTACGAAGAAAAAGTATGATTCAGGTACAATTTTGATTTTATTCATTAAGAAAGTGTGTTATGCTACATGTTATACGCTCCAGAGGCAACCAGGACCAGTGGAAACATGGCTAAAGTGTTCATGAAGCTAAATACAACTCCAGGTTTGTTTCTGATGTTATAACTTGGTCAAAAAAGTCAATTTTACATAATTTGCATCCCTTAATCTTCTGTTCCCTCAGTTTGATTTATTCCAAACAGATGTCCAGGTTTTATGTGGAAAACTGATAAAACGACAATATTAAACATGTCTGAAGAGGATGCAGAGTCTTGGAGCACATTTAAAACGTTGAGCTGCGTTTCTAAAAATATGAACATTTGATTGATGCTTAACCCCCACAACAAGTCATTTTGAGTCCAAATCCATATCTGGAAATACTTTAATATGTTTGAGCTGTTTCTGATCTGCACCTGTTTCAAATGTTTTATGAAACACAACGTTTGAACTCTGAACGTGTCGGGGAAAGGTTTGTCAAAGATTCAAAAATGATTGACACTTTTGTAACGGTTTGGAATTCATCTCGTCTCAGGTTTCATGTCTTCAAACCTCGTATTAACAGCCTTCTGTACAAACATGTTCAAGTATAAATGGTTCTCGTGATGTTCTAATCATGACTTAGTTTGGTGGGAGGGCACCTGTGGTAAATATTTGTCATTGTTTTACATCTGTGAAGTTGAAGTTTGTGAAGAAATTTAGAAAAATCAAAGTTTAAAATGACAGGAAGTAGAGCTGAAACAGAATCCCTCTGTGATGTCATCAAAAAGCGACGCGCCATTGAAAACACAAAGACAATTTACAGACGACTGACACGTTTTTTAACAGTTTAATCATTCAACAAAATAAAGTTGTTATCAGGTGTTAATATTTGTCAAATCCAAACTATTGTGTAGTTAATCTGGATGTTGTCTCTTGTTTTGCCTCCAAACCCCATCAATGCTGCTGTTATCCACATCGTAGCGTCTTAGCACAGAAACTTGTTCATTTAATACATTTTTGTTTTTTTGTTTTTTCTTTGTTTCAAAACATGAGATGGAAAATTTAAGGTTCTCAAGAGCATGTTTGAAGGCTAATAACAATATGAAAAATGCAGAATATTATTCCTTTAAAGTAGCTCCTACACACAGCAAACTGTACAACCTTGACCTGAACAAGATTTGGATGAAATGCTATTTTTTTTGCAAAGATAGATGGATGGATGGATGGATGGATGGATGGATGGATGGATGGATGGATGGATGGATGGATGGATGGATGGATGGATGGATGGATGGATGGATGGATGGATGGATGGATGGATGGATGGATGGATAGATGGATGGATAGATAGATAGATAGATAGATAGATAGATAGATAGATAGATAGATAGATAGATAGATAGATAGATAGATAGATAGATAGATAGATAGATAGATAGATAGATAGAATATAAAAATTAAACTTGGTTCTGTCAGATTTAAATGTCCCAAATATGTGCCTGTTTTTACCCATAATGCCTTATTTCTACATGAAAACATGACATGATGAAAAACGTTTTTCTTACATTTATGTGACTAAACTACAGGGGAAGTTTACAATTGATATCTTTAAAGTCAAGATTGTTTCCTGTTCACCTGCAGCGTCTCACCTCAGGGCGTTTGACAGATTTTTATGATTTTATCATTTTTATTTCCTTCAGTTTATTAATACCTCTTGTAAATATAAATTATAGTTTTACACCAATCAGGAGCTGTTTGTGGAGAAAAGTTGAAAAATCCATTGAAAATTACAGGAACAAACTGATGACATCACACTGGGGATTTACACAAAATAAACTAATAAACGATTTATTTATTTAAAAAAAAATGTTGACACTTTAAACATTGAGTCAACAAAGTAAAGGTGTTAAATAAAAAAAAATCTGTGACATTAGATGAGTTTTTGGCCCAGTGTACAGTTGGTAATTTCCCAGTGTGATGTCATCATTTACAACCAGGAAGTGAAATTAAAAACCTACAAAAATAGCAGAATTTGAAATATATTTATAACTGTATTTTAGTTAAATGAGTCGTCCGACCTGTCAGAGGAACTTTGAGTCCATAAATCATCACAGACTTGTTCTGAGCATTTTTTTTATTTTTATTTTTTTGCGTACAAGGTATAGCAAGCTTTTGTTTGTTTTCTCCGTTGTAATTCCCGTTGCTGCCAGTAGATGGATTACTAACACTCAATCCTGATGAGGGAACGCCTGACTGATGGAAAGCAACGTGTGCTAGTCGTAGATACTTTTTTTCCCATTTTTTATTTTAAAACTCAGTGGGACTTTCCTGCTTAAATAAAAGTCAATAATTAAATTTAAGTTGAAACACGAGACGCCAAATCAGCGCTTTTGAAGACCACGTTTAAAGGCCAATAACAAATAATCTGTGTCCTTTAAGTCGTCTCCAAAAACCAAACAAACCATAGCCAGCCTTAGCATTAGCGTCCAGAGCTAGCCTCCAGACCTGCAGTTTTTAATGATAATTCTGAGCGCGGGTGACGTTTTGAGTGCCTTCTCCATGTGAACGTGATTTGTTTGAGCGCGGAACACTGCTGAGGCCAAACCGAGCCGTAAAGAGGAGAAAACCAACGCCGTTTCCATCCTAAAGACGAAGCACCACCTCCCCCTGTGCCTCGTTCGACGCACAGATGTACGGGAACCAGACACGAGTCCACAAATCACGGCCGGATTTCAAAACGCTGCGGGTTTGTGGACCCACGCGGGGTTTACAGTGTGGTTATGTAAATGATGGAGGCTCCGGTTAATTATATTTGATCAAACAGCGGGGAACCAGGGCAGAGTTATTGGTTTGTGTTTCAAAACTGTTCTGTTAAATTGCTGCCAAAGCTGTAAACTCCAGTGAATAAAACAGAGTGTTGGGAAATGACTAAATACATATTCAGAAAACAAAACAGTTCCTCTTTCATCGGCTGAGTACAGTTAGTAAAACCAAACAAACACATGGCAGCGCTTCATGCAATTTAGGCTTAAACTGCACAGTATTAGTGAAAAAAGAACATGTCGATGTGATCCCTCAGTCGTCCAGGCGTGTTCCATCGTAGAAATGGTCTCAGGGGTTGTCATCTGGACGTTGTTTGAAGATTGAGATCCTCAAACAGCGTCTGGATGAAAACCTCTGAGACCTTTTCTACGATGAAAAAAGAATAGTTGAATCATTCCTAAGGCCTCGCTCAGACTGCACCCGGCGCTGTGTTCTCTTCTGTGTTCTCTTCTGTGTTCTCTCTGTGTTCTCGCCGAGTTCTCGCTGTGTTCTTGCCGTGTTCTTGCCGTGTTTTCCCAGTTTTAATCATTCCAAACCCTTGCGCCATTGAATGCACAAGACAAGCTGGCACTGTTTTTTTAAGGACTTTTAGTATTGTATTATTGGGCTCTATAGTTTTTATTTTTGGTTTTATCCTGTAATAATTAATAATAATTTTTAAAACTTACAAGGTGTTATAGTCTTTTTGGTTATTTACACTGTTTAGAACCTTTTACTCTTTTAGTACCTAAATGTTTACAGTTCCTTGTCTCTTTTCAAAGTAAATTAAAAGTAGGTGGTGTTGCTTCTTTTTAATTGTTTTTACCCCATTCGGCCACACCTGCCCAAATAACCCTCACGTGCCTTTTAATTGTAAGTGGAGACTGGACCTGATGGAGGTGGGTGGGTACAGATGCCCAGGGCAGACTGATGAAAATGTGCCTGCCATTTTGCGCCTTTAACTGTTCTAGAGCGCCCCCTGTCCTTGAACCTCCTGCTCGGCAAAGAAAAACTACAACTACTACTTTCCCAGTGGGAAAAAGTATAAACCTGGTGAATCACAGTGAAGGAGAGATCCTGCTCCCACAGGACAGACACAGATGGACCAGGACTGAACCATCCACTTGGATCAGAACCATCAATAGGAAGGAAGGTGGATCTTCTAGAGAGAGAGAGTTCCTCCAGGCAGATGGGGAACATCCAGGTCAACAGGTCAGGATGGTGAAACATGTCGTCTCTGGAGCAGGGAAGTGGAGAAAGAGAAAAATCATGTGAACAGCAATGAGCAGACTGCAGGTGAACTACAGCAGGTCCCTCCCCCTGTCACCCCCACATTTTTTCCACCAAAGCCACATGAACAAAGACTAAACCAGGGGTAAACCAGGACTAAACATGGACTAAACCAGGTATAAACCAGAACTAAACCAGGACTAAACCAGGACTAAACCAGGGCTAAACCAGGACTAAACCAGGGCTAAACCAGGACTAAACCAGGTATAAACCAGAACTAAACCAGGACTAAACCAGGACTAAACCAGGGCAAAACCAGGACTAAACATGGACTAAACCAGGACTAAACCAGGTCTAAACCAGGACTAAACCAGGACTAAACCAGGGCTAAACATGGACTAAACCAGGACTAAACCAGGGCTAAACCAGGACTAAACATGGACTAAACCAGGACTAAACCAGGTCTAAACCAGGACTAAACCAGGGCTAAACCAGGTCTAAACCAGGACTAAACCAGGACTAAGCAAGGTCTAAACCAGGTCTAAACAAGGACTAAACCAGGTCTAAACCAGGTCTAAACCAGGACTAAACCAGGACTAAACAAGGTCTAAACCAGGTCTAAACAAGGACTAAACCAGGACTAAACAAGGACTAAACCAGGTCTAAACAAGGACTAAACCAGGACTAAACCAGGTCTAAACAAGGACTAAACAAGGACTAAACCAGGGCTAAACCAGGTCTAAACAAGGTCTAAACCAGGTCTAAACAAGGACTAAACCAGGTCTAAACCAGGTCTAAACAAGGTCTAAACCAGGACTAAACCATGTCTAAACCAGGTCTAAACCAGGACTAAAGCAGGACTAAACCAGGTCTATAAACCAGGACTAAACCAGGCATAAACAAGGACTAAACCAGGTCTAAACCAGGACTAAACCAGGTTTATAAACTAGGACTAAACCAGGACTAAACAAGGGCTAAACTAAGACTAAACCAGGTCTATAAACCAGGACTAAACCAGGTCTAAACTAGGACTAAACCAGGTCTATAAACCAAGACTAAATGGGGTCTAAACCTGGACTTAACCAGGACTAAACCAGGTCTAAACCAGGACAAAACTAGAACTAAACCAGGACTAAAGTTACATAACGCACCTTCAAACTTGAAAAGCCTTCAATGTTATTAAGTTGTCCTTTTTAATTGACAGTAGATATGGCTGAAGTTATTTATTGATGATGTTACGGACACTGTTATGATAATCTTAATGAATCCCGTTAGGCGCCGTACGCCGTGAGTCAAAGCTGTTGTTCGGCGCTGACCTGGTTGAGTGCAGCCCGGGCTCACCCTTTGGCCTGCTCCACTTCCATAAGTTGTCCTGAGGTAAAGCTGCATAAAGAGCTTACAGAGCCACTCACAACAGATTCTTCAGCAGCAGGAGCGATCATGTGACCGCCGCCGTGAATATTTAGGTGAAACAGTCACAGACGCCGCACCGCCGAGCCACGCCCCCCGGTCTGAAGGGGCGTGCTCACGTGACAAAGGTCAACACTGCGCTGGACTCTGCCTTTTAAAGCTGGATTATCTGATTTTGAACCTGACAGGAGTGAGTCGGGATGGGAGGTTTGTGGTGATGGAGGAGGGCTTTTCGGATTGGATCGAGCTCTACACTTTTATCAATCTGGAAAGTGATTGGGACGTTCAGACGAATGCTTCAAGACGATTGGCCGAACAGCGAAACAAGCCGTTGAGAGACAAAAACGGCAAAAAATGAGTTTCTAGATGAGTTAAAATATCTGGATTGCAGGATATTTATCTGAATTTCAGAGGTTTTGACTGTTAGTTAGTCTTTATTTCATGGAACTAGATTATTTAACTGTTTCTGACTTGTTTCAATACATTATTTCTTATTTCAATCCAAATTATCTGTCAGTGGGTTAAGATCATTTTACTTACTCCACTGACAAATTAATTTTCTTATTTTAAGCAAAATTATCGCATGATCAGTCAGAAATACCTTGAACCAGTGAAATATTCTGCTTCACACAAACAATTACATCTCACTGAGTCATAACTTCTCAAATCCAGATCAAAATAGTAAATTCAAGTCATTTTAAGCTTGACTAGTTATACATTTTTTTGTGTAATGAAACAGAAAGAAGCAAGAAGGTCCTGACTGTTTGACTCCACTGCAAAACTCATTTCTAGATGAGTTCAAACGTCTTGATTTGAGGATATTAATCTGAATTTCAGACGTTTTGACTCGTTAAGATCAGTGGAGACGATTTATTTGATGGAACTAGATTATTTCACTTGTTTCTGTTTCTGACTTGTTTCTATACATTATTTCTTATTTCAATCCAAATTATCTTCTGCACAGCAAAAAATGCAAATCTATCCAAGCATTAAATGGCTTGAATTGATCATTTTTATCTGGATTTGACTCAATGAGATTTAATTGCTGATGTGATGCAGAATATTTCACTGGTTCAAGGTATTTCTGATGATCATGCGATGATTTTTGCTTAAAATAAGAAAATACATTTGTCAGTGGTAAGTAAAATGATCTTAACCACTGACAGATAATTTGGATTGAAATAAGAAATAATGGATTGAAACAAGTCAGAAATCTGAGTTTTCCGTTGGCAAACTCTTGTAGCATAATTTCCAAAAACGCAAAATGTGTACGTTTTCAAACGCACTTATTGTACGTATTTTCACAACAAAAACGTACAATAGCTACGTAATAGGTCTCTGTGTGTCTTTTTGTGTTTTGTGATTTTAATGAAACTTTTCCTGTTGTGTAAAGCACTTTGAATTGTCTTGTGTACGAATTGTGCTACAAATAAACTTGCCTCGCCTAAATGGAATTACAAAAACGTAAATTATGTGCGTATTTTTCTGGAGACCGGGCTTTCAGGGTCTGTCCACCTTTTCACAGATACAATTCAAGCACTTGGACCAATGTACTGCGTTTTTGCCTTCACAGCAGGACCAAAGATAAGATAAGATAAGATAAGATAAGATACAATATAAAGTATAAAGTGCACACTCTTATTTACAGTAGGGGGCTGTCTGGGAATAAATAGTAAATGGCAAATAAAGTGGCTTAAGTGTGCAAACGTGTACCTCAGCTGTGGTCTCTGTAATGAACTTATGCATGTTAAGAATGGGACAATGAATAGGCCGATCACACGACATGGGTTTGGTGAAGTGTGCTTTGTTGGAAATTTTGGACAATTCAGACGTAATCTGCTGTATTTCAGGGCATCATAGAAAGTTGCATAATTGAACACGCAACTCAACATGAAAACACAAACACATCCATTCACTCTAAACAAACATCGGTGTGAGGAAAAGCACGACCTCCGCTCAAGTAAACTCACACCGAAATGATTCAGAAAGGTCGCATACAACATTATGACACCGGCACCAACCAGATTTGAACAATTAGTGCTCTTTTCTGTCAAAATACGTAGGATGCAGATTAGAAAGTTCAAAATTCAAGCATTTTCAAGCACTTTTTCCAAATTTCAAGCACTTTCCCAACCTTGAAATCATCGTAGTAAAATTCAATTCAATTCAATATTTCGAGCACCTGTACGAACCCTGAGATTTGGGCCTTCAACCTTTTAAGGCTGTGTTTCTCAACCTGGGGGTACGGGACCTCAAGGGGTACATGAGCGATTACCAAGGGGTTTGACGTTTTAAAAGGAAATTAAATGTACTTTTATCTGAATCTAAAAGTGTCATTAGCTGTAAATTTAGCATCTTTTTGGAGCATCTTGGACCGTGAATATATTCATTCATTTTCTACCGCTTGTTCCCGTTGGGGGTCGCGGGTGACTGGAGCCTATCCCAGTGACTTTGGGCCTCAGGCAGGGTACACCCTGGACAAAAAAGGTTGGGAATCACTGCTTTAAAGGACACGTTATATGTAAAATTAACTTTTTTGAGCTTGTTCAAATGGTTTTTCCTCATTAAAAACATACCTTGAGTTGTATTTAGGCTCCTGTTTACAAGCTTGTCTTCTCTGCTCCTTTTCTGAGCCTCACAAAGTCACTCAGTTTCAAATTTCCCCGATTTGTGACGTCAAAGGTAGAAGTCCAGAGCGCTCCTGTGTGTTTTTTAAGTCCATAAATCATCACAGACTCGTTCTGAGCATTTCTCACTCAAATCATGTTCATTACAACTGTGTTCTTACATTAGCATGTCTAGCTTTTGTTAATTTCCCCACTGTAATTCCCTCTGCTGCCAGTAGATGGAGCACTAATACAAATCCTGATGAGAGAACGCCTGACTGAGAGAAAGTAATCTTTGAAACATTATTTTAAGTTCTAAAACATGAGGCGACACAGTAAAGGTTCAAGAGCAAGTAAAGGCCAGACGCTGCAGGGGAATAGGAAAAAATGTTAAATTTAAAGATATCAATGTTAAACTTCTCCTGTAGTTTAGTCACATAAATGTAAGAAAAAATGTATTACAAGTTTTTCATCATGTCATGTTTTCATGTAGAAATAAGGCATTTTATGTGTAAAAATTGCCAAAAATCCACATATTTGGGACATTTAAATCTGAAAAATGGACAGAACCAGGTTTGAATTTCTTGGTTCTTGGTTGAAACATATTAGTTACACAAAAAATGTACAGAGGGGATTTGGATTTCTTATTTAGTTAGTTTAGTTAGTTTAGTTTAGTTTGAGTAAACTAGATTTAACTTTAAATTGTCCTAAAAAATTCAAATTTTGCCTCATTTGTTTTTTTTTGTTTTTTTCCAGATTGTACAGTTTGGTGTAGGATCTACTTTAAGGCTGATCTTTATGTCTCGAGGGACAAAAATGCATTTTAAGAAAACGGCCTTTGAAGTTTAATGTCGTTTAATGTGTTTTAGCCTTATTTAGTTGCTTTTTGTCACTTTTTGTCACTTTTCGTCACCTATTGTCACGTTGTTGATGCTTTTGTCGCTTATAGTTGCTTGTTTGTCACTTTTAGTCGCATTTTTATTGTTTTCAGATGCATTTTTGTCACTTTTAGTCACCATTTTGTCACATTTAATCAAATATTGTGTCAGTTCTGTCTAAATCTCGTTGAGTCCAGATTGTACAGTTTGGTGTAGGATCTACTTTAAGGCTGATCTTTATGTCTCGAGGGACAAACACGCATTTTAAGAAAACGTCCTTTGAAGTTACAATGTCCCAGAGAAATCTATGGATGAAGTGGATTCAATGGAAGAATAAAACATCTTCAGGAGCAGATTGGACACGTTTGTTGCTTCCACATGAAAGTCGATATGTGGGAGAGAAAACTGACCAAAAACGACAAAAAACAAACCAAAAAAAGACTAGTATCTCGTCTTAAAAGAACATTACCACAAAATAATGCACAATGTGTCCTTAAAAATGACATTTGGACTCCAACTGACCCCGAACTTTGTCCCTAAACTTGATCGTCGCTGTCATCGTTCAAATAAATAATGCCTAAAAGACGCTCTTAAACGGTTTGCGTTGACAGATCCGGCGTTGTTTGTGCCAAGAGAAAATCATCGGCCATGAAGCGTTAGAGATGGATAGCCTATGCGCTCATGAGCAACGCACGTCTCATGGATCGTTGTTTGTTTTAGATGCTGCCTTTTTCTGAGGAAAGAGGACGGTACGTAAAATAATATGCAAATCTTTGAACTTTTAACCATGTGGAGGCGGTACGGTGGCACGGCGGTTAGAAAAATAAAGGTGAAAAGGTGAAAGGCCCTGGGTTTGAGTCTCTGGCGGCTTGAGGCCTTTCTGTGCCGAGTTTGCGTGTTCTGCCTGTGTCTCTGGGGCTTCGGTTTCCTGTAAAATGTGTAAAAACAGTTAGTGGTGTGTGATTAAAATGAAACATGACATTGTCGTGGGTGCACGGTGGCAGAGCGGCTAGAGCTTCTGCCTCTCAATAAGGAGATCGTGGGTTCGAATCCCGGACCACCCCAACATCACACGATCTCTCTGGGTGGAGTCTGCATGTCCTCCCCGTGTTACCGTGGGTTCTCTTCAGGTTCTCCGGCTCCTCCCACCGTCCAAAGACATGACTGTGTTCAGGTTAATTGGCAACTCTAAATTGCCCGTAGTGTATGAATGTGAGAGTGAATGGTTGTCTGTCCTTGTCTCTGTCTCTCTGTGTTTGCTGTGATGAGTTGGCCACTGTCCAGGGTGTACCCCGCCTAAGGCCCAAAGTCACTGGGATAGGCTCCAGTCACCCGCGACCCCTAACGGGAATAAGCGGTAGAAAATGAATGAATGAATGACATTGTCGTCTCCTCATCGACCACACGGCTGGAGTTGTATTTTGCTTCATTCGCGCTTGTTCCGTTTATCCTGTTTACGAGGTCATCTTCTCTGACCCTCACAGTCTCCACCAGATTCTTGTGTCACACTTTACTTTATCTACTACTACTAGTATATCCACGACGTGTTCTTCTTAAAGTCAAATTAAATAGGAGATGTATTTACCTTGTTGACACGTTTCGGATGCTTAACTGCGAGCCATCTTCAGAACTGTCGCCGGCGTTGGTGACGTGACATTTATCAGCTGATGTTACTGGTTGTGGCTCCACAGTCCAAGTGGATGTCAGTCCTAGTTCATCTGCAGCCTGTCCGTCCGTGGGAGTAGGATCTCTCCTTCACTGTGGTTCTCCCCGAGGGTTCTACTTTTTCCCGTGGGGTTTTTTGTTGTTTTTCCTCGCCACGAAGGAGGGTCAAAGGACAGGGGCATTCTGGGACAGTTATCTGAACTGCTTTTACCTGTGGCGTGATCGGCCTGAAAACCACGTTATGGACTGAGATGGGGCTCGAGTCATTGGATCAGAGAGCAACAAAATCAAACACTGGATCAAGGAGGCCATTGAAATCAGAACGCGAGGCAATGACAGCATCAACCGTGACGACGGAGCCTACGCTACTCCAGAGACCACCGGGCGGCAGGAGGCGTGGTCAGTCTGAGGAGGCGTGGTCAGTCTGAGTGACCTGCATAGAACTATAATAAAACCTGGAAGATGAATCCAAAATGGCGCCCTGTTCCTCCCTGTGGCCTGAGCTCATTGGCGCATGACCCCATAAAAATTTCTTACTTCCGCATTTACTTCCTGAGGCTGCCATCTTTGCTTTAGGGCGCCACGTGACCACAATCCCCCATGATGCTTTGAGCGACCTGAACGACCAGCAGCTGCAAGTTTTTGTGTTAGCGTTAGCTTGTGTGATTGTAATTGTGGTCTTCACGTTAGACACACGTGAAGCGTCTGAAATGAAATAAAATACAACTTACAGGTGTCTCTAGTCGAGCCTTTTCCACGAGCTTCTGTTTGTATCGTCCGACGCTCGTTCACGTGACTCGCACATGTTTGTGTGACGTCACTTCATATAAAAACGGTAATTTCGGTGATTTTAGAAACGGTAGAAAAGAACATTTCCTTCTATTTTATTTAAATACCGATAATAATTCAGTCCTGTCTGTGATTATAATGTGGAATGATAGAAAAAGGCTGGTTCCAAGAGGCTGCAGTACCTCGCACGACCACTAATCAATCTGGGACACAGACAGAGGGGGCGTGTCTTATCCAGTTCATTTAATACGTCCATGGAGACCTGCCAGGTCCATCAGGCTGACCACGCCTCAGGAAGTAACATCAGCTGATCAGAGACACGTGACCATCACCGGGGACAGTTCTGAAGAGGCTGCAGCTGAAACATGTCAACAAGGTAAACGCATCTAATATTTAATTTATCTTTAAAAAGAACACATCGTGGATATAACAAAAGAAGACATAATGAAAGTTGTTGGAATATACTTTAATAAGTTTAACGTTGCATTCTAATGACCTAATATTATAATTCTGATAAGTTTACCTTTAAGAATCTGCTCCTGGACTCTAGGAACAAACTAAAAAAAAGTCAAAAAACACACAAAGAGCTGAACAAAATGGCTGCCGTAGCTCTTCTGTAAAATGTTTTTTTTCCCCAGTCAAAAGAAGGGGAGGGAGTTATAGATACAGTCGGCGTCTGAGGAAACGCCCACTTTCAATCCATTCATTTTAATGTGTCAGAGCTGCTCTTTCACCCACTGTTCAACGATTACAAGAACAAACACTGGTTGTGCTTAAATTAAACATAATTCACCAGGAAACGTACTAAAAGAGGGGTAAAGCTGCATTTCCGATTAAATAAACAAAGAGTTTTCTACGCGGCGGTTGTGTCGACTGGCTCTGTCTAAAGTGGGCGGGGCCTCAACATCCTTTTCATAACCTTTTCATTTTTTTCATGCCTAGCTGTTACGGTCACCTCACCACCACGCCTCTCTCTGATCGTTTGTGGTGAGGTATTATTTTTGGATCCTGTTCAAGATCTTGCTGCTGTCAGTGTATTCTATTATATGAAAAGAATAAACACTTTCACAATCACACCTGTGCAACATGATTCATAACCATTTATAACATTCTGCTGTGGTTTAAACGGGATCCTTTAAACATCATTTCAAACCTCCTGATTTGAAGCCTTTTTGCAAATTTTGTTATATTTGTTATATAATTTGACAAACTGACAAATGTAAATGTCTATCTGTGTTAACGAGCTTGTCTTCTCTGAGCCTCAGAAAGCAAACGTTTCAATTTTCCCAGATTTGTGACGTTGGATGTGGAGGTCTCACTGAGGTTTGTGAGGTCCTCCGCTCTGCTCTCGTTAGGACCAATGAGTGTGTGTGTGTGTGTGTGTGTGTTTGTGTGTGTGTGCAAGGTCCGTGTGTGTGTGAGGTCCATGTGTGTGTGTGTGAGGTCCATGTGTGTGTGTGTGTGTGTGTGTGAGGTCCATGTGTGTGTGTGAGGCCCATGTGTGTGTGTGAGGTCCATGTGTGTGTGAGGTCCATGTGTGTGTGTGAGGTCCATGTGTGTGTGAGGTCCATATGTGTGTGTGTGTGTGTGTGTGTATGTGTGTGTGAGGTCCATATGTGCGTGCAAGGTCTGTGTGTGTGTGTGTATGTGTGTGTGTGTGTGAGGTCTGTGTGTGTGTGTTTGCGTGTGTGTGTGTGTGTGTGTGTGTGAGGTCCGTGTGTGTGTGAGGTCCATATGTGTGTGTGTGTGTGTGTGTGTGTGTGTGTGTGTGTGTGTGTGAGGTCCGTGTGTGTGTGTGTGCGAGGTCCATATGTGTGTGTGTGTGTGTGTGTGTGTGTGAGGTCCGTGTGTGTGTGTGTGTGTGTGTGTGTGTGTGTGAGGTCCATGTGTGTGTGCGAGGTCTTTATGTGTGTGTGTGAGGTGCCAGATGGAGATCTGAAACGACACACAATGACATAAAACATTACAACTGTTTGAATGAAATTATCAAAAAAGCATGTGTCATAAAACACGTTTAACAGCAGCTCTGGTGCAGCTCTGGTGCAGCTTGGTGCAGCTCTGGTGCAGCTCGGTGCATCTCTGGTGCAGCTCGGCGCAGCTCGGTGCAGCTCGGTGCAGCTCTGGTGCAGCTCCGGTGCAGCTCCATTGCAGCTCCGGTGCAGCTCCGTTGCAGCTCCGGTGCAGCTCAGACCGCACGCTGACCGCTGTGGTGATGCCGGTGGAGCTGCCACAGCGTTTCTGATTCTTTCCGTTGGTGCAGCTTTCCATGAGCCTTTCCTGTGTAAATGTGGGCTCTAGTGCCACAGCAGCACCACACAGCTCCTGTTTTCATGTGAACTGTGCTCCACCACGACATGGCTCCGACAGCAGCTGCGCCGGTGCAGCCTGAGGCGTTACACTCAAACACAAGACGTTCTCTGTTTACAGACGATGTCAAACACATTTGGACTGTACAAGGGCAGAGCAGGTCACTGTAAACCACCCTCTCCACGTGCTGGACGTCCTGCTGTAAAGTGACACGTTTGTGAAGTGGCTTCTTGTGCAAACATTTGGACTTTGATGGTTCAGAGAAAGTGATCAAATCTGTCAACAAAGACATAAGACAAAAGCTTCTCAGTAAGAGTGAACACACAGTTCTTGAGTCTGATCCAAAAATAACTGCGTGACACAAACCATCAGATAGGCGTGGTGGTAAACGCCAAACCCTGACACGAGTGGCTTCCACACAGAGCTACTGGAAATATACAAGAAATCTTCCACTGGATGACGGAAACTATTTAAAATCAGCTCATGACAGTTTGCACGAAGGCAGCGGCAGGTTTGTTACAAAGTCATGGGTTTCCGGTTCCTGTTTAGACACATATTTTAAAAGGTCCCATGCTTTGCCATATTTCCTGTTTCATAATCTTCCCTTGAGGCATTTAAGATAATATTTTTCATTGTGCAACATTCATAACACGATAGTTAATTAAATACCACCACGTCTTGAATGCCCGGATACAGACACTGCTCACTTCTCTCGGCTTCTCTCTTATGGCACTGGATTTCATCACTTTCAAACCCATGCATAAACAAAAGAGTCACTGGTTCAATTCCCGGGCCACTGTTTGTCCTCTGTGATTGGGACAAGAAAAGCATCTGGCACAGGAGGACACTGGAATGAGGAGGCGGGACTTGTTCACTGAGTGCTCCTCCTCCTTCAAGTAACTGGTTTAGAAACGAAAAGTGGGAAAAGTTCAGACTGATGTTAAAATGGCAGACCGGGGGTTGGGCTGGGAAGGCGTCTAAGATGTTTTGGCGAAAATGTTGCTGATGTTTATGAGTTTCGTGGCCTTGTCCTTTGGGAGTGAGGATAAGATCAGACCTTTTTTGAGTTGTGGCACACCTTTTGGGTTTAAAAGCTACCACGGCGCGCCATCGACCACTAAAATATTACCAAATCAGACCATTTAGTTAAAAATATTATCTATAATGAGGGAAATAATGTCTGTGGCACTGTCTAGTTCTTTAAATGTGGTAATAGTGATGGTTTTGTGTTCTTTTTTGGTGAAAATGTTGCTCAGGACACTCCAAAAAGGTCTATTAGTTCATTAAATCCACATTTGTGAATCTGTTAACTCAAACTGGACATTTTCTCAAGGCGCATCTGGCAAAAACTTAAGGCACACTAGTGTTCCCCGGCGCTCTGGAGGAAAATCAAGGCTCTAGTCAGGAAGGAGAACATTTATAACAATCCATTTTTGATCTTCGGCAATTTGTCCGGTTCATAATCAATCAGTTCTGGTTCTCAGCGTCATTTGTGAGCCTCCGTTTTACGTAGTGACCTTGATGTTGTCCACGTGTTCTTGCACTTCCACCTTCCGTGCTGAGATGTTGTGGACCAGCTCTCCGGTGTTTGCATCATCATCATCATCGGGACCTGAGGCAAACGGCACACTTGAGGGAAGCTTTAGTGTCAAACAGAGCTTTGGGGGCGGGACATGCGCCAAATAAACCAATGACAGTTGGAATATTTCCCGGTTAACAGGTTAGAAAACATGAAATATAAAGACGTGGTGTTCACATTACATCACAAAACCGTAGACGTTCTGGTGGAATTTGCCGTTAAACTGTCAGACTGCAGATTTGTTGACTTGATCTCTCGTTGGACATGAAACGACGCCTGGCACACGGTCCTGAGTCGTCTCTGCCAAGGTTCACGGTGTCTTCAGAAAGTGACGTCAGTATTCAACTCCAAGACGGGTCTGTTGCCAGCTGAAAGGACTTATCATAATATGTCAAGTTTGTACCAATCTTTAACAGATAATGAGAAGATTGATCATTTGTGGATTTTCTGTTTGAATATTTCTAAATCTATACATTTACCTGTGCCCTCAAGGGTTTGAAACCAGCGATATTGACCGTGCCTGAGGTCTGGTTTGGACTTAAAGTAATTAACTTCAACGTCAGAGCTCCCCCTGCAGGTCTATTGTGAAAATGCACTGCGAGTAAAAAGCCGCCAAAAACATTTTTCTTTCTTTTTTTTCCTTCCTTTTTATTGAAATAAGGAAGTACAACCACATACAAAAACATTTCATGTCACCAAATATAAAAAAGAGCCAGTGTTTCTCAGGAGAGTTGTCGGAGTCAGGAAAGTTGCAGCTGGTTTTTTGCTCAGAGACAGCAGGGGGTGACAATGGGCTCTTCAAACGCCCCAAAAATACATTTACAACCACCACGTGGACTCACAAAGACGTTTAATAAGGTTAAAATGTGACTTAGTTCTGCTTTAAAGCTGCAGTACCTGATTTTTTTGTGCAAATTTGTCATTTTTGTGTTTTTGCCTAAAATAGTTTCTGGTAAAAGCTGCACTTTGTGACAAAAATGGGACCACTGTGCGCTTTCTGCATCAAATAAAAAAGTATTTGGTAACGCTTTAGATTAAGGTTCCTTAGTTAACTATTTATAAGATGTTAATGAGCACTAATAGTTTGTTTATGCACTTATAACGCCTTATACAGGTTTATAATCCATTACAAAACATGTTTGAGTGAATAAACCACATCAATGAGCAAATATTACATTATTTTCAATTATCACGATAATAAATGCTTGTAAATGCCTTATAAGTGCTTATAAACACATAACAAGTGCTTATTAATGCATTATAAATAGTTTTGTCACGTGTTTGTTGTTTTTAGTCACTTTTTTGTCACTTTCAGTTGCAAATTTGTTCGTTTTAGTCAGGTTTTTGTTGCTTTTAGTCATGTTTTTTTGCCTTTAGTTAAAAACATGACTAAAGGCGGTCCTGAGTCGTCTCTGCCAAGGTTCACGGTGTCTTCAGAAAGTGACGTCAGTATTCAACTCCAAGACGGGTCTGTTGCCAGCTGAAAGGACTTATCATAATATGTCAAGTTTGTACCAATCTTTAACAGATAATGAGAAGATTGATCATTTGTGGATTTTCTGTTTGAATATTTCTAAATCTATACATTTACCTGTGCCCTCAAGGGTTTGAAACCAGCGATATTGACCGTGCCTGAGGTCTGGTTTGGACTTAAAGTAATTAACTTCAACGTCAGAGCTCCCCCTGCAGGTCTATTGTGAAAATGCACTGCGAGTAAAAAGCCACCCCCTTATTTCAATAGACATCCCTGTCTATTACAAACCTGGCAACACGCTTAAACAGAAACTGGTCCACCCGAAAGACAAGAGGCCGACAGAGAAACAGAGCAATGTAGTTTATTCGATAGAGTGCAGTGAGGACAGTTGTAAAGAACGTTACATAGGAGAAACAAAACAGCCACTGCACAAAAGGCTGTACCAACACAGAAGATCTGCCTCCACGGGACCGCAAAGTGCAGTCCATCTGCACCTAAAAGCTACAAATCACTCGTTTGAGGACAGTGAGGTGAAGATTTTGAGCAGAGAGAAGAACTGGTTTGAAAGAGGAGTAAAGGAGGCCATTTTTGTAAAAAGAGAAAATCCTTCCCTGAACAGGAATGGGGGCTTAAGATTTAATTTAGCCAAAATTTATGACAGCATCCTGACACCTTGGTCCAGATCAATAGACCAGTCAAATGCTAATGAGGCAATCAGTAGTGAGGAGGGAGCAACAGCCAGCTATCAAGATAACAATAGACCTTTAGACACAGGTGAAACTAGGTGAGGCCAACCATTAATCAACAAGATAGACCAATTAATTAAATCCCAGGTGACAAACAAACAATCTTATAACAAAGACAGGAGTGCAGTGACTCCTCCCTGGGGGCTGGACTCCCACTACTTAGAGTAGCATATAAGGCCCAGGTTCCCATACCAGCTCTCTGATTGACAATGACTTTTGGATAAAAGTCGAAACGTCTCGATCTTTAAACGGCGTCCGGATGACAACCTCTGAACCCCTTTCTACGATACTTTAGTTAACTATTTATAAGATGTTAATAAGCACTAATAGTTTGTTTATGCACTTATAACGCCTTATACATGTTTATAATCCATTACAAAACATGTTTGAGTGAATAAACCACATGTACAGAGCATCAATGAGCAAATATTACATTATTTTCAATTATCAGGCTAATAAATGCCGTATAAGTGCTCATAAACACATAACAAGTGCTTATTAATGCATTATAAATAGTTTACTAAGGAACCTTAATCTAAAGTGTTACCAAGTATTTCATGTCTCACCGACACACTAGAGAGAGCTGAAAGCAGCGCTCTGATTGGCTGTGCCCGGGGTGGTCTGCATGACTTCGCCTTCATGTCATGTCTTCGTCGTCATGACTGCGTCTAAAAAAGCCGTTCCAAAGCTGAAAATGAAATGAAAGTGGATGTTAACAAGGAACAAGTTGGACAGATTTTGGACAGACTTTAATAATTACATCTGGTTCTGCTGTGCGAGAATGATGTACCGCCGCTTTAAGACGAGCTGCTTTAATCCTGAGCTTCCCCTCCTGCAACGGGCCAAGGCTCCTGCACCAGATGCCCTACCTAGCACCAGCCCCTGCCTTTAAGAGAATAGTAAGCACGCCTCGTCCAGCTGGCACTCGCGCCGTGGTTCGGGCTGTTTTTGTTGACCTTGTTTGTGATTTCAGGTGAACATAACTGAACTGTCACTCTCCAAAGACACACCTCTTTTGACAAGCATTTGACACATAGTTTTAATGAATGTCATCGTAATTATGTTTTATTACTTGCTTATTATTTTTTCCTCTGTGAAACACCTTGTGCGCCTTTTGGCTGTTGGACAATGCTTCATAAATAAATACATTTGGGATTGATTAATATCTCTGTAATTACCAAGGCCTATCCACATGAAACGTAAAAATTGGCATAAAATTCAACGCCTTCTCTGTCAGCAGAATTAAACAAAAGAGAAATACTTTGTCATAATCGCTGCAGAAGGCGGTGCCAGTGTTCATTACAAAGAGGTGATAGTTTAATTAGATTTATGTGGCAATTTTTGACCTCGTAATGATAAGGTTCAACAGGTCCATATTTTCATTTTGGGTTTTTCATGTGATGATTTGACACAACGACATCCTTATTTTGTTAAATGCATGTTTAAACTGTCAGAAAAACGTGTTCCTTTCATGTAAATTGTGTAAGACGTTTGTACTAATGACACTGATACAGGGATTAATTTTAAGCCTTTAATTTTTAGACACATTGACGTTTGAGGAATGTCGGTTTGAAAATCCTCTCCCTCCGAGCGTCATACACACCTCCTGCTGAACTTCCGGGATTTGCGCCTGTATTTTCAGACTTTACTTCACTTCATACGTCACTTATCAGAGAATCTTCTGCTGTTTTTAGTCCTTAAATCATCGCTAAACTCATTCTGAGCATTTCTGCCTCTAAACTCGATAACTGCTGCAGCAAATCCACACAATGACGTCTTTTCAGCGCTAACTTCACTAGATTGTATATAGCACTGGCGCCATCTGCTGGCTGGATGCATTCAGTAAGTGTCATTTCATGGTGACTGATAACACAGGGCAGAGAATGAATAAGAAACTTTTATTTTAAACATGAGATGCAAATTTAAGGCACTCCAGAGCATGTTTAAAGGGCCCATGACAGGTTGGACCACTTTTTTAACAAAAATGCAGTTAAGATAAATATATTTTTGTCAAATTTTGTCAAAGTACTTTACAAATTTTATCGCGGTTTAACACTTTTTTTGTTTTTTAGTTTTACTTCCTGGTTGTAAATGATGACGTCACACTAGGAAATTACCAAGAAACATCCTGTACACGGGGCCAAAAGTCATTTAATGTTAAAGATATTTTTATTTTATGAATAAAAATAGATGTTAAAGCCTTTATTTCGTTGAGTCAATGTTTAAAGGATCAAAAAAAGTTGTTTCTTTTGTGTAAATTATGCATAAACTTTGTCTCCCCAGTGTGATGTCATCAGTTTGTTTACTTCCTGTTATTTTCAACATATTTTTCAACTTTTCTCCACAAATGGCGTCCTGATTGGTGTAAAACTAAAATGTATCTGTACGACTGGTATTAATACACCAAATAAAGTCAAAATTAGAAAATCACGAAAACCTGTCATACGCACTTTAAAGGCTAACAGCAATATGAAAATTGCAGAATATTTTTCCTTTAAATTACAAATGGACTGGATGCTTGTTTTATTCTCACGCAACAGATATTTTTCAAACCTGAAGAGCGTTTTGAATTCCATGTGTACGTCACATAACGTCATGTTCACAAGTTCACAATATGTTTGCAAGTTTTGATCAGGGGCGTCGAACTGAGGGGGGTAAAGGGTGTTGTTACATCGGGGCCCAGGGCAGAGAGGAGCCCTCAAAATGCAATATTTTTTTTTTGTTTTTTTTTACTCGGTTCCATTTTCCTACGCGTTATTCTATTTTTGTCGTAAAAATGCATTGTGTTTGAGTGAAGTCCTTGAGAGATTAAATATGTAAACGCATGACGTCTGAGGGCCCCATCACCCCTTTAAAAAAAAAAAAATTGCTTAGTAGCCAAGTTAACAAATAATTCTGAAATTTAGCTTGTGTGCTAGCTCTGGAATATTTTATGTTGAAGCTGCTGCTGACACGATGATTCAAATAAATAAATAAATTGCAGTTTGTGTATTTTCTTAAAGTAATAAAACCTTTGGGACGTTTTTGAAATTGTAGTTATTGCAACAACAATAGAGGGTGTGTAGAAATGAGCCATTATGGATTAGCAACGGTGAATGAAAAAACTACAAAAACAACAACATTTTCAAGGAAGAATAAATCATACGGGGCCCACCGAGAAGGTTCTTACCCGGGGCCCAGAATTCGGTGCTACGGCCCTGGTCTTGATTATTTCTGGAACGATCAGATCCTGAAACGTGGAGTAAACAGTGTGCGTAATCTCATTTCTTTCTGATTGTTCACACAAGCAGGTTTTGACAAGATGAATTATGCAAAAGGGCAATAAAAGTGAAAGAAACACCTGTTAAAGACTGAAAGAGTGGTTTTAGAATTCACGTCGTCGTCCAAATACAACAGCTACAGTTACCAAACAATAACATACGTCACCAGGTGTGCCATTTTACTTTTTCAAGCTCCAGAACAGGGCTGCACAACATATTACAAAAGCATCGATATCATAACAATAGCTAATTAAGACGAGACATTATTAGCAAAACAGATTTTTTTTTCTTCATTTGTTGTTTTTTTGGTCAGTTTTCTCTCTCACATATCGACTTTCATGTGGACAACAAACCAATCTGCTCCTAAAGATGTTTTATTCTTCTATTGAATCCACTTCATCCATAGATTTCTCTGGGACATTGTAACTTCAAAGGCTGTTTTCTTAAAATGCATTTTTGTCCCTCGAGACATAAAGATCAGCCTTAAAGTAGATCCTACACCAAACTGTACAATCTGGACTCAACAAGATTTAGACAGAACTGACACCATATTTGATTAAAGCGACAAAAATGCAGCTGAAAACGACAAAAAAAGCGACTAAAAGTGACAAAAAAGCAACTATAAGCAACAAAAGCATCAAAAGCGTGACGATAGGTGACAAAAATGTGACGAAAAGTAACAAAAAAGCGACAAAAACAAGACTAAAAGCAACTAAATGCGGCTAAAACACATTAAAAGTCATTAAACTCCAAAGGTCGTTTTCTTAAAATGCATTTTTGTCCCTCGAGACATAAAGATCAGCCTTAAAGTAGATCCTACACCAAACTGTACAATCTGGACTCAATGAGATTTAGACAAAACTGACACAAGGATTTGTTGATTTACTAAAGTTGTAAGTTAAAATAAACAAGGCGAAATTTGAATTGTTAGGACAATTTTCAGTCAAATCTAGTTTACTTGAAAACTAAACAAGAAATCCAAAATCCCTCCTATAAATTTACGTGAAATTTAAATCGGGTTCTGTCCATTTTTCATATATAAATATTCCATATATACGCAATTTTGTTGGTTTTTTCACATAAAATGCCTTATTTCCATTTAAAAACATGACATGATGAAACACTCGTAATACATTTTTTTCTTACATTTATGTGACTAAACTACAGGAGAAGTTTACAATTGATATCTTTAAATTAAAGTTTTTTTCCTATTTACCTGTAGCGTCACACCTTAAAATGACAACGGTGAAAAGGGCTTCAGTTCATGTTCATGATGACATTTGATTTAGTCTTGTTTTTTTTCTTTTAAACTGAAAAATTTCACTGCAAAAATTGAGTGTCTAGCCTTGCTTAAAATGACCAGAATTCAGAACATTCATCTTATTTTGAGTCGTTTTGACCAGAAGAGGTTAAATTTCTTTAAGAAAATGACTTTGCCAACGAGGAAGTAAAAACATCTTACCTCATTGGCAAACAATCTGGCTTGAAATAAGAAGAAATAAACTGAAACAAGTCAGACCAGTCAAACCTTTAAACAAGTAAATAATCTCTTGACTAATCAAAGTTATTGAAATTAAGATTAATGTCCTGAATTCAAGTCATTTAAACTTATTTAGACATACTTTTGTCGTGTAGGTTTTTTAATTTGACAGAGTTTGACTAAACATTAAAGTGCCTCACAGAGGTCGGTCGACTCATTTAACTCAAATGCAAGATAAATACAGTGCAAATTCTGTTAAAATCTTTACAAATTTTACCCCAGTTTAGCTACTTTTAGGTTTTTAATCCCACTTCCTGGTTGTAAATGATGACATCACACTGGAAAATGACCCTAAAACATCCTGTACAGTGCACCAAAACTCCTCTAACATCACAGTTATTATTATTTATGTATTGACATTCAAATACTGTATATGTGACGTCTTTATTTTGCTGAATTGATGTTTAAAGGGTCAAAAAATAAGTTTCTTCTGTTTAAATTATGCATAAACTTTGTCTCCCCAGTGTGATGTCATCGATTTGTTTACTTCCTGTAATTTTGAACAGATTTTTCAACTTTTGTCCACAAACAGCGACCTGATTGTTGTAAAACTATCATTTATATTTACAAGAGGTATTAAAACATCAAATAAAGTCAAAATATAAAAACACAAACACACTTCCTGCTGAACTTCCGGGATTTGCGCCTGTATTTTCAGACTTCATACGTCACTTATCAGAGAATCTTTTGCTGTTTTAGTCCTTAAATCATTACTAAACTTGTTCTGAGCATTTCTGACGTCTTTTCAGCGCTAACTTCACTAGATTGTATATAGCACTGGCGCCATCTGCTGGCTGGATGCACTCAGTAAGTGTAATTTTATACTGGCTGATAACACAGGGCATAGAATGAATAAGAAACTTTTTTTTTTAAACATGAGATGCAAATTTAAGGCACTCCAGAGCATGTTTAAAGGCTAACAGCAATATGAAAATTGCAGAATATTTTTCCTTTAAATTACAAATGGACTGGATGTTTTATTCTCACGCAACAGATATTTTTCAAAGCTGAAGAGCGTTTTGAATAAAAACCTGCCATACGCCCTTTAACACTTTAAAATATTGGTTTTCTTAAGACAGGCACGTCCAAACTAAGGCCCGGGGGCCAAATGCAGCCCTCAGACCAATTTTTCTTGGCCCTTTGTCTTCCTGGTGAACTGGCCCACATTGTCCTGAGAAGTACTTCTTACAGCAAATTTCAGATTTTCTACAATTCCAACCTAAATAACTAACATTTTGGTGCAGTACAGACCTGATATTAAGACACTGAGACTGAATGTAGATGTGGTGGTGCTTAAAACATCAGATAAATGCCGCTTTTTTAATGTTTCACGGTTGATTTGTGGCCCTCCGCTTGGTCTATATATCAATATGTGGCCCTCGATGGAAAAAGGTTTGGACACCCCTGTCTTAAGATAAACATTATAGACAAAATGTATGTCCAAATATGGTAATACGTGGATCTGTCTGCACTTAGACGTATCACCTCCTCGTGCAGCTTCACTCCCGACAGGTTCAGCGGCTGCACCTGCGCGCTCTCTGCCAGGTGAACGTACAGGCAGCGTATGCTTTTTCTTGGCCCTGGAACAGTCTTAACAGGATTAGGCCCCGCTGATCCAGATCGGGCGGGATTGGGCCGCGTGGACAGCTGCAGGCGCCCATTAAGTGAAGATCCTGGACCACGATGTACCGGACCAGGTGTTAGTCTGGTTCAGGAGGGTCTAATCGGGGGAGGGACGGGCGCTCCCGGAGAAAGGGGGAGAGAGAAACGTGATGAGATTGTAGCTTTGAGATAGTGGGTCAGGACCAGAGCCGCCTGAAGACAGAGCTGCACACGGATCAAATTAAGGAGCCAGGATTAGTCAGAAGTTTAAAAAGGCTTTGGGACTCTTTAGTCATGGTAAAAATCGATCGTTGAGACTAATTGGTGCACACAGAACGCAATTGTTGTCGACAAACGATGCAAAGAAGCTTAAATAAAGCTGAAAACAATAGTAGCCGGGCCTTACAGCCGTAGCACGTCGAGAATGTGTGACCTGGGATGAAGAGAAGGGATGGGCCTGGACAGGACTAGGACGGGAAGCACTTCTTCATTAAAGAGGAAATGAGAGAGCATGTAAACGAGGGAGGGAGGAAGGGAGGGAGAGAGAAAGAGAGAGCCAGGGAGAGAGAGCGAGTGAGGGAGAGAGAATGAGAGAGACAGCAAGAGAGAGGGAGGGAGCTCGCGAGCATGGGAGAGAGCGAGCACGTAAGCGACGGAGAGATAGAGAGGGAGAGAGAGTGAGAGATCCAGGGAGAGAGAACGAGAGAGAGGGAAAGAGAGCGTAAACATGGGAGAGAGAGAGAGTGAGGGAGAGCGTGAGCAAGGGAGAGAGAGCGGAAACACGGGAGAGAAAGCTAAAGAGAGCGAGGGAGAGAGGACGAAGCAGAGAGGGCATGAGCACTAGAGAGAAAGGGAGAGAAACCGGGAGAGAGAGCGAGTCGGGGAGAAAGAACGAGAGAGAGGGAGGGAGAGCGAGAGAGAGAGGGAGGGAGAGTAAGAGAAAGACAGAGCCAGGGAGAGAGAGGGAGAGAGACCGGGATAGAGAGAGTGAGGGAGAGCGTAAGCAAGAGAGAGAGCGTAAACATGGGAGAGAGAGAGAGTGAGGGAGAGCGTGAGCAAGGGAGAGAGAGCGGAAACACGGGAGAGAAAGCTAAAGAGAGCGAGGGAGAGAGGACGAAGCAGAGAGGGCATGAGCACTAGAGAGAAAGGGAGAGAAACCGGGAGAGAGAGCGAGTCGGGGAGAAAGAACGAGAGAGAGGGAGGGAGAGCGAGAGAGAGAGGGAGGGAGAGTAAGAGAAAGACAGAGCCAGGGAGAGAGAGGGAGAGAGACCGGGATAGAGAGAGTGAGGGAGAGCGTAAGCAAGAGAGAGAGCGTAAACACGGGAGAGAAAGCTCAAGAGAACGAGGGAGAGAGAGAGCGAGGGAGAAAGGGCGTGAACACTGGAGAGAGAGCGAGAGAAAGGGAGAGAGACCATCCATAAGCAAAGGAGAGAGCGTGAGAGAGAGCAAGAGAGAGAGATAGCAAGAGACTGAAGGAGAGAGAGCTAGAGGGTGAGAGATCAAGAGGGAGAGAAAGCGAGGGCGAGAGAGCAAGAGGGAGAGAAAGCGAGGGCGAGAGAGCAAGAGGATGAGAGACTGAGAGAGAGAGAGAGGGCAAGAGGATGAGAGGGCGAGGGAGAGAGAGCGACGGAGAGAGAGCAAGAGAGAGGGAGAGAAAGAGAGAGCGAGGGAGAGAGAGCAAGAGGGAGAGAGAGGGAGGGAGAGAGAGAGAGAAGGAACCTGCACCGGTTCAGTTTGGGGCAGATCAGGTCCATAACTGTCTCCACCGTCAAAGTGAACCTTTTGTGTTTGGTTTAAAGGGTCTAAAGCTGACCCTGAGAAGTGGTTTGGCCCCGGCCCCTGTAGCTTAGGAGGAGCGCCACTCCACAGAGACGACTGGGTCAGAGAGAGCACAGACTGGGGCCAAAACAAGACGGTGAAAAGCACAAACAAACAAATGGATTTCTCACCAAACGCTGACTTGATCTTGTGATAAATCCAGTTATTTGTTGAGTCCAAATGCTTAAAAAATGAAAGCTAGAGCATGTTAGCAACAGCTGTTTTCTGATTATCGACACTCGTGGCCCAAAATATTGCATTTCGATTGCATAATTCTACCATCAGAGAAATTAAACGTGGCCTAGAGGCCCAGAAAAGTGAAATAAATGCAGAAAAAGCAGAGGGGAAACCAAAAGTATTGTCCTGTTTCCTCCGGCTTCAGCCACACTTTGGTGTTTTTGTGAATTGCTGAGATCTGCCTCATGTTTAAAAAGTACATTTCAGTACGTTTTAGGTTTTATGTTTATTAAGAAAACGTTTGCTATGTTTAGGTGGCATCAGTTGCTCGCGTCGATAACACAGTGTTTGGGATCGATACAATACTCAACGATACTCGATACTGGCCTAACCTTATATGTGAAAACGTTTAAATAAATGTATGTATTAAAAAAGACCTCTGACAGACTCTAAAGGACAAACACAGCAGCTGACACAGTCCAGTCTGCTGAGAGGGTCTGACACAAAACTATTCACTTTATTCTGCCCCGCCCACTTTTGCCTCTTTTTGCCACAAATACGCACTTTTGTTGTAAACGCACTTTTGTTTGACGAGAAATCCGTTAAAGCTAATGACGAACGAGGGAAAAGTCTCGCAGCTAAAATGTTACATAAAGTAGATTGATTTGTGTAAAATGTTTAATGAACACGAGCAACAACAAGTCAACAACGCATCGATTTCCTGAAAACGGCTTTTTAGTCGAGTAGAACTTATTTTCTGTTGAGCTCGTCTGCTCCGTGTGAACTACAACGGAAACAAGACGGCGGCGCGTACGACAACTTCAGGAATAAAGTGAAAAGAAATGGACCTTCCATGTTTTTAATTAATGCCTACTCTTATCATGTACATATGCAAATTAGTATCAATTGCATAACATCATCGATACTCTAATCTTAATAAATCAGTATCAATAAAGCAATACTTCAAGCTCGATATATTTGTACTCTCATCCTTGATAACTGTGGGAACTAGGGGTGCAGAGGGGGCAAATGCACCCCCTGCTGGATGGTCAGACCCATCGGTTACTGGTTTTGCCCTTAGAGCAAAAGTAGAGCTCTTCAGAGATAAGATGAACACATTATAAAACTACGCAATTTATATTATATACCTGAAGGTTAAACATTTTATAACTCTTTTTATCCTTTATACCCTGACACGCTTTTGCAGAGAAATTAAAAACTACGGACTGCACACGGAGTCCAGCGCACATGTGGACATAGAACGTGCACCAGAGCGCACGCTCTGAACAGAAGAGGAAAAACCACACCGTGGACACCTGAAAATTAGACGCTCCTGGGCAAACCGTTGTAGAGACTGTGGACGGTCTATTAGCGCCTTGACTTTCAACCAGAGCGCCGGGAAACACTGGTGCGCCGGGGAACACTGGTGCGCCTTGAGGTTTTGTGCCTTGAAAAATGTCCGGTTTGAGTTCACAGATTCACAAATGCGGATTTAATGAACTAATTTACTTTTTTGCAGTGTCCTGAGAAACATTTGCACCAAAAAAAGAACGCAAAACCACTATTACTATGACTATTATATCACTATTACCACATTTAAAGAACCAGACAGTGCCACAGACAATATTTGCCTCATTATACACAATATTTTTAAATGAATGGCTTGATTTGGTCATGTTTTAGTTGTCGGTGGCGTGCCATGGTAGCTTTTAAACCTGAATACGTGTTCCACAACTCAAAGAAGGTTGAAAAACACTACATTAGCGGACGTTAGTGTTCTGAAAAGCTCCCAAAGACACGACGTTTGGACTGAACCCCCTTTTCGCGGCGCACAGTTCAACCCTGTTCTGTCTTCAGTCCTTTGCCTGCGTTAATGACACAAATCGCTCAAACTTCCCGAAATCTGGCTTTTTATTTTTATTTTATATATATCTTATATTGTTCTAATACTTACTGTCTCTACTGGTCGGTTGCACATGTAACGAAAAGAATTTCCCCTTGGGGATAAATAAAAGTAATTCTGATTCTGATTCATCTTCTGTGTCCAAACGCCCCTCCGCGGTTAATCCCTAAAGGAAGAGTCAGCAAAACCCACACATCAGGTTTAAGTTAGATCTAAGCCTGGATTTACTGAAGAATCCAGAGCCACCGAGCCATGCGACTGATAAGAGCTAATGCTTTTATGGAACAGCACGTCCACCGAGGGTTCACGTGAGACATAGAGCCCTGTTTAACGTCAGGTAAGGCTCCAGTTTGTACTTTTTATGGACAAATATAACCCGATAAGACAAAGTAGGATCCAAGCGATTTATGTTTTACAACTTGGAGTGGCTGGTGGTGGTTTCAGCATTTTTAGAATTATAATACCATAAAGTGCTCTTTTTGTTTTACAGTTAAAATGTGCACGTGGAGTTTTAATCAAATCGTATGCATTTGTTTTAACGTTTAGCATTTAAAGATTTGGTGAAAAAAAAGAGGACAAAGGAAACGTTGATACATGGAGTCCAAAAACACTCACAAAACAAACACAAATATACTGTATAAAGCTCCACCGTGTAACTAAGAATGGACTAAAATATGTTTTTTCATTGCACTGAAAACATTCATAAACACAAATACTGTTACTGTTAGTAACAGTATTTGTGTAACAACTCATAAAGACACATGTTTTAAGTTCACCGACCAGAGTGTGACCCGGGCCAAACATAACAGCAACACTACGAAAAAAACATATTTACATCTTAAAAGAGATTTAAGAAATTAAGAACAAAATGTACATTTAAAGGCACCAACAATTCTTTAAAGATTTACGCTCTTTGTTTTTCAACGTTTCGCAAACACTCCAAACTGAGACCAGTTCACGCAATCTCCACTCCGACTGGGGGGATTCCAGGCTGTGGGAGCAGCATAAGAAAAGCCCTCTTTCCCTAGTAAGTTCTTCCACGTGGGACAGATTAAATTAAATTAAATCATTAAATTAAATCCCCCCCAGGCATTAAATCTAAAAACCACCTGACAAAAAAGATGTATCCATTAGAACAATAAATGACTTCTGCTACAATTTGAAACAATTCATCTTTACTTTTTGTCTGTGTTTATTGTACTTTATCAGTGTAGAAATAAATAACATATCAAATATAAACATAGATATATAAAATAAGAGCAAAAACTTGTTTTATATATATCATAAATTGCTTTTTGAATGATATTATAAAGTGGTTTATCATACTCTGGTCACTGCTGCCCCATGGAATGCCCAGCCATTCGTTTTGACATGATAAAAGTTTAAATGTCTGGTTCTGACATTGATTATGGCATTAAAAGTCTTGAAATGCAGCATTAAAAGCATTAATTGGATTTGCTAAAACCTCCCTTAAAGTTTGCACAGGTTAGACTCCCAGGGTCTAACTTTACCTTCAGAGTCGATCTATAAAAAGACCGCTTAACCAGGAACTGTGTGGCCCGGTCCACAAACTCTGAACTTTGGCGCGTTGAGGCTTTGAGAGATGAGGCAGCGGGAGATCGGAGTTCAGAGTCAAGACACGAGCGAGTCTGACCAGGTTTGTGGTCCGGGGCGTGCTCTTCTTCCACGTTAAGTTTGGTAAATGAGAGTCCGGATCTCCGTGTGACGTGGCAGAGTTGTCTGTGTCCTGTTGTGGATCTGAAGGCAGGAAACTGTACTTTTTGTAAATTTATCCTTTTCAGTTCAGTCAGTTTTTACTCCAAAAGCACAAATAAAGAAAAAAAATTACACAAAAATTCTGAACAATTTAGTAGAACTTTAATATGGATTCCGCATGGACTTTTTAAAAACTTAATTAAGTCCCTGAAACTCATTTTTAGTTAAATTAGCTTCAGCTTTGAAAGAGGAATTGTCAGAACCAACAAAAGCCAAAAGTAATGTCAATCAGGCAAAATCTACAAAGACCAGCTTCACTCCAACAACTTTTATTATCTTATTTTGTTATATCCACAATGTGTTCTTCTTTAAGACAAATTAAAAGCTCAGACTCTGTAGTTTTATGTCTGATTGACTCTGATGCTACAAGCTCTGCAAAGAGGAAAACCCAAATTCAAAGTCTTTATTAAATATATGAAGAAGTGAAGCTGGTCTTTCCACGATGTGTTCTTCTTTAAGACAAATTAAATAGATGTATTTGCCTTGTTGACATGTTTCGGCCGCTTAACTGCGAGCCATCTTCAGAAAGACAGAGACGTTAACAAGGTAAATACATCTATTTAATTTGTCTTAAAGAAGAACACATCGTGGAAAGACCAGCTTCACTTCTTCATATATTTAAAGTGCGTATGACAGGTTTTAACAATTTTCTCATTTTGATTTTATTTGGTGTATTATACGTATTGTACATAAAATCTCGAGTTGAAGAATCAATATTCCTGAAATTACAGGAAGTAAAAAACTGCTGACATCACAGCGGGGAGACTCTTTCCATCAATAGCTTTGCATAATTTGCCCAAAATCAACAACTTAACTTACCCATAAAACATTAATTCAACAAAGTAAAGGCGTTTACATATATTTTGATTTGTCGGACAAAAAAATCTATGACATTAGCTGACTTTTAGCCCAGTGTACAGAGTAATTTCCTGGTGTGATGTCATCATTTACAACCAGGAAGTGAGATTACAAAACTAAAAAACAGCTAAAAATGATAAAATGTATAATGATTTTTAGCAGAACTTTGAATATATTTATCTTACCTGTATTTTAGTTACAAAACTCATCCAACCTGTCAGAGGCACTTTAATAAAGAAAATGTAGGCAGACTTTAAATTTTGTTTTTCCTCTTTGCAGAGTTTGTTTCAAGTGGAATCAGAGTAAATCAGACACAAAACTCCAAAGTCTGAGCTTAACAAAGAGTCAGACAATAGTTTGTGTCCAAAGTGTTCAAGAACAGCTTCAGTTTGATTTGAGGCTCATTTTAGTTCCTCGTTTGAGGAAAAACAGGTCCAAACGCCCACTGTTCCGGCAGAACCTGGCGCTCCGCTCTGCAGACGGCGTTCAGCACAGTGTGACCGTGGCCTGAACGCCCTTTTAATCTGCCCGGGTTAAGATCCAGTCAATCCCATTTGATCCCGGCCGCCCCCCCCGGCCCCTGTCGCCGAGGCCCCTGTCGCCCGCCCCAGACCCTTCACCCGCCGCCACAAAGTTCAAGTACGCCGGCGTTTAGATCAGTGCGACCGTTTCCTGCTGCGGCGGCATTCGGAACAACAGAAGCTTAAAGGGCGTATGACAGGTTTTAAAGATTTTCTAATTTTTATTTTATTTGGTGTATTATTACGTATTGTACATAAAAAATTGTGTTTTACAGCAATCAAGTCACGGTTTGTGGAGAAAAGTTGAAAAATCTGTTTAAAATGACAGGAAGTAAAAAACTGATGACATCACACTGGGGAGACTCATTCCATGCAAAGCTTTTGCATAATTTACCCAAAATAAACAACTGATTTTACCTTTAAAACATGAATTCAACTAAATAAAGGTGTTCACGTATATTTTGATTTGTCAGACAAAAAAATCTGTGACATTAGCCGAGTTTTAGCCCGGTGTGCAAAGAAATTTCCAACCAGGAAGTGATATTACAAAACAAAACAAAAATGGCTAAAAATTATGACATTTATAATTATTTTTAGCAAAACTTGTATTTTCGTTACATGAGCAGTCCAACCTGTCAGGGGCCCTTTAACGATTCCAACCGCTTCAACGAGGTTTAAGAGCTCACCATCGAATCCCGACTGCGATCGTGGCAAATCAGCAAAAACTGCAAATTAGTAATAAAAGTAATTAATCATAAAAGTAAATAATCATTAAAAAAAGAATCCTAGAAAAAGTTTCAGGGGTTGTCATCCGGAAGCAGTTTGAAGATCGAGACGTTTCGACTTCTATCATAAAAAAAGAAATAAATACAAACTAAAAAGGATGAATGAAATATACCACATTTGCACATGGCACTATCTGCCAACTGTACATTCTGTATATAGTCCCAGTCTATCTTAGTCTATTTTATTCTTAATTTTTATGCATGCCTTTTTATATATTTTTTATATTTTATCCATTGCTTTAGAATCAGAATCAGAAATTCTTTATTGCCATTGTCAGTGAAATTCACAAACGTAGGAACTTGCTTCGGCGTAGGTGCAACATAAAGCAAAGGATAAAATATAAAAAATATATAAAAAGGCATGCATAAAATTAAGAATAAAATAGACTAAGATAGACTAACACTATATACAGAATGTACAGTTGGCAGATAGTGCAATGTGCAAATGAGTAGTGCAAATAGATTGTTCTTAAATAGTATTATTGTTGAAGTGACAGGTGTTACAAAGTGTTCATGAGTCCAACGGCAGAGGGAAAGAAACTGTTCTTGTGGCGGGAGGTTCTGGTCCGGATGGACCGTAGCCTCTTGCCCGAGGGGAGTGGCTCAAATAGTCCATGTCCAGGGTGAGAAGGGTCAGCTGTGATCCGACCTGCTCGTCCCCGAGTCCTGGAGACGTACAGGTCCTGGACAGATGGAAGGCTGCAGCCGATCACCTTCTCAGCAGAGCACACAATGCGCTGTAGTCTTTGTTTGTCCCTGGCTGTGGCTCCAGCACCACACGGTGATGGAGGAGGTGAGGATGGATCACACGGTGATTGAGGAGGTGAGGATGGACCACACGGTGATGGAGGAGGTGAGGATGGACTCGATGATGGCCGTGTAGAACTGCACCATTATCTGCGCCGGCAGCTTGGCTTTCCTCAGCTGCCGCAGGAAGTACATCCTCTGCTGGGCCTTCTTGATGATGGAGCTGATGGTCGGCTCCACTTGAGGTCCTGAGTGATGGTGGTGCCAAGGAAGCGGACAGAGTCCACGGTGGTGATGGGAGAGTCTGTCAGGGCGAGGGGGGGCAGGGGGGCTGAGACTTTCCTGAAGTCCACGGTCATCTCCACTGTCTTCTGGGCGTTGAGCTCCAGGTTGTTGTCGCTGCACCAGGACACCAGCCGGTCCACCTCCCTCCTGTAGACAGACTCATCGCCGTCCGAGATGAGTCCGATGAGGGTGGTGTCGTCTGCAAACTTGATCAGTTTTACAGAGTCGTGGCTGGAGGTGCAGCAGTTGGTGTACAGGGAGAAGAGCAGAGGAGAAAGTACACAGCCCTGTGGAGTTCCTGTGTTGATAGTCCGAGTCTCTGAGACATTCTTCCCCAGCCGCACGCACTGCCTCCGGTCCGTCAGGAAGTCAGTGATCCACCTGCAGATGGAGTCAGGCACGTGGAGCTGAGAGAGCTTGTCCTGGAGCAGAGCAGGGATGATGGTGTTGAATGCAGAGCTGAAGTCCACAAACAGGACCCTGGGCGTGGGTTCCCGGGAGTCCAGATGCTTCAGGATGAAGTGGAGGGCCAGGTTGATGGCGTCGTCTACAGATCTGTTGGCTCTGTAGGCGAACTGCAGTGGGTCCAGGGCGGAGGAGGTGAAGGACTTGAGATGGGGCAGGACCAGGCACTCAAAGGATTTCATGACGACAGGCGTCAGCGCCACAGGCCTGAAGTCATTAAGTCCAGTGATCCGGGGCTTCTTGGGGACAGGGACGATGATGGACGACTTGAAGCAGGCTGGGACATGGCATGACTCCAGGGAGGTGTTAAAAATGTCTGTGAAGACAGGAGTCAGCTCGTCCGCACAGTGTCTCAGGGTGGCGGGGGAGACACCGTCTGGCCCAGCAGCTTTCCGGGGGGTTGGACTTCCGAAACTGTTTCCTTACATTGTCCCTGTGTAGTGAAAGGCCAGTGGGGGAGGTGGGGGGACCCGGGGTGTGATTGGCAGAAGTGTCCATTGTAGTGAGATGGGTGGGGGAGGGGGTTGAGATTTCGAACCGTGAATAGAAGGAGACGAGCTGTTCAGCGAGTTTCTGGTCGTCGGCAGCAGGGGGGGCTTTGGGCTTGTAGTTGGTGATCTGCCTAAGTCCCCGCCAAACCGCCGAAGTGTTGTTCGCAGAAAAAGACTCCTTTAGGCGTGTGTTGTACAGAGATCTAGCTCTTGACACCTCCCTGCTAAATCTGTACTTTGCGCCTTTGTAGCTCTCTCTGTCCCCGGCTCTGAAAGCTGCCTCCTTCTGCTGCCTGAGCTGCCTCAGTTTGGGTGTGAACCAGGGCTTGTCGTTGTTATAAATCACCCTGGTGCGTGTGGGGATGATACTGTCCTCACAGAATTGGATGTATGACGTCACAGTGTCCGTGTACTCATCCAAACCATCCGTGGCAGTTTTGAACACATCCCAGTCTGTAATGTCCAAACACGCGCGTAGCTCCTCCACTGCCTCGCTGGTCCACTTCTTAGAAGTCCTCACTACAGGTTTGGAGAGCTTCAGCCTCTGTCTGTACGTGGGGATCAGGTGGATCATGGCGTGATCTGAGAGCCCCAGGGCAGCGCGAGGAACCGCGCGGAAGGACCCTCTCACTGTAGTGTAACAATGATCCAGCGTGTTCTGCTCTCTGGTCGGGCATTTAATAAACTGTCTGTACTTTGGTAGTTCCTGGCTGAGATTACCCTTGTTAAAATCCCCGAGGATGATCAACAAGGAGTCCGGGAAGTCTTGCTCCGTATTCAAAACCCGCTCCGCTAACACGCGCTGTGCCTCGTGTACGTTCGCGCACGGCGGGATGTAAACAGCGGCCAGAATGAATGAAGCGAACTCACGTGGAGAGTAGAATGGTTTACAGTTAATGAAGAGATATTCCAGATCAGGAGAGCAGAGTTTGGAGATCACAGTCACATCGGAGCACCAAGCGTTGTTGATGAAGAAACAGACTCCACCGCCTTTTGTTTTTCCCCTGGAGAGATCCCTTTGTCTGTCGGCGCGGAGGAGCTGGAATCCCTCCAAATGCAGCGTGCAGTCCGGGATCGACTCGCTGAGCCACGTCTCCGTGAAGGACAAAACAGACGACGAAGAAAAGTCTCTTCATCAGCAGCGCCAGTTCGTCCATCTTGTTGCTGAGTGAGCGGACGTTGGAGAGGAAAATCCCAGGTAAGGGCGTACGCGCGCCGCGTTTCCGAAGGCGCACGAGAGCCCCCGCTCGCTCTCCTCTTCTGCGGCGTCTCACTCTTTTGGCCAAAACTAGCGCCAAGTCTGCAGCAGACGCTAAAAAAGACATATGTTGACAGACTTTATGTTGCACCTACGCCGAAGCAAGTTCCTACGTTTGTGAATTTCACTGACAATGGCAATAAACAGTTTCTGATTCTGATATGTTAAAATGACAGACAAATGAATGAATTAATAAATAGGTCACAATGTTTATTTACTACATTATTTATTTATTTTAAAATGTATTTATTTACTTTATTATTATTTTTTTTCCATTTTATCTTATTTCTTTTCTTCTTTTTTTTTTGTAGGATTTAGTCATATAGCCAGGCCATAAGCTGGGAAGACTGCTGTTGCTTTTTGTCATTTTTTGTTATTAATTGTTATTGTAATTTGTCTTAATGTTTGTTTTGTTTTTTGTTTGCTTTTAATTCTCTTTCTTTGGTCTGTCAGAAGGGGATTCTGTCTTGTTATTCTGTGTGGGACCTTTGTTTGTGTTTGAGTATTTGTTTTTGTTATGTGATAAGAAATAAAAATAATTTAAATAAAAAAATACAGCGTTTGTTTAAAGCTGTGTTTTTCATAATTAGTCTGTTATTAAAAGGAGAATTTTAAGGGAAAAAAGTCAGACGTCAACACGCTGTCTTCATCTAATTATTAATTCAACATTTATCTTTTCAAACCGGTAAGAAAGAGCCGTGTGAGTCACTATATGGCAGTGTTTCCCAACCAGGGGTGCGGGGACCCCAAAGGGTACACGAGCAATTACCAGGGGGCACTTGCAATATACATTTATCTGAATAAAAAGTGTTATTAGCTGTAAACTTAGCATCTTTTTGGAGTATCTTGAACCATAAATATAATTAAAACAAAAATATAACAATAGTAATTGATAATATGTGACTAGTAAACCCATTTATTTGCCCAAAACTTTAGTACTCCGAGTGTGAATCAAAGCTTAGGTGGTACTCCAGACAAAAAAGGTTGGGGAGCACTGCTATTTGCGTCTGAAAAAGCAGTTCTAAAGCTGTGCTAGTGGCCAAAAGAATCGATGTTTGAACAACTGATGTGGCGAAGGTCTGTGAGAGCTTAAAGGGGACATATCATGCAAAATCTACTTTTTTGGCCCTTAGATACCTTTTATTGTGTACTGTGGGTGTCTGGTAGTGCCAAAAAGTTGAAATTAATCACTTAAGTAGCTGCAGAGATATATTTATATAAATTTAGCAACATATTTCTCAGTTCGTTCGAATATCCGCATGATCTGTTACGTATTTTTGTCTATCACGTCACAGCGGAACTACTAAACAAGGTCAAGAGCTTCCGGCAGAGACCGCCATCTTTATTTTCCTCGTAGCGATTTTGTAGTCCAAAGGCAAAGATGTCAAAGGTGCGAATGGACAAGTTAAAATGCTCTGTTCTTGGTTGTGTTACCAGCACAACTCATTACACCGACCGCCTGCATCCGAACAACTGAGATCGGCTGGTTCACGTTTATTTTTCGTGGTAATGTACCACCGACAGTGGGGAAAGTTCAGTTTGTGTGCGCTAAGCACTTCAAAGAGGAGTGCTTCAGTAACCTCCGCCAGTACAACGAGGGATTTGCTCAAAGATTGCATTTGATCGAAGGGTCAGTTCCTTCGGTCTATGGAGATGACGATATAGTGGAGCGGTAAGTCAAGAAACGCTGAAACACTGTTTATTAGACCTATTTTTTATCCCGTCATTCTTTACCTGTGTTCTGGCCATTTGTGAGGGATTAGCATTACACCTGTAGCTGCCCATCTTTTACTCGGCTGTTTTCCAGCTGCTTAGGGCACATGTCTTTATATACACATATAATACATTTATTTTTGAGGTTTTCATAAGACAGAACTCACATCAGACTGCTCGTAGCTGACGTTAGCATGTCGCTAGCGTTAGCATGTCGCTAGCGTTAGCATGTCGCTAGCATTAGCGCGCAGCAAGCGTAGCCCGCAGCACCGTAACTACGCTGACTGACTTGACAGTAGCCTTTTTCCCCGGACTGTTGTTGTAGTAAGATGGTAAAGTGAGGGTCCATTAGACAACCTGCTAATATCTTTCACACACAGTTAAGCTAACGGAGCGCATAGCGAATTACATAGTAGTAAACAAACCATTGAGATGCAGCCATTTGAAGTCTTTGCTGCGGAGGATCGTCTTCTTCGATTTCCTCTTGGTCTGTGTCAGACTCTGGCTCGTGGCTGGATGTTGATTTCTTCGCTTGTTTCAATTTTTCGATTGTCATTACGTTTATTTCTAACTTTGGAGAAGTTTTGGATCCGACAGACGGACTGTGTTTGGGACTACAACAATGGCTGAACGGGGCGGAGTCTGCGTGCAATGCGCATGGGAGGGGGTGGGGTGCGAACTAACTCATTTGCATTTAAAGAGACAGTGCCAAACAAGGCGCTCAAAAGCGCTCCTTACAAAAGGGGTAAAAGAGAGGCATGTAGAAAGAAAATTAGGAGGAATTCAGACTGTAGATTGCAGGTATAGTTTATTTAGACCCCAGGTAAATGTTTTAAATGTTCAAAACGTGAAAATAAAAGCATGATATGTCCACTTTAACAATGAGTGAGAAATACCTAATTCCTTATTTCGCGGTTTGAAAATGAGGTCTCCCAGCTTCAATAAACATCTTTTTCCCTGCAAACAACACAATATTCTGTCTTATCTCGTGTAAAGCATGCTAACCCTGTAGTTTAGAAATCCACACATGTTTTAAAATGTTATTCTTGTATTAGTTTTGCTCCTGGATATGTTTAAAATGTGCACTTTGAGCAGAATTCTATCATTAAAGGGGCTGTCCCTGATTTTTACTGTTTTGAAACGTGAAAAACAGAATTAGTTGATGCTAAGTCTTTGCATCAGTCTCATGAAGGCTCACTTTCCTAATTCAGTCCCAGCATCATAAATATTCCCCGCCATGAGTTTAGAAGCACTTTTTACCAGTCTATTGCTAATGCTAACAAACACTTCCTGCTTCTTGTTGAATAAAACGCACTATAAACAGAGCAGAGAAAGGGTTGTGGTCTCATTTTCACCCGAATAGATGCTTTTTCAATAAATCTGAACTTTATTACATGCAAAAAATCAGGAACATGAACTAGTTCTGGTTTGCTCGTTTCACAACAGTAAAATTCAGGTACAGCCCCTTTAAAACATGAATTCCAAATCTAATCGCAAAGTAACCCTTAAAATTACCAGAAAAAGCCCTAGCCCTATTTCCAATTATGTAGACATACAGACTCAGTTGCAATGCATTCAGAACATTTATAATTGGGCTTATTTTAATTCGCTTTTTTATTTCTTTTGATTCCTACAGTCGCACGGCAATTGGAAACCTGTTGTTCCCCAAAGTATTTCCCAAAATGGATTTTAAACTGACACAGGCTTTATAGATTCTGCACGTTTTTATTTTTCATACCAGGCTGCAAAATGAATTAAAATCACATTTAAATTGTATTATTATTGTATTACAGCCCTGATCAAAAGTTTAAGACCAGATGAACAAATGGCAAAAGTCACGTTTTTATGGAAACAAGACATTTCGTGGAATGCATCATTTTACTTGGAACCTTGTCAAGATCCAACCAAGCAAAATGTGACTTTAGTGATGTATTTCATTCATTAAGCTTTTGATCAGGACTGTAGTTTATCTGTTTGTGTTTTAATCTTCTCTCAAATGTTAATGCTCCCCTACATGCACAAAACTGAATCTTGATTTAATAATAACAAAAATAAATTTTAAAAAATCAACTTAAAATCACTAACTGTGTCACAAATCTTTCCATTTTGGAGTTGGTCAGCCCAGGGAATGGGTGAATGGACCACTCCAGACAAACTGTAGCTGGTCAATTAGCCCTGCAGTAATGAGCCGTGCATAAGCCAGTTAAACCTGGAGCCAGTGTTGTCGAACAGGTAATAAAGCAGTAAAAACCATTCTGAGCCCAGAGACGACCAGCGCCGTCCGATCTCTACAGCTGAGACGCTAGAGCCGTCGGTCCAGAGGAGACGGGAGGCCAACGTGGGCCGTCTGCTGGAAGAAACTAAGTGCATGTTTAGAATGTCAATGAAAGTGTTGGGGATTAACCTTCACAATTTTATTTGTTTCTTTGTAAAGTGTTATTACAAAGCATTTCACACACACTCTTATTAGTGCTGTCAAACGATTAAAAAGATGAATCTGATTAATCACACTTTAATCACAATTAATCGCATCACATGCTTTTTCAAGTATCATAGTATTTTTGCACATTTTCTTCTGAAAATCAAATAATTTGATTAATTCACAGATCTGAATACATTATTTAGATCTGTCTAGACTTGATTAAAGTCGACACATTTCATGTTGTCTGTGGCACACGTTTCATATAAATCTAGGCTTCATGACGAAACACAGTTTTAATGGATTAGGGGCCATTCACACACTCATAGAACTATAGTTACATAGGTAACTAACTTTAAAGGAGACAGATGGAGCTGGTGTTGTTTTGGCGTCACACATGCTCAGTTTGGTCCAGTTCTGGTCTGCGCCGCACCGCTCTCCGCTGCTCTGCACTCGTGAACATCAGCCCCTCAGATTTCTGCGCTGTGCAGCGTGAGGATTTATGGATCATGTGTGTAAAATGAGCCGCGTAACTCCAGCTCTTCCACTGGCAAGGCAAGGCAAGGCAAGTTTATTTGTAGAGCACAATTCGTACACAGGGCAATTCAAAGTGCTTTACATAAACAGGAAAAAGTTGCATTAAAATCACAAAACACAAAAAGACACACTGAATCATTTTAAAATCATTTTAAAATAAAATTCCCCTGCTCTTCCTCCTTCTCAGGTAAAGCCTCCTGCGTGATCTAAAAGAGCGTGTTTTGTCAAATCAACCCATGTGATTAATCCCTGTCAATTTGTCATTAATGATTAATCGCATGAGTTACACATTAACTTTGACAGCCCTAACTCTTACATAAGCAACAAGTTTATACTGTACCTGTCATTCCAGCGTCGTAAACGTTGACACAATCAGACAGCATCTTTCAGCATCTGAGAGACGCAAACGTCAACTGCATCTGCACTTTTAGCTTGTCTTTGTTTACTTTGCACATGGAGCAAACACTTGATAAATCAGGCTCTTAGTTGGTTTACCTTTTCTGCCTTCCGTTCCTTTTCATACATCATGTGCTTCTGCCTGTCAGCCGCTGTGATAGGAGCAGCTCTTTCTTTAAAGGTCCCATAACATGCAAAATGGACTTTTCAGAGGTTTTAACCTTCCTCCAGTGCTATTTGGGCCTCGTATGTTGTGCCCAAAGTGGTTTTTTGATTGATTCCCTCATGTTTTCACTAGAGAACTGTCTTTTCCGTCCCCCTCTGAGCAGCAGACGGGGGCTCCTCACAAGGATGACGCGGTGTTTAAGCCACGCCTTCGGGAAGCGCGCAGCCGCAGAATAAACACAGCTAATGCTAATGCTACACAGTAATTACACGATGGATACGACAGATCGAAGAGTTAGCTTGTTATTTACCAAACGGCAGCGTCCGTCATTGAGTTACTGCGTCCACGTCAAACTCCAGGTCAGATCCAGGACGTAGGACTCAGCACGACGCACCGTCAGGACGAGAAAATGTTTATTCCCGTGTTTGTGTATCGCTGTTTACCGGAGCACACGGCGCATGCACCATCTCCACTCTAGGCTTCGGCACGAGTTGGGCGGGGGAGGCGCGCGAGTTGGGCGGGGGAGGCAGCCTGCTCTCTGTTCGGGGGGGTCAGATCTCAGAGTGAGCCGTTTGCTTTTGCAAGGAGGGGGGCCAGTCCAAGAAATGGGTGTTTTTTGGAAACTGTTATGTTATGGATATTACACAACGAGAAAATGTATCAACAAAGCCCTTAGAAAAGACTGTGTAAAGGGCAAAATAGCAGAATATGGGACCTTTAAGCGCCGCTGCACAGGCCTCCAGCATTTTTGAGTCACAAACGATGCGCTGGACAATCAGAGAGTGCGTTTGTAGATTCTCCAACTTTTTTTTTTTTTTTTTGGTTGGGACAGTGCATGTTAATGAACATACATGATATACATGCTGTAAACACACCAGATTGTAGCCTTGGGCTAATTTCCATCTGTTGTCCCGCATTCACTCTCATTCATTCACACACAGACAGACAAGGACAGACAACCATTCACTCTCACATTCACACACTAGGGGTAATTTAGAGTTGTCAATTAACCTACACAGTCATGTCTTTGGACGGTGGGAGGAGCCGGAGAACCCGGAGAGAACCCACGGTAACACGGGGAGGACATGCAGACTCCACCCAGAGAGATCCTGTGATGTACACATGACCACAATACATTAAAAAGGACCACACTAAAAGCACAAACTGTAGACACAACATAATTCGAACGAGACACATCACACACACAAGATTATTTAAAATCGTGTTCACATGTTTGATTGTCCAGAAGCCACTTTTTCAAACCTTTCCAAAAGCTATGAAATTATGTCATGTTTCTGACTTTGATGACTGAGAATCCTCTCTCGTCCACAGGAAAGGACCACAACTGAAGATGTTTATATAAGACTGTGAAACTCTTCCTTGTTGGATAAATGTTCATAATAAAATACATCCAACCTCCCACTTCATGGACTGAAGCTCCTGAAATCAAATAAAATCAAATCAAACTTTATTTATAAAGCGCTTTTCAAGTTCAAATGAGGCTGAGTACAGATACAACAGTTACACCAGTTTAAGAAGCACCATCAGAGGAGCCGTCTGCACCAGGATAGATAGTCGTCCGTGTCCACGGGACACAGACTCAGGGCCCAGAGGAGAGATGAGGCACAAACCAAACCTCCACCAGGGGCCCATGAGCCAGGGGCCCACAGCAGACCACCGCTCCTGGTACAGAGGGCCCCTCAGAGGAAACATTGGAGAGTCTAAAATGGATAAAAGAATAGACAGATGTGAAGAAATAAGTCAAGAATAGGGTAGAAATAGAGTAAAACTAAATAAATACATAATAAATATGTTTCAAATGAAATGGTAAGCCTAAAATAAGTAAACACAATAAATAGGATAAATAAATATATTAAATGTGGGTCTTGAGCCTGCTCTTAAAAACCTGAACGTTCTCTGTGGCACCGAGGTGAGGAAAGTGTCAGATAATTTTTCATCTCCGCGGCCGTATTCTTCATGGAGTCGCAAAAATGCTGTCATTTTCTGGAGGCTCGTCTCTTTTCTCCTCAAGAGCACTGTTGGGTTTAAGATTCTCACACGGAGACGATCCACTGATGCACAAAATAGCTTGTTCTGTTGGGCCTCTGACAGGTCCTCGTGCTCCTGCCGCGGTGCATAACTCGAGGTTTTACACACAAAAAGGAAGCACATGTTAAGATTGTTTAGATTTTCCACCTGTGCGTTGGGGAACACCAGTGCGCCTTCGGGTGTTGCCAGGTGTGCCTTGAAAAAAATTGATTTACAAAAGGATTTAATTGGAAAAGTTACCATTTTTGAGTGTCCTGAACGTACTTCTGCACCAAAAAAGAAAGCAAAAACAATCAGCAGCACAGACATTATTTCGCACATTATGTATCCTTTTTTTTACTCAAAGGTCTGATTTGGTCATGTTTTAGTGGGTTGTGTGCCGTGGAATCTTTTCAACCAAAATAAGTATGCCGCGACTCAAAAAAGGTTGAAAAATACTGGTTTAGATCAATATTTTTCAACCTTTTTTGAGTTGCGGCACACTTTTTGGGTTCATAAGATACCACGGCACATTGTCCAGTCTTTATATACGGCGATAAATGATTCTCTCATCATGACTCAGGTTCTTTAAATTTGGCATTTGCGATTGTTTTGTTTCCGCCCCTGCATGAAATACATGAGTAGGAGCTCTGCTGCGTTTCCCCCCGAGGTTTCTACTTTTTCCCACTGGGTTTTTTGTAGTTTTTTCTTGCCGAGGAAGGTCTAGAACAGGGGATGCTGAATTTCTTGGAACAGTTTAGTTAAATTGCTTTTCTACTTGTCGCCGATCAAGGCAATTGTGGTTGAGATTTAAATGACAGAATGAAACTATATCAACAGACATGACAATGGAAAGGAACAACGGCCTTCTAATGTCAAAAGCTTATGAGATGAGATGAGATGAGATGAGAGTGACTTGCTGGCATTATCGGAAAAATATTAATCCCGCACAAATCGATTTTTGATTTGATTTTTCCTCCATTTTATTGAAAACAGCCTTGTGAATCAAACAGAGCTCTAGGATCACTTCTTAGTGTGTGTTAACCAATAATCCAGGACCAGGATAAATCCAGATTTAAAGGTTGGAATGTGTTAAATACAATATTAAGCCTAATTGCATGCGCATGTTATCGCTGTTGACACAAACATGTGTGTTCTCTAAACCAGGTCATTTAGAAACTTCTAGGAAAAAGTTGTTTACGTTCTGTAACTTGGATTATAACGACATTAGAAGTCGGAGCCTGTACCTTTTTCAGTTGATTTTGTTTCATGTAAAGAAATGAATGCATCATGTAATTATTTTTATGCAACAGAAATAAACCCAGTTTCAGTGACAAACTATCAATCTTTTAATTTAGCCCTGTTCTGTAGCCACAGCTGCCGTGGGGTAGATTGACCGACGCCATTGAACCCTCACATCATTCACACACCACGCAAGGTAGCTAAAATGTTTTGCTCAAGAACCCCACATTATGCACTGTTCAGAGCTGAAATCAAACTGAAGGAGTAAAACTGTTTAAAAGATAATGTTTCTTTTCAGAACTGGTTGTGGGTCACACTCCTGATGTCTCTTGTTGTTGTGTTTCGACTGGTCCACTCGGGCTTCAGTCAAACGCAGACTGTGTTCTCTGCAGAGGTCCAGCTCACAGGGGCCCGATACGTGAGCAGCTGACGTCACCCAAACATGAAAATGCTAAATTGTACTTGAATTACACTTTTTTTTCATACGCCTGATCTCCCGATTAATAAAAATATGTTAGTAATATCAACTTTGGTGGCGCTGTAAGACGTGGATAAAGCTCGCGTAAACAAGACACAGCTTCCAGGTTTTAAATTTGTCCGCTTTTTATTTAATTTTTTTGCACCTACGCAACATTTTAACATCTCGCTGTGAAATACACTGGGTTTCAATAGAGTCTGCTGATGTAGGCACAGAAAAAATAAACAGAAAACAGTTGACGTGTGCTAGCCTTGTTTTGCTAACGCTGCTCGACAAATAAAGTTATCGTCCCTGGAAATACGCCGTTTTTTCACAAGATCCAGTCAGCGTTTGGCGAGGAATGATCATTTTGTCTATATGTCTAGTTTTGCCACTTCGTTCTCTCCTGGGTCTGTGTTCTCTCCCCCCTTCGGACCCCTCAAACGAGCGGGACGGTGCGCTTTTGTTTAGTCGAAACACCTCGGACCATCCCACTCCGCACCGTACCGCGCTAACGTCAACATGACTTCTGAGCGGACCATGCACGTCGTCTGCGTCGATACGGCAGAGCGGTTATCCTGTCTCCTCCTCTCACTAAGAAGATCGCGGGCCCGACTCCTGATCCCCGACTGGAGTTAAAAGTTGTCCGTGAACATTCATATTGTGCGGAGTTGAGTATGTCCCGTTTAGAGCAGATTAGAGGTCAGCGGCTTCTGTTGGAAGCATTTGACGGATTTAGAGGTGCCATGATTCAGATTATCAGATTATTCCGATGCAAAGCCAGACCGAAAGAACATGGGTCTTAGTGGCGCTGGAACATACCGGACAGTGCACAGTGAGCATAAATCCATGTGACTGAATTTACTGCACAATGGGCCGCGGTGATAATCCCCAAGTCCTGAGTCCTGATCGTTAAAATAGCCTTTAGGTCGCCCGCTGCTCCTGGTGGTGGGTCAAATCCAGGTCGACGCTGTGTGGCGGGACGGGTGGTTCCTGAAGGGGTCAAACGAACGGACAAATTAACCAACTGACCCGCGGTGCTCACCAACGCCACCCTGTTTTGACCGTGATTGTATCTAAAGTGCGCATGACAGGCTTTTATGATTTTCGAATTTTGACTTTATTCAGTGTTTTAATACCTCTTGTAAATATAAATTATAGTTCTACATAAATCAGGTCAGTGCATGTGGAGAAAAGTTGAAAAATATGTTGAAAGTTATAGGAAGTAAACAGATTGATGACGTCACACAGGGGAGACAAAGGTTATGCATAATTTACGTAAAAGAGAGCCAAGATGGTGGCGAAGCGGTAAACACTGTTACAGAGCTTCTCCCGATTTTTTGAGTAAACGAGCATCTTAGAAAGTACAAAACAATGTCAACCATTTCCTTGACAAAACGCAAAAGTGAGACTGGATCACCTCCGACTCCCACCAAACCTCAGAACACAAAAAAAGGTAAAATGGAGCAAGATACAGCCGACTCAATAGTAGCACAGCTAACGCTAGCTATCGAGAAGCAAGGATCCTCAATCGAAAATCAAATCAAAGATCTCAAAGCGTCATTCGAGTTTCTTTCTGCTGACCTACACGACATGAAAGTAAAGGTGGAAAAAACAGAAGGGAGAGTTGACAAAGCAGAAGAACAACAACTCGAAAATAAAGTGATTGAACTAGCGCGCTACAAGCGGCGGTGGAATCTACGGCTGCGCGGGATGCCAGAGAAAGCGGGAGAAGAGGTGAGGATGGCGGTGATCGATATATGTGCAAACATAGCTCCGGGATACAAAGAGAAGTTTGTGGAAGTCATTGACTTAGTGCACAGGCTTGGGAAAGTAAACCCGACCAAATCTTATGCAAGGGATATTATTATCCAGTTCTCAATGCGACATTACCGCGATGCCATTTGGAAAATGTAAAAAAACTCTGACTATCTGAAGCAACGGAACCTGCGCTTCAAGGAGGACTTGACGCCAGAAGATCGAGAGAAGCGTAATAGGCTGTGGCCCCTCATCGAAAAAGCCAGGCAAGAGAAGAAGCTGGCTTATTTCGTTGGAGGAAGAGCTTACATCGACAACAAGGAAATACATTAGCTGTTATGATGCTGATGATCATCACTTTTCTATGGGAAGAAGTTCTGCTTTCTTGTGTTACTAATCTACATCTAGAGTAAGAAGGTATTATTCTGACCTTCATTTTGTTGTTCAAACATTTCACTGTTAAATCTTATCTCGGTTAATGCTAGAGGCTTAAGAGACATTACGAAACGCAAAGCAATTTTTCTTTACACAAAAAACTTTGATGCAGACTTATGTCTGGTCCAGGAGTCCCACTCAACGGATGAAGATTATAACTTTTGGAAATCACAATGGGGCGAGGACATGTGGATGTCCCATGGTAACAACCATTCAGCAGGAACTCTCACCTTAAAGCACAAGTTTAGCGGAAAGGTCATCTTTACTAAGACAGATTCAAATGGACACTTCATACTACAGGTATTATCCTACAGCAACCAGCTATTTCTTTTAGGCAATGTGTATGGCTATACAAATGTAAGAGAAAACAAAAATCTATTTCAAGACTTAAATACTGAAATTGAAAGCATTATAGAAAGATTTGTAGATCTTAAAATAGTACTAGGAGGGGATTTCAATTGTACACCTTGTGATGATTTGGACCGGTACCCAAGCAGAAACAATACTAACCTTTATCTAACGGAATTCATGAATGAGAGAGGACTGATAGATATTTGGAGAACAAATAATCCATTTAATAAAGAATATACATGGAGAAATAAAACTGGTACATTACAATCCAGAATAGACTTCTGGCTTGTCTCGGAATCATTTTCAAACCTACACTGTAAATCTGAAATTATCCCAACACCTCTTACAGACCACAAAGCAATTTTACTCACTTTAAATCTATCAACAAACAGTGAATATCGAAGATGTCCATCTTATTGGAAGTTAAATAATTCTTTGTTGCAAAATGACAACATTTGTTTATTAATAAAGGACAAAATTTCAGAATATTACAGTGCGGCTGAAAAGGAAGGAGAATATAAAAAAAATTGGGAGCTGTTAAAATTTGAAGTAAGAAAACTATTTATGGAAACTGGAGCAAAACTTAAGAAAGAAAAGAAAAAAGAAGAAAATGATTTAATTACTAAACTAATCTCTTTATCCTCTATTCTACCAGAAAATGTATCTGACGCACAACAAGCGGAATTATTAACACTCCAGTTAAAACTGGATACGATGTACATCAATAAAGCTAAAGGTGCATTTATACGCTCAAAAGCAAAATGGTTAGAAGAGGGTGAGCAAAATTCCAGTTACTTTTTTAAATTAGAAAAACGAAGACAAACTAAAAATAGCATAACTAAACTTGCTATTAATGGTATTGTTGTTGATGAGCCAAAAGTTATATCAAATTATTGTGAAAAATACTATCAAAATGTATATAAATCCAATTACTCGCATGATCACATGACACATTTTTTTCAAAATATAGGCAACATAACAAATATTGGTGAACATAATAAGATGATATGTGATTCATCAATTACGCTTACAGAAATCTCCGAAGCAATTAAAAAGCTAAAGCTGAACAAATCTCCTGGCACAGACGGGCTCACTTCTGAGTTTTTTAAAAATGTTTTCCACTCAGCTCTGTCCTTTTTTATTAAATGTGTTTGTAGAGAGTCTGGAGAATGAACAGCTTCCCTACACTATGTATCAGGGATTAATTACACTAATTCCCAAACCTCAAAAAGACACACTAATTTTAGATAATTGGCGTCCTATCACTCTACTTAACAATGATTACAAAATCTTAGCTGCCTGTCTTGCAACCAAATTAAAAAAAGTACTGAATGATATTATCGAAGAATCTCAAAATGGTTTTATGACTGGCCGATATATTATTGACAATATTAGACTTATCCTTGACATGTTGGATTATTCCGATCTAATTTCAGAAAATAGCTTCATTCTATTTTTAGATTTCCAAAAGGCTTTTGATTCAGTAGAGCATGAATTTTTGTTTAAAACTCTTGATATATTTGATTTTGGTGAGGATTTTAAAAAATCTATCCGTACATTATATGCTTTTGGAAACAGCTCTATAAAATTACCCCAAGGAACAACTCGTAAATTCACTATTGAGCGTGGCATACGCCAAGGGTGCCCAATTTCTGCTTTTTTATTTTTATTACCTATGCAAATTTTAGCCAATTATATTAAGAACAGTAATTTAAAAGGAATTACTATAGCAGGAAGAGAAATACGCTTAAGCCAACTTGCTGATGATACTACGCTCTTTTTAAAAGATGCCTTACAAATAGACTATGCTATTAAACTATTAGAAACTTTTTCATTAGCTTCAGGACTCAAACTAAACCTTTCCAAATGTGAACTGTTCCCTATTAAATCTTGTGGTGCCTTAGAAATATCAGGAATTCCTGTAAAACAAAAAGTAAAATACCTGGGTGTTACCATCATAAGAGATGAAGACAAAAGACAAACTGAAAACTTTAATCCCATTGTTCAAAGAATACAAAACAAATTTAATATGTGGATTCAAAGAGACCTATCAATATCGGGTCTTACTGTCCAAAGCTGAAGGTCTTTCAAGTCTAGTCTATGCTAGCTCCGCCCTTGATGTTTCTATTAACATTAATAGACAAGTGGATAAAATCTTATTTGACTTCATCTGGAAGAAAAAAGCACATCTTAGAAAAAAGAATGTAATGATTAATTCGTTAAGCACTGGTGGGTTTAATGTACTTGACTTTCAGACATTACATTCATCCTTCAAAATTAAATGGATTAAAAGATATTTAATTAACCCAAATTCTTTATGGAACTTTATTTCCACGCATGTATTTGAAGCATTAGGAGGTTTAAACTTTATTTTAAGATGTAATTATAGCATTGAAAGACTTCCCATAAAACTTTCAAATTTTCACAAGCAATTACTGTTATGTTGGTCCTTAGTTTATAAACATAATTTTTCCCCGCACAAATATTACATATGGAATATGGAACAAGGATTTATGTTATAAGCGCAAAACTCTTTTTTTTTAAAAGTGGGTCGATTATGGTATTATTTATGTACACCAACTATTCAACAAAAACGGCATAACTTATTCCTACAGTCAGTTTCTCAATGCATACAATTTTCCAGTAATACCAAAAGAATTTGCTATTGTTCTTGATGCCATTCCATCTGGTGTAAAGATGCTAATGTCCACCTATGTACATACTCATGTTGACAATCCATCTCAGGTGTTGTTTATTGGCAACTCTGATCCTTTTTTGAGTATTAAAACAAATAACAAATGTATTAGAGAGCTTATCACTAGAGAGTCCACCAGTAAACCAGCATCTGTTTTTGTTTGGAATAATATATTTCCAGAGCTTGAATGGAACTGTGTTTGGCTTCTGCCTAGGAAATTCTTTGTCACAAATAAGATCCGTGAGGTATGCCTGAAAATTTTGCATAGATGTTACCCTGTAAACCGTGTTATTTCTAAATTCCGGCTAAATGTAGACCCACTCTGCTCTTTCTGTTGTAGCCCAGTCTAAAAAATGGCATTTTAAACTGACCATGACTAAAATATAAATAAGGCCATATGAATAAATAACAATAAATAGGACAGTATGTATAAGTAATGTGTTAAAACATACAAAAAATGACACATAAAAATATAGTATAAATAGTTAAAAATGTTATAAGCAAACATAGTGTTTTTGTCCATTTTATTTGATAAAGTTCATTTGTTTTGGAACAAGTTTGTTAAAAGTGTACGTGAACACAATGTGGTCTGTGTACAACCTAACATTAGTTCATGTCAATCTTTTGTTTTCTGTATTTTCATTGGATGATGTACTTTTGAGATCCAATCAGTGAGCAGTGGGCGTGAGCTAACATCAAACATGCGTGAAACACCTAGCTCCTGTCGGGACTTGGCTGTAAGCAGTGAAGAGAGGCAGACGTATAAAGCTACTAGTCCGGTAAAATAGTCACAAATAGCGTGGATGCAGAGTCTACTGGTCTTGTGTGGGACTGTTATTACCTGGTGTTATGTGAGTATCGGATGTATTTTATTTTGGGTCAAAACGGCATGTTTTGTCAAATAAAGTTGAATGCTAAACGTGAATTAGCGACTTAGCATGCTAGTGCTAATGCTAACCTCGTGTTACATTCTGTATGCAAAGTATAGAGGTTTTATTAGAGTAAAGAAGCTAAATAGAGACTTTGTAATGCACAGCGGACCAAGGCCACTCTCTTTGGACCCTGCTGTGGATACTGGTTGTCTCCTGCCACCGTGTATTCTGCTCCTGGAAGCCCAGATCCTGCGCTGGCAGCGTGGCCCGCCTTTGAACAAGCTCATGGACATGAACGCACCGCCTGCTCAGCCTTGTCACCGCCCCATTGATTGAGGTGTTGTGAGTACCATTCTAAAAACCGTGCACGTGTTTTCTTTTACTTTATTTCTGGCTTGCTCAGCAAGTGAAGCGGCCACCATTAGGTTTTAAAGGCCCCCACGCACCCAAGCAACATCAGGCCTGCAACGAGTTAAAACTGAACAGAACTATTGGATAAAACAAAATTTTGGTTATAAATTGAACAGGGAGAAACCATAGGGTAATACTTTTGTTTACTGTGTATTGGACGCTTATGCACATTTGAATTTCGACCGTTGTATTGTTTTATTTATTTGAATATTATTTTATTGACTAAATTACATTTTTTTTGCATTTAAAAGTGTTGTGTTGTGTATATTAATTTTGTTGGTATAATCAGAGTTTAAAAGCTAAATTAATTTATTCTTAGTAGGTTAAAAACAAGTAATTTACAATATTCCTGCTAAGTGGAGGCACCGTCAAAACTTTATTAGAAACTCAAGGATTAGGTTTTTATTTTTTATATGTATCTCCTGTTTACCCAAGTTTAAAATTCAAAGTAAAGGGACCCAGGGCCCCACCCATAGTACTACCACCACATTGACACAGAGTTAATACATTAGCTACATGGGATGGGTGTTACACTGTCATGGCACTGAAGAATCAGTGACCCATTTATTTTGGGACTGTTATTACACTCAAATATTTTGGAAAGACATATCTTTGTTTGTGAATAGAAAACTTGACATTAATATACAACTTATTACAATGCATGTCCTTTTTGGTGTTTATAAAGAAAAGATTGCTGTTAAAAAAAAGTATTTGTTAAACTTAATCCTTATGCTGTCAAAATATCATATCCATTGCTGTAAATTTTCTAGCCAGAAACCTAAATTTGTGGTATTCCAATCTTTTTTGCACTCTTATATAAATTCTTTAAACCATTGCACAAACCTAAAAGCTGTGAAGACCAAAATCCTATGCACTGAATTTGAATTGTAAACTGAATGTAATCTATATAGTGTTTATTTATTTTGTATGTAACCAAGCTGAAACTGCACGTTTTATATTTCATTAAGCCTCTTGCAGTGTTATTGTTTATACCTTTGTATATTTGAATTAATTAAAAATAAACTACTTTTTTGACCCTTTAAACATTGATTCAACAAAATAAAGGTGTTCACATGTATTTTCTGTGTCAAATGAAAAAAAAAAACTGTGATATTAGAGGAGTTTTGGAGTACAGGATGGCTACAACAACCAGGAAGTGGAATTAAAAACATTTAAAAATTATTTAAAAAATAGCTGTGAACCGGGGTAAAATTTGAAACATTTTAGCAGAATTTGAAATATATTTATCTTAACTGCATTTTAGTTAAATTAATAGTCCAACCTGTCAGAGGCACGTTAAGATTTGACTAAACATTTTGCCCATTTGTCCCCAGTTTGACAATATTTCTAATTTTTAAATTGTACTTCTTGGTTGGTCATTGCCTTTGTGACACCTGGGGCGAGTCCTGGGGGTTTTCCGCTCGGGTGCGCTGGCTGCCTGATCAAATCCAGTGCATGGATGGGGGGCGGGCGGACGCCAGTGTGGGCTTGGCCTCCCTGGCAGAGGTGTGAACATAAAAAAATAAAAATGAAAACAGTTGTGATGGTGATGCGGAGGGGGCACTGGGGGAGGGGGGGGTCACAGAAGGAGGGTTTGGGGGGGGAGTGAGGGTGTGTGCCCTGTCTAGGCTACCCCACTTTGGTGGGACACAGCCCAGGTATATAGATAGATAGACTTCTTGGTTGGACATGGGCAGCAAATGACATAGTTAGAGGTAATTCCACAACTGTTACTTAGCAACCATTTTGAAAACAAGGGTCAAAATCCATGTTAATTACACAGTAGTTACAATTTGACAAATAAGGAAGGAAGGAAGGAAGGGAGGGAGGAAGGAAGGAAGGAAGGAAGGTGCTTATTTTTACAAAACGTTAAATTAGCAACAAGCTGTTCTTGAACCCTTTGAAGCACAAACTATTGGCCTGTAAAGCTGAAACTCTGTGGTTTTGGCTGAACAAGCGCTGCACAGAGGAATATCAGGGCTTCAGTTCTGCCTAGATTTTCTTCTGAGTCGAGCATTTGTTGGGTTTTGATCATGTATTTTTCAAAGCATGAGCATTTGACACGAGTTTTAGGGACTTAGGGAAGAAATGTCCTTGTAGATCCATATAGTCTCAAAATCTCCTTATCATGAGCATCCTGTTAAAAATATATATACAAAAAGAAGAAAAAAACTATTATAAAACAATCAATATCAGTAACATTAACGATTACATAAGAACACACTAACAATATGGAATAAAATCATGCAATAAATAAACAAAATGCAGTGTTGTTCTCTTCGTGCAGCTAATTACAACATTTGACTGAAAATGACAGGGTTACAGTTTTGTTTTGTCCAGCAGCTGTTTCTTTTTATCATAAGGTGCACAAAAAGGGATAGATTAAAAAAAGTTTGGCGTCTCACCGGTGGGACGACCTCATGGTAACAGGTGAACTACTGAAGTGTCATTCTGCTCTTTATATTAGAGCTTGTGTTTTTTTTTTTTTTACGCTATGGTTCATTTGGATTAAGGTTTAGGTTATGAGATTAGTCAAATAAAAAGGAGCGTGACAATGATACATCAAAACAAAAAAGTATCTCCATCTCAAAAGACCACACTTGTCCAGGAGTTCATGCAAAAACTCACTCCAGACTATTTACCAGAGACGGGAGTACGTCACCTCAAGTTGAGAGAGTCCAAGTTGCCAGCGGCAAGAAAGTCAAGTCAAGCTCAGTATAAAGTCATGGCAGGTCATTTTTTGAAGATCATTTGTCAAACTGGGGGTCTTTTCTTGCATATTTGCAGATAAATAAATGATAGCCCCACAGACAGCTGTGTGTTGTTGTATTTAACAGTACACATAAGTAAATATAAAAAACAAATGAATTGCAACAAGTAATTCAAAATCCATCTTTGCGCTGTACTTGTTAAAACCGGATCAGATTTAAATTTTGTGGTGCAATTCACTCTTAACTGTTGAAGTACGCTGTCCGTTTTGTTCTGTGCCGACAAAACCTTTGAAGCCAAACTGAACAGTCGGTGTCTCTGGAGCGTGCGTTGCTGCTGTAAGAACTGCTGAGGCGACCTCTGGCAGCCAAACCTGCGCCTGTAGAACAGGAAATGCGCCACCGAAAGGTTTGTTAGTTTAGGTTTGTTTAATGCGTGTTAAAACCAGATTTACCGTTGTATTTTTATGAAAATAAATGAAAAAGTCATATCAAGTAGTTTGGCTCATGTCAAAGTCACATCTCAAGTCATAGAGGGCAAGTCTAAAGTCAAGCCATTATTTATTCATGACTCCAAAATCTTCAGCTAACTCTAACGCTTTATTTTCTCATTTTTGCTGGTTTTGCCCAGCAAATCATTTTAATCTAAATAAAACGTGAAATTGCCCGGAGAGAATGAATGTGAGTGAATGGTCTGTCCATGTGTCTGTGTCAGCTCTGCAATAAGTTGGCCACTGTCCACGGTGTACCCCGCCTAAGGCCCACTGGGACAGGCTCCAGTCACCCGCGACCCCTAACGGGAACAAGCGGAAGAAAATGAATGAATGAATGAAACGGATCAGTCAACTAATAAAAATCTCGGTTGACTAACGCAGTGGGTCTCAAACTTTTTCAGTCGCATGAATAAACCGTGATCTTCAGCTCCATAATCGCGTTGTGCCTCCCCTCTTTTTGTCTTAAAGGACACATGTGACAGTGACTTTTTTGGGCTTTTAACCATGGTCTAACAATGTTCCATCATCAAAAACACACCTGAAGTAGCATTCAGCTGCATTCACGCTGTTTTAGGAAAGTTTGGAAAGTTTATTCCATCTTCTTGTAATTATTAACTTGTGAGATTCTTCTTTTAAGACAGTTTGTCAATATCTATAAGCTCAGTTTTGGCCAGGATGGATGTGACGTGTTTCTGATCAGCCTGGGAACACCTGGTCAGAGACACGTCACATCCATCAGACGTCACCCCTGACCACGGCGGAAGTCCTCCTGCCGAAACGTGAGGTAAATGAGCTATTTGCAACTGTCTTATCAGAAAAACCGCACAAGTTAATGTTTTGAGGAATGTTTATTAAAAAATCCTCCCCCTCCAAGGGAGGATCTATGTCACTTATCAGAAAATCTTTTTTCTTTCTGTTTTAAGTCCATAATAATAATCGCATCTGCATTATTCACCTTATTCCGCCCCGAACGAGGGGAAAGTCTCTTGCTAAAGCATCATGTAAAGTACATTAATTTGAGTAAAATGTTTAATGAACATTCCTGGGCGACCAGAAAACTGCTTTTTATTCCGTGTAGAACTTATTTTCTGTTGAGCTCGTCTGCTCCATATAAACTACAACGGAAAAAAAGATGGCGGCGTCCACGACAACTTCCAGAATAAGGTGAATTAACTTATATCTTATTTCACTAGATTGTATATTGCGCTGGCGCCATCTGCAAGCTGTAAGTGTCATTTCATACTGGCTGATAAAAAAAGTCACTGGATGAATAAGAAACTTTTAACGTTTAAAAACATGAGATGGCAAATTTAAGAAGAAGAAGAAGAAGAAGAAGAATTTTTATTTATAGAGCGCTTTTCCACCTAATAGGCACCCAAAGGCTATCAAGAGCATGTTTATCAATCAATCAATCAATCAAATTTTATTTATATAGCGCTTTTCATACATAAAATGTAACACAAAGTGCTTTACAGTGCATTAAAAACATTCCCACATGTCGTTTCCCTCCCAACCTCCCCCACAACCACCAGACCCCACACAACCAAACCCCCCACAGATAGTCGCCAATACATACCCGTACATTCGCGCGCACGCACACACACACACACCCACACCCACACACGCTCTCTCTCTCTCCCTGAGGTACAAGAGGCTGAGTACAGATACACCAGTTTACGAAGCACCATCAGAGGAGCCGTCTGCACCAGGAGCAGAGCGTCGCCTGCAGCTGCAGGACACAGACTCAGGCCCCAGAGGAGAGATGAGGCAAACACCAAACCTCCACCAGGGGCCCATGAGCCAGGGCCCAGCAGCCACAGATGAACACCGCTCCCGGTACAGAGGGCCCCTCAGAGGAAACACTGGAGTCTAAAATGAATAAAAGAATAAATAAATAAATATGAAGAAATAAATAAAGAATTGGGTAGAAAGAGAGTAAGACTAGGACATAAGGTAATCTAAAATAGTAAGCCTAAAATAAGTGAACACAATAAATAGCATAAATAAATAAATACACAATTAAATATTAATCAAAAGCTAGACTAAAAAGGTGGGTCTTGAGCCTACTCTTAAAAACCTGAATGTTCTCTGCGGCCCTGAGGTTCTCCGGCAGGCCGTTCCACAGACGAGGGCCGTAGTACTGAAAAGATGCCTCTCCGTGAGTGTGTGTCCTGACTTTGGGAATGACTAGGAGCCGGCTGCCGGAGGAGCGCAGGGGCCGCGAGGGTTCATATGGTAAAAGCAGTTCTGATAGATAAGAAGGCCCAAGACCATTAAGACATTTATAAACCAGTAAAAGAACCTTAAAATCGATCCTGAAACACACGGGGAGCCAATACAGTGATTTTAAAACCGGTGTAATGTGGTCCCGCCCCCTGGTCTTAGTCAGGACACGCGCTGCTGAGTTTTGTAATAATTGCAAACCTGAAATACTCTTTTTGGGAAGACCAGAGAGCAGGGCATTACAGTAGTCGATACGACTGGAGATAAAAGCATCAGCATCTCCGTGTTGGCCCGAGAGAGAATGGGGCGGACTCTGGCTATGTTCTTTAGATGATAAAAACCTATTTTTGTGATGTTCTTGATGTGTGGAGTAAAAGTGAGCTCAGAGTCAAAGATAACACCCAGATTTTTTACTTGTGGTGATGGATTAAAAGACTGTGCTTGCAGTTTGGATAAAAATTTCTCTCTCTGGGCCTCAGGACCGATGACTAAAACCTCAGTTTTGTCCTGGTTAAGCTGGAGAAAGTTTTCTGCCATCCAGGATTTGATGTCTAGAATGCAGTTAAAAAGAGCATCCATTGGCCTGGTGTCCTCAGGAGACATGGAGATGTAAAGCTGCGTATCATCAGCATAACTGTGGAAGCTGAGTCCATGTCTCCTGATGACATCACCAAGAGGGAGCATGTATAGGTTAAAAAGTACAGGACCTAAAATCGAACCCTGGGGCACACCACATGGGATTTTATGAACCTTGGAGGAGCAGGTATCTAAACTTACCATGAATGTTCTGTCTGTGAGGTAGGAAGTAAACCATTTATGTGCAGTACCAGAGAGGCCCACCAGGTGCTTCAGTCTGTTTAAAAGAATAGTGTGGTCTACTGTATCGAAGGCAGCGCTCAGATCCAGTAGAACCAACACTGTCACCTGTTTAGAATCATAACTTAGTCTAAAATCATTTAAAATCTTTGTCAAGGCTGTCTCGGTACTGTGGTTTACCCTAAAACCAGACTGACATTTCTCAAAGATGTTGTGTGAGTTTAAAAAAGAATTTAGCTGAGTAAAAACAAGTTTTTCTAAAATTTTACTTAAAAATGGTAAGTTAGATACCGGTCTGTAATTGTTAAAATCATTAAAATCTAAATTGCTCTTCTTCAGCAGGGGCCTCACCACCGCCGCTTTAAAGGCAGTGGGAAAGACCCCTGTCTGAAGAGAGCAATTCATCATGTTTAAAAGCTCCTCCCTAAAAGATCCATAAAATGACTTAAAAAACCTTGTAGGAACTGGATCTAAAAGACATGTGGTGGGTCTCACTGAGGAGAAAACTTTATCAAGCATCTCAGCATTAACCAGGACAAAACTGTCCAGTGTTTCCTCCGGTAGAGACAGACACTCAGATGTGTTAAAAACAAAGGTTTGACTAGATAAAATGTTACATCTGATGGTGTCTATCTTCCCCATGAAGTGGTCTGCAAACGCTTCGCAGAGAGAATCTGTGGGAGTAAAATAAGAAGTGCTAAAATGAGGGTTTAAAATGTTGTCGATTGTTGAGAATAGGATTTTGGGGTTATTTTTATTAGTAGTGATTATTTTAGCAAAGTAGTTGTTTCTTGAATTTCGAACTGCATTGTTGTATATTTTTAGTTGATAATTGAATAGCTGATGGTTTATTGTTGTTTTGTTTTTTCTCCACCTTCTCTCTGCTGCTCTGCACTGTCTCTTTAGTTTTTTCTGGTCCTCATTTGTCCAAGGAGGTGCAGGTTTGGTTGGAATGTTTTTTTATTTTAAGGGGCAACAAGATCAAGTGCTAACTGTAGTCTCCTGTTAAAATTGTCCGTAATAAAATCGCAAGGTGCAGGTAAAACAATTGGACTTTTTTCTAAAACCTCAATAAAGTTTGCAGCCACTTCAGGGGTCAGATGGCGCTTCCTCACAGTTCTCACAGAGGTCTCTCTCTGAATAAAACCAGTGATATTAAAAAACACACAGTAGTGGTCAGACACAGCCAAGTCGACAACAGAGGACACACTGGTGGACAGGCCATGGGTGATGACCAGGTCCAGAGTGTGTCCTCTGTTGTGAGTTGGCTGTGTGACGTGCTGGGTAAAATCCATGTAATTAAGAATATTTAAAAACTCATTTGAAACAGGGTCTAAGTTATTATCAATGTGTAAATTAAAATCACCGGTTAAAATAATATGGCTATAAGAATTGTATAAGATTGATAAAAAATCTGAAAATTGAGAAATAAAAAGACTGCACTTTTTTGGTGGTCTATATATTGTTACAGCTAAAATTGGTGGGTTACTAAAAACAACTGCATGATATTCAAAACTTGTATATTGGTGAATAAAAACAGGTTTGGTGGCCAGATTGTTTGAAATTATAGCAGCTGTGCCACCTCCCCTTTTACCATTTCGGGTGGAAAAAGCAAAGTTAAAATCCGGTGGAGAGGCCTCAGTGAGAACAACTGGTGCATCTGCACCCAGCCAGGTTTCTGTTAAAAACAAACAGTCAAGTTTGTGGTCTAAGATTAGGTCGTTTATAATGAAAGATTTGTTTAGCAGAGAGCGGACGTTAAAAACAGCCATGTTAATTGTGAGTGGGGATTGGGGACTAGGAGTGTGTTGATACTGAATTTTGTGGAGGTATCTGAGATTATTTTTGTCAGCAAATGATGGTTTTATTGATTTATGTATTGGCCGCTCTCTGCTAATGATTACCGGAATGGGGTGATGTTGATTATTTTGTCATGCTGATCGTAGTGCTAGTTCAATATTGCAAGACAGAAGGCGGGATCCGGAGTAGTTTGGGTGGAGACGGTCCTTTTTAAAAAGTTCTGGTCTCTTAAAAAACGTTAGAAAATTGTCCACATATGGGATTTTATTGTCTCTACAGTATGTTGTGAGGTGTATATGTAAATGTCTAAGACGGCTGAATTTGATATCTCCAAAACGAGGTGGTGGAAAAGGTCCAGAAACTATGCATTTTTTGTCAAAGCTGTGAATTGTGGAAATGAGGGTTTTAAAATCGTCCAAGAGAGTTTCTGACTGTTGCAACCTGAGGTCGTTAGTTCCGATGTGAATTACAACTGTTGACACAGATGGGTGGTGGCGGAGGATGGCGGGGGCGGAGACTCTAATGTCATTCACGAGAGCACCTGGGTGACAGGAGGTGTAGCCTTTGTCCACTCTCACGTGCCGGACCATGGACGAACCCAGGACCAGCACAGACGGGCCCGGCCTGGGCACCGAGGCGAGGGCACCCGCAGAGGAGCGAGCCCGACTCTGCGCCGCCGCGGCACCACCCGCAGGTGCGGAACCATCTCCCCGGTCACAGCCAGCTTTCGGGCTCGAAGTGCTCGGGGAGGGCGCAGCAGCAGAGCCCCCCAGCTCACGCCCAGCATTCAAGCCGGACATGTGTTGGGAGGACGTGGAGGAGCCGCCCAGCCCACAAGGAGCGGTCCGGCCCCGCGTGCGCTGGGAGCGCGCAGCGGGCTTCCCCGCTCCACACCGAGCCACTTGGCCCGGACTTAGACTTTAGTTTAGTTTAGTTTAGACTAATAACAATGTGAAAAATGCAGAATGTTTTTCGCTCTTTCTGAAAAAGGTGATGGGGCCCTCAGATGTCAGGCATAATTGTCTTCAGCCTCTCATTTTACTCAACCACATTGCATTTTATCCTAACAAAAATAGAGTAAGGCTCAGAAAAATGCAACGGAACAACAGAAAAAACATCACTTTTTGTTGAGATGATGTTTTCAGTGATGTACTGTAAAGGGGAAGGCCACAGCTTCAGCAGACCCCTTTCATTTAGGTTCTTGTAGTGAACTTGAGAAGAACTTGAGCTACTATGACCTGCACCTCAGTCCAGAGGGTCAGTGTGGGCGTTGTGGAGGAGCTTTGGAGGTTTTGTTGGACAATAAAATCCACTGGGGCAAGAATGTGGAAGGGTCAAAGTCGTCTCTACTTTCTGAGGTCCCTCGACATCTGCAGGGCAAAGGTTAGGATCTTCTACGAGTCCATGGTGACCGTCATGTACGCTGTGATCTGTGAAGGTCTGCTGTGGTCTGTGGAGGTCTACTGTGGTCTGTGTAGATCTGCTGTGGTCTGTGGAGGTCTGCTGTGGTCTGTGGAGGTCTACTGTGGTCTGTGGAGGTCTGCTGTGGTCTGTGGAGGTCTGCTGTGGTCTGTGGAGGTCTACTGTGGTCTGTGGAGGTCTGGTGAGGTCTGTGGAGGTCTACTGTAGTCTGTGGAGGTCTGCTGTGGTCTGTGGAGGTCTACTGTGGTCTGTGGAGGTCTGGTGAGGTCTGTGGAGGTCTACTGTGGTCTGTGGAGGTCTACTGTAGTCTGTGGAGGTCTGCTGTGGTCTGTGGAGGTCTACTGTGGTCTGTGGAGGTCTGCTGTGGTCTGTGGAGGTCTACTGTGGTCTGTGGAGGTCTGCTGTGGTCTGTGGAGGTCTACTGTGGTCTGTGGAGGTCTGGTGAGGTCTGTGGAGGTCTACTGTGGTCTGTGGAGGTCTGTGGAGGTCTACTGTGGTCTGTGGAGGTCTGGTGAGGTCTGTGGAGGTCTACTGTGGTCTGTGGAGGTCTGCTGTGGTCTGTGGAGGTCTACTGTGGTCTGTGGAGGTCTGCTGTGGTCTGTGGAGGTCTACTGTGGTCTGTAGAGGTCTGGTGAGGTCTGTGGAGGTCTACTGTGGTCTGTGGAGGTCTGCTGTGGTCTGTGGAGGTCTACTGTGGTCTGTGGAGGTCTGGTGAGGTCTGTGGAGGTCTACTGTGGTCTGTGGAGGTCTGGTGAGGTCTGTGGAGGTCTGTTGGGGTCTGTTTTGGTCTACTTCGGTCTGTTGAAGTCTGCTGTGGTCTGTGGAGGTCTAGTGTGGTCTGTGGAGGTCTGCTGTGGTCGACTTCGGTCTGCTGTAGTCTGTTGGGGCATGAGTTTGCGCTTGAGGGACACTAATAGACTCATAAAAAAGGCTGGTTTTGGGGGATGCGTGCTGCAACCTTGATTTTGTCCAAAAGCAGGATTAGTCTGGACTTTCCCCACATGTATACCGCTCTCTCCCCTTTCCTCTCCTCCCTCCTCTCCCCCTTTATACCTGCAGCATAAGAACACCCGTCTAAACCTCCTCCTCCTCCTCCTCCCCCCTGCTGCTTGTTGTCCTGTGTCCGAGATGAGGACAGACGCTGTGGGATGATCCTTTGTTGGTTCATTGCCAGCGTGAGGCCAATGAGTTCGAAGCCGCGGCAGAAAATAGAAAGTGATCTAATCCTGAAGAGTGAGCTCCGTCTGAGTGGCTTCTGTGGACCGACTGTACCGCGACGGAGCGACCGACGCTACAGGTTTATGCTCCAGGATTATTCTCATGTGTGGCCCCCAAAAGCCCCACCTCACACTGCATTCAGACTCAAGTTAAGTGTGGAGTTTACACTGTTATTTTAAAGTACTTTTACATTGAATAAAATACTACCGGTCATAAAATACTAAAGAAATGGGACACACAGATGTGTTTAAATATTTAAAGTGAGACGCTGCAGGTGAATAAGAAAAATATTTAAATTTAAAGATATTCATTTGAAACTTCTCCTGTTGTTTAATCACATAAATGTAAGAAAAAAGTGCATTACAAGTATATCATTATGTAACGTCTTTAAATAGAAATTACATATTTTATTTGTAAAAAACAGCCAAACTTGCACATAATTATGACATTTAAATCTGAAAAATGGACAGAGCCAGGTTTGCATTATTGGTTCATTTTGTATACCTTGATTATATATATAAAAAAGTACAAGTTTGGTAAGTTTGGATTTTTATTTAGTTTTTGAGTGAAATAGATCTGACTTGGCTTAAAAATTCACATTTTTTCTGCTTTTTTAGACTGAAAACTTCAATAAATCAGGTGTAGAATTAGATATCAGGAAATCCATCTGTTCGTTTGGTCTAAGTCTTGTTGAGTCCAGATTGTACAGTTTGGTGTGTTATCCAATTAAGGATAATTAAGGCTGATCTTTATGTCTCTGTGGACCAAAAATGCATTTAAAGAAAACGTCCTTTGAAGTTACAATGTCCCAGAGAAATCTATGGATGAAGTGGATTCAATGGAAGAATAAAACATCTTTAGGAGCAGATTGCACATATGTTGTTGTTGTTTCCACATGAAAGCCGATATGTTGAGAGAGCAAACTGACCAAAAAACAAAAATTTGCCTGTAGGGTCTCGCCTTAAAGGGCTTTTACCTGATTTTTACTGTTTTTAAATGTGAAAAACAGAAGTAGTTACGTACCTGATTTTCTGCATGTAATAAACTAAAATCTGTTTAACTTTTAACATCTAATTGTAAAATTGATTTATTGAAGTTTTAAGTAAAAAAAAAAACAAACACTAAATTTGAATTTTTAAGACAATGTTCAGTCCAATCTAGTTTACTTAAATAATAATAATAAATAAATAAGAAATGCAAAATCCCCTCTGGATAGTTTTCTGTAACTACATATGTACAAAATGAACCAAGAAATTTAAATTTTCAGATTTGAACCAAGAAATTTAAATCCTGTTGAATTTTTTTGAATTTTTAAGACAATGTTCAGTCCAATCTAAACTACAGGAGAAGTTTCACACTGATATCTTTAAATTTAAGATATTTTCCTATTCACCTGCAGCGTCTCACCTCAATTAGCTAAAGATCTTATTCTACCAGTTGTTCCACTGACTTTACTTTGAGTTCAATGGTCACTGTTTGTGGTGTGTGAGTGACGGAGAGGGCGGTCGGTGTTGGTCGGAGAACATTACGAGTGAAGCCCGGATCAAACCAGCCATCGTTTGGTTTGTGGTTGAGGGCTCCGCCGCTGTGCAACGGGTGCCTCTTAAATACTGTGACCTCATACAAAGTCAACATCGCAGCTATAAATGTTTGAAATTACCTCTGTCCCCAAAAGAACTCTGGGTGTGGACGTCACCTTGAAGCTCAGGATGAAATAAGTGGAAGAAAAACAGCCACCCAGAGACGTCAAAAGCACGATCACTGTTACTACACCACGATCCCTTCTACTCTAAAAAGTAATATTTGGCAAAAGAAAAGAGACTAAGTTAAACAAAGGGGCAAAAAAAATTAAATTAAACAAGTGAAAAAGTTAACTCAGGATCCACTAATTACAAACCAATTCAACGTAACAAAGTTTGTAAATTCAAATTAACTGTCTCAACAAAAAATACAACGAAAAGTGATAGCACTACATTACAAGACGGGCCCTTTTATTGGGCGGGGTGCGTCAGGTGACTCGTCTGGTTGGCCGAGGAGCTGCTCCAATCCGATCCTCCGATGGTTTGGCCAATCAGGATCCAGAGCTCCTCGCCAGTGATTCATTCACACGATTCGAGAAGACAAAGGGAGGGACAAGTGGTAAATAAGGTGAGACGCTGCAGGTGAACAGGAAAAAATCTTACATTTAAAGATATTAATGTTAAACTTCTCCTGTAGTTTACTCATTTAAATCTGAAAAATGGACAGAACCAGGTTTGAATTTCTTGGTTCATTTCTGTACACATATTAGTTACAAAAACATTTACAGAGGGGATTTTGGATTTCTTATTTCATTTTTAAGTAAACTAGATTGGACTGAATATCCTAAAAGTTCAAATTTTGCCTAATTTTTTCTCCAATAATAACTCCAATAAATCTGTTTTAGAATTGGATATCAACAAATCCTTCAGTACAGTTTGTCAAAATCTTGTTGAGTCCTAGACTGTAAAGTTTGAAGTGTGTACGATCTACTTTAAGGCTGATCTTTATGTCTCGAGGGAGAAAAATGCATTTTAAGAAAACGGCCTTCGAAGTTACAATGTCCCAGAGAAATCAATGAATGAAGTGGATTAAATTAACCACATCTTCAGGAACAGATTGGACAAGTTTGTTGTTTCCACATGAAAGTCGATACGTTGAGAGAGAAAACTGACCAAAAAACAAAAAAAGAGTTTTGCCTGTAGTGTCTCGCCTTAAGGCGAGGGTCGTAGTCGGTAACAGCAGGAACCGATAGAGTACCGTTCTATCGGTGCCAACTTTTGTTCCTTGGCTTTAAATATCTGCGTCAAAGAGCGCAGCGCAGACTGTGACCGCTCCCTTGCACAAACCAAAGCCACAAACAGTGGGCTACGTTAGTCGTCCATGTTCAAACAAACTTACAGTAACAGAAAGATGAAGAAAAGCAGGTCCAGAGTTGCTCCTACAGTATTTCCAGCAGAAAATACAGTCTCCAGTGCTTTGTGTCTAAAGCAGTGGATTATGAAGCGTGTTGTGCTTCATAACAAATCCACATGGCAGTCTGCAGTGTCCTCCTGGAACTGAAACCAAACAGATAATATTATCCAAACTTAGCCATAATCACCTGCTTGGAGCGCGATTTCACGGTAAATGCGGTGTGGTTAAATCCGGCGTCGATTGTCTGCGTAAAAACCCGGGGTAAAGATGTAGCCGGAGTCTGCGTGAAGTTGCTGGTAAAACTAAAATATTCTCCAGCCTATGCCATAATCCCCTTTTTGCTCAGATAAACATGTAATAAAAGCATCAAGCGGCAAAAGCATTTGCTGTAAACACGTCCCATTTCTGCGTACACTAGAACCTTGACTTTCAACCAGCACCGGGGAACACTAGTACGCCTTGAGGTTTTTGCCAGGTGTGCCTTGAAAAATGAGTTCACAGATTCACAAATGTGGATTAATGAACTAATGTACCTTTTTGGAGTGTCCTGAGCAACATTTGCATGAAAAAAAGAACGCAAAACCATCACTATTACCAAATTTAAAGAACTAGACAGTGCCACAGACAGTATTTGCCTCATTATATACAATATTTTTTAATTAAATGGCCTGAATTGGTCATGTTTTAGTGGTAGGTGGTGTGCCATGGTAGCTTTTAAACCCAATACGTGTGCCACAACTCAAAAAAGGTTGAAAAACATTGCACTAGAACAATGCAAAGTGGCTTCTGACTGAGATTTTTCAAACAGAAGTTAATGACAATGAGTGGGTTTGATTGACGTGCACAGATCTAAAAGGAGGACGGGACAGCGACGCAGCAGAAGTGACCGGTGTGCTCCTGCGTTGTGTAGTTTTGAGGTGTTTGTGGTGCATTAAGGAGCCACTGGAGGCGCTCTCCGTTAAATCTGGTTTGCACACAAAAACAACGAGATCATCCTGTGCTGCGAATCACCGATCCAGCCCAAACGTTTCCCAAAACTGGACTTGGAAAAGGGCACACGAAAATAAAGAAACATACCTGGTTAACATACAAAAACAACAAGATCAGCGTGTGCCGCGAATCACTGGTCCAGCCCAAATTATACATCATCGCACATGTTTTTGCCACAGAAAACATACCATGAGCGCAACTTAAGTGCTCAATATGAATTTAAATGAAAGTATAATGTTATTCATCTTGCACTGTCTGCCAACTGTACATTCTGTATATAGTGTTAGTCTATCTTAGTCTATTTTATGCTTAAGTTTATGCATGCCTTTTTATATATTTTTTATATTTTATTCATTGCTTTATGTTGCACCTACACCGAAGCAAGTTCCTATGTTTGTGAATTTCACTGACAATGGCAATAAACAGTTTTCTGATTCTGATCTTATTCCTGAAGTTGTCGTACACGCCGCCGTCTTGTTTCCGTTGTAGTTCACACGGAGCAGACGAGCTCAACAGAAAATAAGTTCTACATGGACTAAAAAGCTGTTTTCAGGAAATCGTTGCGTTGTTGACTTGTTGTTGCTCGTGTTCATTAAACATTTTCAATCTACTTTATGTAACATTTTAGCGGCGAGACTTTTCCCTCGTTCATCATTAGCTTTAACGGAGTTCTCGTCAAACGGAAGTACGTTTACAACAAAAGTGCGTATCTGTGGCAAAAAACGGCAAAAGTGGGCGGGGCAGAATAAGGTGGATAATGATGATAAATAAAGACAAAAGAACAACAAAAGAACAAAGGATTACAAAAGATGCACAAGGGGGACACACGAAGAAGACACAAAACACAGAGTGAGCGGCTGGAGGACCTTGCCTGGCCTCCATTCTAGTCTCCATGTTTTATTCAATACTGTCATTATTCTGGAGATGCCACATAATTTGACTTCAGGGGGCGGGACAAGCATGTGTCAATCAGTTGAACAGCGGACATGACGACAGCACCAGGACAGTCCGGTTTACGCAGCAGAGAGCTGTGTGTCCGTCACTGTAAATCTTCCTCTGGCTGTGGTTTGAACGACACGTCCTGGTCTTTAAAACAGAGAAGCCCCAACATTTTCTCTGTGGTGGACGCCTTTTGCTTGTTATTGCTCATAATCGCTAGTGTAGTCCAGTGGGCGAGGCTACCGCGCTCAAATTGAGCCGCCGACTGCAGGCTGCCATGTTTGCAATCTGGTGCTGACCACTAGGGGCTGCTGCGGAAGTAGAATTATTCAATGCAAGTCAATGGGGAGTTAGACGTTTCAAAACCTACTTTAGAGCCTGAGGCTCAAAATACGGCTTTGGTCTCAAACGTTAGCTTACGGCTCTGTGACGACGCTGAGGGGGGTGAATTTTTTTGAACCAGGCTGGTTTAGCCTGTGATTTTTTAAAGTTCTTGAATATCTAATGAAGAAGGCGGGCTTTACGCGCCGGAAATGTCAGGACGCAGCCATTCACCTACGAGTGGGCGGTAACCATAGAGGCAACGACCGCAGTACGTCAGCAAAAGGCCGCCCCAAAGTCGGCCTCTCCCCGCCTCCCCACCGAGGGGGGAGTGGTGGGGGCTAACCCGCGGCCATTTTGAATTCTCCATGACTGAGCCGCATTATCATGAATGGGGCGGAGCGACGACAGTCTGTCCACTATTTTTATGTCTATGGTGTAGTCGTTTAGTCAATGGAGTCTTAGTCGACCAGCATTTGTATTGGTCGACTAATCTATTTTTTTCTCCTTTAGATGAAATGGATTTATACGACCAAAAAAGCAAAAACAAGAAGATATGGAATGAGTATGCTGAAGATTTTGACGCATGAAACATAAATACTCTGTTTCCTAGTACTTTTGTGTATAAATAGTTGTTTGGGCAGTTTGGGCCAGATATAGAGAGATACTGCAGAGTTTTGATATGTTTTTGCTACAAAGTCTTTTCATCGATGGGGCATGTATTTCGACCAAGAATTTCTTTAATCTACTACAGTCCTTGTAATCGCGGCACACGGCTGTGGCGTTCTCCTCTCGCGGCTCTGATTGGCTCGACTGCCGCAGAATAGAGGAAATGAAAGGTTTAGCGATCAGGCCCAAACACACTTTCAAAATGTAAAGATATTTAAAGATAGTGGGAATGGCTGGTCAGGCTATGGAGGACCAAGACAGCACAGCAAACAAACGCCATGCATTCACAACACAACAAATCAAAAGGACGATTGTAATTATTGTTATGTGTAATTATACTGTAATAACATTCAAAATCTATGGGATATATTTTACTTCACACTTACAAATGCTTGAATGTGACATGCAAACGAGGCTCCTGGAAGTGTGAGGAGGAAAACAAGTCTGTGGAGCAGAGGACCAGCGTTGCCAGGTCCGTGGTTTTACTGCGGAATTTGGTGGCTTTCTAAGAGCTGCCACGGGTCATAAATATTTTCCGCGGGTTTGGCCAGAGCAATTAGCCGTGTAAAATGTATAAATTTAAATCTGGAGCTTCTGTTCGAGCCTGAGAGAGAAGGGTCTGTGTCATCGGACTAGCAATACGTCCAGAAATACAGAGGAAAACACAAGCAGCACCGGACTTTCCGCAGGTTTTGGGCGGTTTTCCAGACGCTCTCGCACGGGTTTGGCTGCTGAGGCTTGGCAACCCTGCAGAGGACCCACCTGCTGTGAGTGCGGACACCGCCAAGGGGAAGCTGCTGTGAGGCGAGGCACAGAGAGGGATGGATTGTCTTTATGTACATTGTGTTCAGTGATTATTTGACATCAGGCTTTAAGAGGAGACACTACAGGTTGTTTTCAGTTTCTTGTTTTTTGGTCAGTTTGTTCTCTCTCTGTCGTGGAAACAACAAACTTGTCCAATCTGCTCTTAAAAAATGTTTTATGATTACATTTCATCCATAGATTTCTCTGGGACATTGTAACTTCAAAAGACATTTTCTTAAAATGCATTTTTCTCTCTTAGGGACATAAGGAGCACCACTTAAAGTAGATCCTACACCAAACTGTACAATCTGGACTCAACAAGATTTAGACCAAACGTACAGAAGGATTTTTTGATATTTCATTCTAAAACTGATTTATTGAAGTTTCAAGGAAATAAAGTGCTTTACAGTCGAGGCCCCTGATCTGTTTCTCGGTGGTTTTCTGCAGGAAAACGACACAGTCTCCTCCTCTGGCGCTGTCCCGGATGTGATGGTGGTCCAGTGCCGTGCAGAGGAGACAGCGCGGGGATCAGTCGGATTGGGGTGAGTCCGGGTCGCGGTAAACAGCTCCCTCCATGACTGTAACGTGAGCTGGCGCCATGTGCGCATCGCAGTGGGACGCAGCGCCAAGACACCACTTCCTCCAAAACAAAAGCGCCTTCTAATTTTCCCTTTTCTTCTAACAAGACCACGGTGCAAAAAAGAAGGGGAACAGACACAGGGAGATGGTGACACTGTTTAAATTTGGTGTGTGGTTTTGTTATTATTGCGTTGTTATATGTGTATTTTTTTCATATCTGCTCTGCAAGCGCCTGTACAAACAAACACTCGTGCGCCACGATCTGTGAGGTTCCATTCAAAATATGCAATAAAACTAGGCTTCTTAAGTTAGATACTGGTCTGTAGCTGTTAAAATCATTAAAATCTAAATTGCTCTTCTTCAGCAGGGGCCTCACCACCGCCGCTTTAAAGTGCGTATGACAGGTTTTCACTATTTTCTAATTTCGTCTTTATTTGGTGCATTAATACCTGTTGTAAATACAAACAATAGTTTCACAACAATCAAGTGGCCGTTTGTGAAGAAAAGTCGAAAAATCTGTTACAGGAAACAAACAAATTGATGGCATCACACTGGGGAGACAAAGTTATGCATAATTTACACAAAAGAGACGACTTTTTTTGACAAAGGTGTTCACATGTATTTTTATTTGTAAATTTAAAAAAAACATTGTAACATTAGATGGATTTGGCCCAGTTTACAGTGTGGTTGCTATGGTAATTTCCTAGTGTGATGTCGATGTCATCATTTACAACCAGGAAGTAAAACAAAAAACCTCAAAAACTGCTAAAGCGGAAGAAAATTTGTAAAGTATTTTAGCAAAATTTGAAACATATTGACATGAACTGCATTTAAGTGAAATGAGTGGTCCCACCTGTCAGAGGCCCTTTAAAGGCAGTGGGAAAGAGCCCTGTCTGAAGAGAGCAATTCATCATGTTTAAAAGCTCCTCCCTAAAAGATCCATAAAATGTCTTTAAAAATGTTGTAGGAACTGGATCTAAAAGTCATGTGGTGGGTCTCAATGAGGAGAAAACTTTATCAAGACTCTCAGCATTAACCAGGAAAAATCTGATATTTGAGCAGTTTGTACAGATTTTCTTTGGAGTTTACGTTTGTTTACATTAGCGACCAGAACCAAGATGGCCGCCACCGGCACAGTTAACGTGTCTGACATGAACCAGGTTATAATTTACACGTCGCTGCAGTTGTCTTTATTTTTTCAAAGATGAACACAGCAGAGATGTTCCACGTGTTTGCTTTAAAATAGACGGGTGTGAAAATACTGTGCTGGTGAAGACAAAGACCAGGCCAAGAATAACTCCACAAACTGTTCACAGGTTCAGTGTCTTCTCCAAACGCCTCCCAAAGTGAACCCAGTTTTATTTAATTTTTTAGATTTTATTTCAGTCTCGTCCTCAGTCACCTTCCATCTGTGCTTTTAGATTCAGGTTTTAAAGGCAGAGAAACTAACCTTGAGTTCAAGATAACTTTTGAAAAAGAGATTTTTAATGTCAATAAAACTTTTCCTGGTTACATAAAGGTTCAAAAAACAAAACCGCAGTCCACAATTGTTTGGTGGGATGTACAAATAATCGATGGCAGAAGAACGTCACAGTCTTTTACTGGATTTACTAAGTTCCAGTTTAACGGGAGATTTCTGCAAATAAGACAAAACACTCCACTTATTCATGCCTCAATAAAGTGTGAACAAAGACTTCATTCATAATCAACAAACAGTTTATTAAGAATGATTCAGGCTTAGTAACTATTAAACAAATATTCTAACCCTAATTTATAAACTTAACCTTAATTAAGAAGTTGCTAATCCTGAATCATGTTTAACAAACTATATATTCATTATTAATTAAGTCTTTGTTAATGCTTTAAGGCAAAATAAGATGTAGTTATTATAAAGTGAAAATAAGTTCCATCAGATTTTGAATTTTAAACGCTAGCGAATTTCTAACTTTTGTTACTTTGAAAAACATGTTTAAATATTTTCTAGTTTGAATTTCAGTCTTTTGCAGTCGATGTTTTCATTGTGTTTTTCTCAGTTTGGCAATTCAAAATGAACAAATTATTAAAATTCAACAGTGAGTCAAAGCCACAGTGAAATATGTCACAGCAATGATTCACTCACTTGGATCCATTTTTTTTTTCTAAAGTCACTGTGATTTTTACACACAAATATGAGAGCTTGAATACTTAAAAGTTGAATTTTGAAGGAAAAAACCCCAAAACAATGAACATGTGCTTCAAAATTCAGCGACACAAATTCAAAATATAATTCAAACATGTTTTTTCAGGCTTACAAAATCAAAAGTGAGAAATTTACCAGTATTTAAAATTCAAAATGTAATGGAACTAATTATCTTCCATAAAGAAACTTTTTTTTTGTTTTGTTTTAAAACATGAGATGGAAAATGTAAGGCACTCGAGAGCAAGTTAAAAGGCTAACAGCAATATGAAAAATGCAGAATATTTTTCCTTCAAGTCCGTACAGATCTATGGATGAAGTGGATTCAGTGAAATAATAAATCCTCCTCTTGTGGTGCGAGTCCTGAGCCGGAGCGACGACGTTTGAAGCAGGTCCAGAGGAAACGGCCGTGTTTGACCTTTCACCTCACGGTCTCAGTTTCAGAACCTTCCATCTGACCCCTCTGAGGTCACTCGGTTCATAATCCGGGTTTGTGTTTGAATCGGCGGATAAAGCCAGACTTATCTGGCTCAGGGAAATGAAGGGAAGCAGTGTTACATCAGGGCAAACTGGACTTTGTGTGGCTTTACACATGTTTCCTTTATTTCAAGTTCTTTTACTGTGAGCAAAGATAACACAGTAATCTATTTTGGACGTTTATGAGTCGTGGATCAGTCATAAACTCATAAATGTAAAGAGCTTCATGAGCTTTCACAGCAAAGAGCGCCCTTGACACCATCAAAAGGACAGGCTTTAAAATGAACTTTATGAGCTTTTATCGTCTTATCAGAGTAACAGGTCCTGGAGACATAAACTTCCTGGAGACGTAAAGGTCCTGCAGACATAAAGGTCCTGGAAACGAGCACTTTTCAGAGGTTTTAACCTTCCTACAGTGCTATTTGGGCCTCGTATGTTGTGCCCAAAGTGGTTTTTTGATTGATTCCCTCATGCTTTCACTAGAGAACTGTCTTTTCCGTCCCCCTCGGCTGAGCAGCAGACGGGGGCTCCTCACAAGGATGACGCGGTGTTTAAGCCACGCCTCCAGGAAGCACGCAGCCGCAATAATAAAAACAGCTAATGCTAATGCTACACAGTAATTACACGATGGATACGACAGATAGAAGAGTTAGCTTGTTATTTACTAAACGGCAACGTCCGTCGTCGAGGCCCTGGAGCACGTCAAACTCCAGGTCAGATCCAGGACGTAGGACTCAGCACGACGCACCGTCAGGACGATAAAAGGTTTATTCAGTGTTTGTGTGTCGCTGTTTACCGGAGCACACGGCACATGCACCATCTCCACTCTAGGCTTCGGCACGAGTTGGGAGGGGGAGGTGCACGGGTTGGGCGGGGGAAGCAGCCTGCTCTCTGTTCGGGGGGGTCAGATCTCAGAGGGAGCCGTTTGCTTTTACAAGGAGGGGGGCCAGTCCAAGAAATGGGTGTTTTTTGGAAACTGTTATGTTATGGATATTGTACAACGCAAAATTTTATCAACAAAGCCCTTAGAAAAGACTGTGTAAAGGGGAAAATAGCAGAATATGGGACCTTTAACCACCGACTTCTGACGACGCTGAGCCCTAAACCCTCCCATAAACTCTGCAGGTCCTCCCCAAACAAACAGCACTGATCCGGAGTCAGACCCACAACCCAACACCAAGCTCTCCCAGTTCAGATTATAATTGTTAAAAAAAAAGTCCCATGCAATTATCCTCTAATGCAGTGGTTCCCAACCTTTCTTGTCTCGTGTACCCCCTAAGCTTTGTTTTTTGCACACGTCAGCTTTAAACAGGAGGTTTGGGGGTCCTTCCCTAGAAATATATTGAAAAAAAATCTGACAATTTTTCCCGTTTCTTGGTGCATTTTACACATGTTCAGCTGATTTAAATACATAATGTCCCTTTATAATTTTAGCAAGTTATATTTGATTTACTATTTAGCATTATTAGGGGGTGTGGCTTGGGCAGAATTAATGCATTTGACAATCTCAGACTATTTTGTAGTTTTTTAATGGGTTTACTAGTCGAATATTGTCAATTATTACTATTATATTTTTTTATTTTAATTATATGTATGATCCACGATACTCCAAAGGATGCTAAATTTACAACTAATCACCCTTTTTTTATTCAGTTAAAAGTACATTTCATCTTTTAAAACTGTATTTTATTTTTTATTTATTTATTTTAAGGAAAAGGGGGGACAATGCATATTAATGAGAAATAAACAAGTAACTTAATTTGTGAAAAACGGGCAAACCAGAGAGCGAATGCAAAGGTGAGGTGGATGTTATGGAATGTGTAAATGTTGGTTTCTTGCACAGCGTTCCAGGCAGAGATGATTTCGCTCTTGAACGTTACGAGTTTTGACTTCAGAGCGTTTCAGCTGAATTAGCTCATGTAAACAATACGGCTTATGCTAAACCGTGCGCTGGAGCAGTGGTTCCCAACCATTTTTGTCTTGCGTACCTTTGTTTCACACTCAAAGTACTCCTTAACTTGCCATTGGAAGTGAAATTCACAAACATAGGAATTTGCTTCGGCGTAGGTGCAACATACAGCAATGGATAAAATAAAAGGCATGCATAAAATAAAATTAGAATAAAATAGACTAAGATAGACTATATACAGAATGTACAGTTGGCAGGTAGTGCAATGTGCAAATGGGTAGTGCAAATAGATTGTCCTTATATAATATATAGTTAAAGTGACGGGTGTTACAAAGTGTTCATGAGTCCAACGGCAGAGGGAAAGAAACTGTTCTTGTGGCGGGAGGTTCTAGTCCGGATGGACCGTAGCCTCCTGCCCGAGGGGAGTGGCTCAAATAGTCCGTGTCCAGGGTGAGAAGGGTCAGCTGTGATCCGACCTGCTCGTCCCCGAGTCCTGGAGACGTACAGGTCCTGGACAGATGGAAGGCTGCAGCCGATCACCTTCTCAGCAGAGCGCTGTAGTCTCTGTTTGTCCCTGTTTGTCCCTGGCTGTGGCTCCAGCACCACACGGTGATGGAGGAGGTGAGGATGGACCACACGGTGATGGAGGAGGTGAGGATGGACTCGATGATGGCCGTGTAGAACTGCACCATCATCTGCGCCGGCAGCTTGGCTTTCCTCAGCTGCCGCAGGAAGTACATCCTCTGCTGGGCCTTCTTGATGATGGAGCTGATGGTCGGCTCCCACTTGAGGTCCTGAGTGATGGTGGTGCCAAGGAAGCGGAAAGAGTCCACGGTGGTGATGGGAGAGTCTGTCAGGGCGAGGGGGGGCAGGGGGCTGAGACTTTCCTGAAGTCCACGATCATCTCCACTGTCTTCTGGGCGTTGAGCTCCAGGTTGTTGTCGCTGCACCAGGACACCAGCTGGTCCACCTCCCTCCTGTAGACAGACTCATCGCCGTCCGAGATGAGTCCGATGAGGGTGGTGTCGTCCGCAAACTTGATCAGTTTTACAGAGTCGTGGCTGGAGTTGCAGCAGTTGGTGTACAGGGAGAAGAGCAGAGGAGAAAGTACACAGCCCTGTGGAGTTCCTGTGTTGATAGTCCGAGTCTCTGAGACATTCTTCCCCAGCCGCACGCACTGCCTCCGGTCCGTCAGGAAGTCAGTGATCCACCTGCAGATGGAGTCAGGCACGTTGAGCTGAGAGAGCTTGTCCTGGAGCAGAGCAGGGATGATGGTGTTGAATGCAGAGCTGAAGTCCACAAACAGGACCCTGGCGTAGGTTCCCGGGGAGTCCAGATGCTTCAGGATGAAGTGGAGGGCCAGGTTGATGGCGTCATCTACAGATCTGTTGGCTCTGTAGGCGAACTGCAGTGGGTCTAGGGCGGAGGAGGTGAAGGACTTGAGATGGGGCAGGACCAGGCACTCAAAGGATTTCATGACGACAGGCGTCAGAGCCACAGGCCTGAAGTCATTAAGTCCAGTGATCCGGGGCTTCTTGGGGACAGGGACGATGATGGACGACTTGAAGCAGGCTGGGACATGGCATGACTCCAGGGAGGTGTTAAAAATGTCTGTGAAGACAGGAGTCAGCTCGTCCGCACAGTGTCTCAGGGTGGCGGGGGAGACACCGTCTGGTCCAGCAGCTTTCCGGGGGTTGGACTTCCGAAACTGTTTCCTTACATTGTCCCTGTGTAGTGAAAGGGAGGTGGGGGAGGTGGGGGGACCCGGGGTGTGATTGGCAGAAATGTCCATTGTAGTGAGATGGGTGGGGGAGGGGGTTGAGGTCTCGAACCGTGAATAGAAGGAGGCGAACTGTTCAGCCAGTTTCTGGTCGTCGGCAGCATGGGGGGCTTTGGGCTTGTAGTTGGTGATCTGCCTTAGTCCCCTCCAAACCGCCGAAGTGTTGTTCGCAGAAAAAGACTCCTTTAGGCGTGTGTTGTACAGAGATCTAGCTCTTGACACCTCCCCTGCTAAATCTGTACTGTACTGTATCTATGTGCATATACACACATACACATGTATTTACGCACACATACCCTAAGATACAATAGGCTGGGTGCAGATACACCAGTTGAGGAAGCACCGTCAGAGGAGCCGTCTGCACCAGGAGCAGAGAGTCGCCTGCAGCCGCAGGACACAGACTCAGGCCCCAGAGGAGAGATGAGGCAAACACCAAACCTCCACCAGGGGGCCATGAGCCAGGGCCCAGCAGCCACAGACGACCACCACTCCCGGTACAGAGGGCCCCTCAGAGGAAACACTGGAGAGCCTAAAATTGATAAAAGAATAAATAAATAAATATGGGTAATTAATAAATAGAACTAGAGTAAAACTTGGAAATAAATACATATAAAACAGTAAGCCTAAAATAAGTAAACACAATAAATAGGAAGGATAAATATAACAAATACATAAATTAAATATTAATCAAAAGCTAGACTAAAAAGGTGGGTCTTGAACCTACTCTTAAAAACCTGAACGTTCTCTGCGGCCCTGAGGTTCTCCGGCAGGCCGTTCCACAGACGAGGGCCGTAGTACTGAAAAGATGCCTCGCCGTGAGTGTGTGTCCTGACTTTGGGAATGACTAGGAGCCGGCTGGAGGAGGAGCGCAGGGGCCGCGAGGGTTCATATGGTAAAAGCAGTTCTGAAAGATAAGAAGGCCCAAAACCATTAAGACATTTTAAATAAATAAATAAATCTAAAAAAAAAAAATAAATAAACCAGTAAAAGAACCTTAAAATCGATCCTGAAACACACAGGAAGCCAATGCAGTGATTTTAAAACCGGTGTAATGTGGTCCCGCCCCCTGGTCTTAGTCAAGACACGTACTGCTGAGTTTTGTAATAATTGCAAACCTGAAATACTCTTTTTGGGAAGACCAGAGAGCAGGGCATTACAGTAGTCGATACGACTGGAGATAAAAGCATGCATCAGCGTCTCCGTGTTGGCCCGAGAGAGAATGGGGCGGACTCTGGCTATGTTCTTTAGATGATAAAAACCTATTTTTGTGATGTTCTTGATGTGCGGGATAAAAGTCAGCTCAGAGTCAAAGATAACGCCCAGGTTTTTTACTTGTGCTGATGGATTAAAAGACTGTGCTTGCAGTTTGGATAAAAGTTTCTCTCTCTGGGCCTCAGGACCGATGACTAAAACCTCAGTTTTGTCCTGGTTAAGCTGGAGAAAGATTTCTGCCATCCAGGATTTAATATTTAAAATGCAGTTAAAAAGAGCATCCATTGGCCTGGTGTCATCAGGAGACATGGAGATGTAAAGCTGTGTATCATCAGCATAACTGTGGAAGTTGACTCCATGTCTCCTGATGACACCACCAAGAGGGAGCATGTACAGATTAAAAAGTACAGGACCTAAAATCGAACCCTGGGGCACACCACATGGGATTTTATGAACCTTGGAGGAGCAGATATCTAAACTTACCATGAATGTTCTGTCTGTGAGGTAGGAAGTAAACCATTTATGTGCAGTACCAGAGAGGCCCACCAGGTGTTTGAGTGTGTTTAAAAGAATAGTGTGGTCTACTGTATCGAAGGCAGCGCTCATATCCAGTAGAACCAACACTGTCACCTGTTTAGAATCATAATTTACCTAAAATCATTTAAAATCTTTGTCAAGGCTGTCTCGGTACTGTGGTTTACCCTAAAACCAGACTGATATTCCTCAAAAATGTTGTGTGTGTTTAAGAAATAATTAAGTTGAGTAAAAACAAGTTTTTCTAAAATTTTGCTTAAAAATGGTAAGTTAGATACCGGTCTGTAGTTGTTAAAGTCATTAAAATCTAAATTGCTCTTCTTCAGCAGGGGCCTCACCACCGCCGCTTTAAAGGCAGTGGGAAAGACCCCTGTCTGAAGAGAGCAATTCATCATGTTTAAAAGCTCTTCCCTAAAAGATCCATAAAATGACTTAAAAAACCTTGTAGGAACTGGATCTAAAAGACATGTGGTGGGTCTCACTGAGGAGAAAACTTTATCAAGACTCTCAGCATTAACCAGGACAAAACCGTCCAGTGTTTCCTCCGGTAAAGACAGACAATCAGATGTGTGACAATCAGTTGATTGACTGGATAAAATGGTACATCTGATGGTGTCTATCTTCCCCATGAAGTGGTCTGCAAACGCTTTGCAGAGAGAGTCCGTGGGAATAAAATAATAAGTGCTAAAATTAGGGTTTTAGAATATTGTCTATGGTTGAGAAAAGGACTTTGGAATTATTTTTATTGTTGGTGATTATTTTGGCAAAATAGTTGTTTCTTGAATTTCTAATCGCATTGTTATATATTCTTTGTTCTTTCTTCTCTCTGCTGCTCTGCACTCTCGTTTTAATTTTTTGATTTTCTCATTCTTCCATGGAGGTGTCGGTTTAGTCGCAGTCTTTTTTGTTTTAAGGGGGGCAATGAGATCGAGGGCTGATCGAAGTCGACTGTTAAAATTGTCCGTAATAAAATCACATGGGGCAGGTAAGATTATTTGATTTTTTTCTAAAACCTCAATAAAGTTTGCAGCCACTTCAGGGGTCAGATGGCGCTTCCTCACAGTTCGCACAGAGGTCTCTCTCTGAATAAAACCAGTGATATTAAAAAACACACAGTAATGATCAGACACAGCCAGGTCGACAACAGAGGACACACTGGTGGACAGGCCATGGGTGATGACCAGGTCCAGAGTGTGTCCTCTGTTGTGAGTCGGCTGTGTGACGTGCTGAGTAAAATCCATATAATTTAGAATGTTTAAAAAGTCATTTGAAAAAGAATCTAAGACATCGATGTGCAGATTAAAATCACCGGCTAAAATTATATGCTCATAAGAATTGTGTAAAATTGATAAAAAGTCTGAAAATTCATTGATAAAAAGACTGCATTTCTTTGGTGGTCTGTAAACGGTGACACATAAAATTTGGGGGTTGCTAAAACAATGGAGTGATATTCAAAGCTTGTAAAATTGTTAAATAAAACAGGTTTGGTGGCCAGAGTGTTTGTACTTATAGAGGCAGTGCCACCTCCCCTTTTACCACTCCTTGTTGAAAAAGCAAAGTTAAAATCAGGTGGAGAGGCCTCAGTGAGAACAACTGGTGCATCTGCACCCAGCCAGGTTCACATCAAGTTTGTGGTCTAAAATGATATCATTTATAATAAAAGATTTGTTCAGCAGAGAGCGGACATTAAAAAGAGCCATGTTGATTGTGAGTGGGGACTGGGGACTAGGAGGTTGTTGTGGATAGGTTTTCTGAAGATATTTTAGGTTATTTTTGTTAACTGTTGATTTATTGAAGGCTTTATGGTTTGTCCGCTCTCTGCTGATGATTACCGTAATGAGTTGTGGTTGGTTATATTGTCATGTTGACTGTAGAGTGAGTTCAATGTTGTGGGATAGAAGGCGGGATCCAGAGTGGTTTGGGTGAAGGCGGTCCTTTTTAAAAAATTCGTGTCTGTCGAAGAATGTAAGAAAATTGTCGACATAAGGGATTTTATTGTCTCTACAGTAGGTTTTTAGTTTGATGTGTAACTGTCTTAGTCGGCTGAATTTAACGTCTCCAAATCGAGGTGGTGAGAATGGTCCAGAAAATATGCATTGTTTATCTAAACTGTGGATTGTGGAGATCCTGAAATCGTCCATGAGGGTCTCTGACTGCTGTAGTCTAAGGTCATTGGTTCCAACGTGAATTACAACTGTTGATATTGATGGATGGTGGTGGAGGATGGTGGGAGCGGAGTCTGTAATGTCCTTTACCAGAGCACCTGGGTGACAGGAGGTGTAGCCTTTCTTTACTCGCACATGCCGAACCATGGACGAGCCTAATACCAGAACGGACGGGCTTGGCTTGGGCGCGGTGACTGGAGGTCTGCGTGCGCTGGGGGGGCGCAGCGGAGCCCCCCGACCCACGCCGAACGGTCTGTCCCGACGTGTGTGGGGAGGCAGCCACGAAGCCTCCAGATGGGGATGGAGCAGCAGGTAGCGATGAGTGCAGCAGCGGAAACTCACTTTCATGCAGTAGACCCAGAGGTGGTGGTGATCTGCCGGCCAAGCCCCGCAGCCCGGGAGGTTGAGGAGCCGGGGTGAAATGCATGCGCCCGTGGCGAGACCTAACACCCGAGCCGTGGGTCTGAGAGCGGGCTGTTGGCGGCGGGTCGGGCCGGCTGGATCTTCGGTGTCGAGCTACTCGTCCAGGAGAACCTGCTTCCATAGGCGGAAAGTGTTCGTCGTAGGCCAAGGCAGTGAACTTGTTTTCCAGTTTTGTAGCTCCAGTGTTTGGAGAGTGCAGGCTATCCCGCGCCCTGGGGTCTGATTTGACAGGAGTGGAGCTGGTTGGAGCTTTTGGTCGTGCTCCCTGTTGAAACCAGTGCTGTTCGTCTGTGATGATATGTGGAACCGGTGAGGACCGCTGGCGTGTTTGGGAGGCGTTGGTGGTAGAGTAGTTAACCGTGTCGGCTAACTGTAAACTGGTGGCAGCGGCGTAAGTCCTTCCCAGGATTATATCCTGATCGCCATCCTCTTTGATTTTAAATAGCATGGAGATTCGTCGTTCCAGTTCGTTAACTTTTTGGCTCAAGCCTGCTGGATGAGGAGGTAAGTGAAGGCATAGCTAAAGGCTCACCTGTAGCCCTAGCTATGCTAGCCTTCGCGGTTAAAAACAGTAAAATCCTGACATCCAGGGGTTAAAACAAATTAGTCCAGATAAAAACGCAATTAAAAGCCCCTAGGTTGTGCGAGGTAGGAAAAGAGTGTTGTTAAAAGGGCATTAATAGACTTTGTTTAGGAGCCGGTGTCTCTTGCAACCGAGACGCTGACGCATGCATGTCCTGATGTCAATCCAGTGTTATTGAGTTGATACATGCACAGGTCAATACAGAGCTGGGAGACAGCCTTTATTTACACATCTGTTTGATCCAACTGGCCATGTCCTCTGACCTGGTTTACTGATGACTGACGGAATGATACTGTCCTCACAGAATTGGATGTATGACGTCACAGTGTCCGTTGGATGTATGACGTCACAGTGTCCGTTGGATGTATGACGTCACAGTGTCCGTTGGATGTATGACATCACAGTGTCCGTGTACTCATTCAAAACCATCCGTGGCAGTTTTGAGTCTGCCACGGATGTCCAAACACGCGCGTAGCTCCTCCACTGCCTCGCTGGTCCACTTCTTAGAAGTCCTCACTACAGGTTTGGAGAGCTTCAGGCTCTGTCTGTACGTGGGGATCAGGTGGATCATGGCGTGATCTGAGAGCCCCAGGGCAGCACGAGGAACCGCACGGAAGGACCCACTCACTGTAGTGTAACAGTGATCCAGCGTGTTCTGCTCTCTGGTCGGGCATTTAATAAACTGTCTGTACTTTGATAGTTCCTGGCTGAGATTACCCTTGTTAAAATCCCCGAGGATGATCATCAAAGAGTCCAGGAAGTCCTGCTCCGTATTCAAAACCCACTCCGCCAACATGCGCTGTGCCTCCTGTGTGTTCGCGCACGGCGGGATGTAAACAGCGGCCAGAATGAATGAAGCGAACTCACGTGGAGAGTAGAATGGTTTACAGTTAATGAAGAGATATTCCAGATCAGGAGAGCAGAGTTTGGAGATCACAGTCACATCGGAGCACCAAGCGTTGTTGATGAAGAAACAGACACCACCGCCTTTTGTTTTTCCACCGGAGAGATCCCTTTGTCTGTCGGCGCGGAGGAGCTGGTATCCCTCCAAATGGAGCGTGCAGTCCGGGATCGAGTCGATGATCCACGATACTCCAAAAGATGCTAAATTTGAAACTAATGACACTTTTTTTATTCAGATAAAAGTCTATTTCTTCTTCATTTAAAACCTGAAACCATTCCAAGTGCCCCCTGGTAATTCCTCACGTACACCTTGGGGTCTCCGTACCCCTGTTTGGGAAACATTGCTCTAACGCAGTGTTTTTCAACCTTTTTTGAGTCACGGCACACTTTTTTTTTTTTTTAAAGACGCCACGGCACACAATTTACTAAAACACTACGCTACGAAATTGGGAAATAATAAAGAATGTTTGTGGCACGGTCTGGTCAGTGGCGGACCAAGGAATTCTGGGGCCCAAGGCGAAATGAAGCACAGGCCCCTCTTCAAGTGTGATTTTCTATAACTTTTCTGTCATTTCTCTTGAATTGTTCTGTTTTGTAGTGTTTGATTTGCTTGTTTTTTTGGGGTGGTAAGTGAACGACTGAAAAATTCCATTTCCTGCACGTCAGCTTTAAACAGGGGGTTTGGGGGTCCTCCCCTAGAAATATATTGAAAAAAATCTGACAATTTTTCTCGTTTCTTGGTGCATTTTACACATGTTCAGCTGATTTAAATACATGATGTCCCTTTATAATTTTAGCATGTTATATTTGAGTTACTATTTAGCATTATTAGGGGGTGTGGCTTGGGCAGAATTAATGCATTTGACAATCGCAGACTATTTTGTTGTTTTTTTGTTTGTTTTTTAAAGTACACTGCACTACTTTACTGTGATAGAGAACTGTTTCAGAGCCGTGCTTCTGTGAGGATGGAGGAAGGGCGTCTTATTGGGGGCCCCTTCATGTTGGGGGCCAAAGGCAGTTGTGGCCTGTTGCCTAATGGTAAGTCCACCCCTGGGTCTAGTTCTGTAAGTTTGGCAACGGTGATTTACTTTTATTTTTGGTGGAGAAGTATGTTGAGGACGCTCCAAAATGGTAAATTAAATATGCATGAATCCGTTAACTCAAATGTGACACTTTTTCAAGGCGCACTGGTCGAAAATCAACGCTCTAATGGTATTTATTTATTTAAAACTGGCTTAGGGGCAGTTTAAACGCTGCTGTCTGACGTATGGTTCCGGAGTTGAGCTCAAGACATGACTATCTTAAATGCGGAGTCTCCACAGTGTCCCGGGGTCAGCGTGTAAAACATTTATGCAACCAATATTTATTTTTGAGAATATTTATTGAGAATTGACACAAACAGTCATTACAGAGATCCGCCAAACACATTATATCTCCATCTTAAAGTATTAAAAATGTATGATATTGTTGAATTAAGTAAATCCAACGTAGTGCAACATATTACCCATAAATATTCGAGGATTTTGGTACCACTTTATAATAACTACACCTTTTTTTGCCTTAACAAAGCTTGAACAAAGACTTGTTTCATGCTGAACAAATACCGTAAAATTCTGACTATTGAGCGCACCTGAATACAAGCCGCACCAGCCGTATTTACAAAGAAAAACAACTTTGTGCATAGACAGGCCGCACCTGTCTATAAGCGGCAGGTGTCCACGTTTAACATGAGACATTTACACAGAAGGATGGAACACCCACAGTTTTAATTGAATTCATGCCTTTTTCCAAACAGCAGCTGTAACACACACATTGAGTCGCTCTTCACTGTCGCCTCCGACGTCTCACCATCGATTCATGGATGAAGCTCACATGCAGCAGCTCTGTTTCCTTCTTTGGCTCCACATCGATTGATTTTAACTTAAAATCTACGTCGTATTCATTTTTTTGTGTGTTTTCTGTGATGATGTTGTGCGCGTGATGCAAACTGACTGTTCAAACTCAATCAAACTAGTGTATTCCTCCTCACTGTCTCTTTAATGTTTGTCCAACTCTTCCTCTTCCTGCTAGAGCGCCCCCAGAGGCCGCTCCCGTAAAAATACATAAATTAGCCGCATCACTGTATGAGCCGCAGGGTTGAAATCATGAGAAAAAAGTAGCGGCTTATAGTCTGAATTTTACGGTAGTTTATTAAGCCTGATTCAGGATTAGTTACTACTTAATTAAGGTTAGGTTTAGGGCAAGGAATTAGGGTTAGAGTATTAGTAGTAAATGATTTGTTCACTACGAATTAAGTCTGGATTCATGCTTTACTGAGGCAGGAATAAGTGGAGATATTATAAAGTGCTACCAAGATTTTTTGAAGAAAGAACAAGTCACTATAATCTGAAAGGAACAGACATTTCTAATAAACCCAGATTCAGAACCAAAGTAATGGAACGAAGTTCTGCTGTGAGGAGATCATCTATGGCAGTATTTTTCAACCTTTTTTGAGTCACGGCACACTTATTTTGGTGAAAAGATTCCACGGCACACAACCCACTAAAACATGACCAAATCAGACCTTTTAGTTTAAAAAAAAAGGATACATAATGTGCGAAATAATGTCCGTGCCGCTGATGGTGATTGTTTTTGCTTTCTTTTTGGTGCAGAAGTACGTTCAGGACACCCAAAAATTACTAGTAACTTTTCCAATTAAATACTTTTATAAATAAAACATTTTTCAAGGCGCACCTGACAACACCTGAGGGCGCACTAGTGTTCCCCGTCGCACTGGTGGAAAATCAAGGGTCTATGGAATGATCTTGACAAAGAAATCAAAGAATCAAAAACAATAACGGCATTCAAGAAATGCATAAAAACTAACCTAATAAGTAAGTATGAAAAACAAAATTAAGTTGTTACGGCTAAATGGATGAATATATTTGCAGTGTAAGGTGTGTGTTATTGAATACAAACGTTTAAGTTGTAAAAGGAGCAGATAACATAAGATTGCGCTTCTTTCTGCTCCTTTTCATTCAAAAATAATGTCACTGAAGATGTATTTTTATGATGTGAATGAAATAAATAAACAAATAAAAAAATAAAATAGATAAAGTATCCTCTTACTTATTGGGTAAATGTGTCTTTAACGTTTATAAATAGAGCTGTGGTGATTATTTCTATTGTACATTGAGTTTTTAACCAAATAAAGGTTGAACATCAGTGAGTGAAGGCCTCGAGACAGAGAATATTTACGAATTAAATGTATTGTTGATGAAAATATGAAATCGTTTTTTGACATTTTGATATAATAATGACACTGTCTTAGTTAAACATAAAAATTGGGACTAAACTTCAAACTAAACTTGGACTAGAACAGGATCAAACCAGGTCTAAAATGGGTTCAATTTAGGACCAAATAATGACAAGTGTGCGCGCAGATGAACTAATCCAGATAATGAAAATAATTAACCAAATACGGCAGTCACGATAGTGTTTAGCATTTTAATTATAATTATTCCGTCTTGTAAATAATGTAGATCTACTTGAATTAAATAATTGCGTACGTGATTTAACTTGTTTTTATTGTAAACTCCAGCTTGATGCAATCATGAAGACGGAGAACCTTTAAAGGTCCCATATTCTGCTATTTTCCCCTTTACACAGTCTATTCTAAGGGCTTTGTTGATACAATTTTTCTGCAAAAACACCCATTTGTTGGACTGTTGTTGGAGTAAGCCGTTTGCTTTTGCATGGGGGGGCCTTGCAAAAGCAAACGGCTTACGTTGAGATCCGGCCCCCCCCCCCGAACAGAGAGCAGGCTGCCTCCCCCGCCCAACCCACGAGCCACCCCCCCCCAACTCGTGCCGAAACCTAGAGCGGAGATAGTGCGCATGCGCCGTGTGCTCCGGTAAACAGCGATAAACACTGAATAAACCTTTTCTGGTCCTGACGGTGCGTCGTGCTGAGTCCTACGTCCTGGATCTGACCTGGAGTTTGACGTGCTCCAGGGCCTCGACGACGGACGCTGCCGTTTGGTAAATAACAAGCTAACTCTTCTATCTGTCGTATCCATCGTGTAATTACTGTGTAGCATTAGCATTAGCTGTGTTTATTCTGCGGCTGCGTCATCCTTGTGAGGAGCCCCCGTCTGGCTGCTCACCCGAGGGGGACGGAAAAGACAGTTCTCTAGTGAAAACATGAGGGAATCAATCAAAAAAACACTTTGGGCACAACATACGAGGCCCAAATAGCACTGTAGGAAGGTTAAAACCTCTGAAAAGTCGATTTAGCATGTTATGGGACCTTTAAAACATGGTTAAAGGAGAAATATTGCGTGACATTTATGACTTTTATGAGCTTTTAACCGCGTTATAACCGTGACTATCTACAGAGCAAAGATTACCACAGGGAGCAGAGGATTTTCTATAGATTTGCACATTTTATACAACTGCAGATACAGTCAGAGAGTCAAGGTGCCACGAAGCAAAGTCCACTTCATCTTCTGTTGGATGTGATTGTTCCATGGGCAGGGGCGGAGCGAGGAATTTGGGGGCCCAAGGCAAAATTTCAGTACAGGCCCCTCGTCATCAAGTGGGGTTTTCTCTAACTTTTCGGTTGTTTCTATTGAATTGTTTTCGAAGGAAGCTCTAGGTTTTTGTTGTTTATGTTTTTTCTGGGTCAGGTTACACTTTCCACCACTGCCCTGTACAAATAAAACAAAACAATAGAGCAGTGGTTCTCAAACTTTTTCAGTCGCGACCCCCAAAATAACAATAGTTCACATCCGCGACCCCTAAACACAAAAAATAGGCGACATGCAAAGTGATAAATGAGCCTTAAATCTAATGTTTTACTTTATTTTGAAAATATTGACCTAGAAAAATGACTTTGATCGGCCGACAAATAGGAATCTACATTCACCACTGCATTTGAAGGGGGTCAAGCCTTGTTTAACACCATTGTATCAATTTTCCGCATCATCTGGAGACCCCTGGAAATCATTTCGCGACCCTCATTGGGGTCCCGACCCCTAGTTTAAGAACCACGGCAGTAGAATATGGAGCGAGAGTCCACCATCAAATGTCCTGAAAAGGCAAAAGTCTGTCATTCAAGAGGTGGGAGGTTTATTGAAAAATAGATAGTATCAAGTGTTGTTTTGGAGATATGCAATATTATTAAGACGACACAATTTCCACAAGACAAGACACGGTATCAGAACCACGAGAACAAGACAAAACAAGACTCTGAAGTGGTTAATAAAACATAAATGATTCTGTTCAGTTCACGATTAGGCCTTGAAACTGTCTTTGTACAATAGCTGTCATTGAAACAATTTTTTACTACGACTTCTCAAAGATCTAACTCAGCAGCGTTAACCCTTTTTTCATCCGCACCAAATGTAAACACATGCTGGTGCCAGAGTCAGGACTAAACATGGACATGGACCGGCCTCCTGCTGGTGCCAGAGTCAGGACTAAACATGGACATGGACCGGCCTCCTGCTGGTGCCAGAGTCAGGACTAAACATGGACATGGACCGGCCTCCCGCTGGTGCCAGAGTCAGGACTAAACATGGACATGGACCGGCCTCCTGCTGGTGCCTAGAGTCAGGACTAAACATGGACCGGCCTCCTGCTGGTGCCAGAGTCAGGACTAAACATGGACCGGCCTCCTGCTGGTGCCAGAGTGACGACTAAACATGGACCGGCCTCCTGCTGGTGCCAGAGTCAGGACTAAACATGGACCGGCCTCCTGCTGGTGCCAGAGTCAGGACTAAACATGGACATGGACCGGCCTCCCGCTGGTGCCAGAGTCAGGACTAAACATGGACCGGCCTCCTGCTGGTGCCAGAGTCAGGACTAAACATGGACCGGCCTCCTGCTGGTGCCAGAGTCAGGACTAAACATGGACCGTCCTCCTGCTGGTGCCAGAGTCAGGACTAAACATGGACTGGCCTCCTGCTGGTGCCAAAGTCAGGACTAAACATGGACCGTCCTCCTGCTGGTGCCAGAGTCAGGACTAAACATGGACCGGCCTCCTGCTGGTGCCAGAGTCAGGACTAAACATGGACCGCCTCCTGCTGGTGCCAGAGTGAGGACTAAACATGGACCGCCTCCCGCTGGTGCCAGAGTCAGGACTAAACTTGGATCCGCCTCCTGCTGGTGCCAGAGTCAGGACTAAACATGGACCGGCCTCCTGCTGGTGCCTAGAGTCAGGACTAAACATGGACCGGCCTCCTGCTGGTGCCAGAGTCAGGACTAAACATGGACCGGCCTCCTGCTGGTGCCAGAGTCAGGACTAAACATGGACCGGCCTCCTGCTGGTGCCAGAGTCAGGACTAAACATGGACCGGCCTCCTGCTAGTGCCAGAGTCAGGACTAAACATGGACATGGACCGGCCTCCCGCTGGTGCCAGAGTCAGGACTAAACATGGACCGGCCTCCTGCTGGTGCCAGAGTCAGGACTAAACATAAACCGGCCTCCTGCTGGTGCCAGAGTCAGGACTAAACATGGACCGTCCTCCTGCTGGTGCCAGAGTCAGGACTAAACATGGACTGGCCTCCTGCTGGTGCCAAAGTCAGGACTAAACATGGACCGTCCTCCTGCTGGTGCCAGAGTCAGGACTAAACATGGACCGGCCTCCTGCTGGTGCCAGAGTCAGGACTAAACATGGACCGGCCTCCTGCTGGTGCCCAGAGTCAGGACTAAACGTGGACCGGCCTCCTGCTGGTGCCAGAGTCAGGACTAAACGTGGACCGCCTCCTGCTGGTGCCAGAGTCAGGACTAAACATGGACCGCCTCCTGCTGGTGCCAGAGTGAGGACTAAACATGGACCGCCTCCTGCTGGTGCCAGAGTCAGGACTAAACATGGACCGCCTCCTGCTGGTGCCAGTCAGGACTAAACATGGACCGGCCTCCTGCTGGTGCCAGAGTCAGGACTAAACATGGACCGGCCTCCTGCTGGTGCCAGAGTCAGGACTAAACATGGACCGGCCTCCTGCTGGTGCCAGTCAGGACTAAACATGGACCGGCCTCCTGCTGGTGCCAGAGTCAGGACTAAACATGGACCGGCCTCCTGCTGGTGCCAGAGTCAGGACTAAACATGGACCGGCCTCCTGCTGGTGCCAGAGTCAGGACTAAACATGGACCGTCCTCCTGCTGGTGCCAGAGTCAGGACTAAACATGGACTGGCCTCCTGCTGGTGCCATAGTCAGGACTAAACATGGACCGTCCTCCTGCTGGTGCCAGAGTCAGGACTAAACATGGACCGGCCTCCTGCTGGTGCCAGAGTCAGGACTAAACATGGACCGGCCTCCTGCTGGTGCCCAGAGTCAGGACTAAACGTGGACCGGCCTCCTGCTGGTGCCAGAGTCAGGACTAAACATGGACCGGCCTCCTGCTGGTGCCAGAGTCAGGACTAAACGTGGACCGGCCTCCTGCTGGTGCCAGAGTCAGGACTAAACATGGACCGGCCTCCTGCTGGTGCCAGTCAGGACTAAACGTGGACCGGCCTCCTGCTGGTGCCAGAGTCAGGACTAAACATGGACCGACCTCCTGCTGGTGCCAGAGTCAGGACTAAACATGGACCGGCCTCCTGCTGGTGCCAGAGTGAGGACTAAACATGGACCGGCCTCCTGCTGGTGCCCAGAGTCAGGACTAAACGTGGACCGGCCTCCTGCTGGTGCCAGTCAGGACTAAACGTGGACCGGCCTCCTGCTGGTGCCAGAGTCAGGACTAAACATGGACCGGCCTCCTGCTGGTGCCAGAGTCAGGACTAAACATGGACCGGCCTCCTGCTGGTGCCAGAGTCAGGACTAAACATGGACTGGCCTCCTGCTGGTGCCAGAGTCAGGACTAAACATGGACCGGCCTCCTGCTGGTGCCAGTCAGGACTAAACATGGACCGGCCTCCTGCTGGTGCCAGTCAGGACTAAACGTGGACCGGCCTCCTGCTGGTGCCAGAGTCAGGACTAAACATGGACCGCCTCCTGCTGGTGCCAGAGTCAGGACTAAACATGGACCGGCCTCCTGCTGGTGCCAGAGTCAGGACTAAACATGGACTGGCCTCCTGCTGGTGCCAGAGTCAGGACTAAACATGGACCGGCCTCCTGCTGGTGCCAGTCAGGACTAAACATGGACCGGCCTCCTGCTGGTGCCAGAGTCAGGACTAAACATGGACCGGCCTCCTGCTGGTGCCAGAGTCAGGACTAAACATGGACCGGCCTCCTGCTGGTGCCAGAGTCAGGACTAAACCTGGACCGGCCTCCTGCTGGTGCCAGAGTCAGGACTAAACATGGACCGCCTCCTGCTGGTGCCAGAGTCAGGACTAAACATGAACCGGCCTCCTGCTGGTGCCTAGAGTCAGGACTAAACATGGACCGGCCTCCTGCTGGTGCCTAGAGTCAGGACTAAACATGGACCGTCCTCCTGCTGGTGCCAGAGTCAGGACTAAACATGGACTGGCCTCCTGCTGGTGCCAGAGTCAGGACTAAACCTGCGCCTCCTGCTGGTGCCAGAGTCAGGACTAAACCTGGACCGGCCTCCTGCTGGTGCCAGAGTCAGGACTAAACATGGACCGGCCTCCTGCTGGTGCCAGAGTCAGGACTAAACATGAACCGGCCTCCTGCTGGTGCCTAGAGTCAGGACTAAACATGGACCGGCCTCCTGCTGGTGCCTAGAGTCAGGACTAAACATGGACCGTCCTCCTGCTGGTGCCAGAGTCAGGACTAAACATGGACTGGCCTCCTGCTGGTGCCAGAGTCAGGACTAAACCTGGACCAGCCTCCTGCTGGTGCCAGAGTCAGGACTAAACATGGACCGGCCTCCTGCTGGTGCCAGAGTCAGGACTAAACATGGGGAATCAGCGTTTCAGTTTTTTGCAGCTAAAATCTGGAACAGTCTCCCTGAAGATGTGAGACAGGCCTCCACTCTGACAATGTTTTATTTAGATGTGCAAACGACTGAAAGATCCATCTGCACTCTTCTTTTTTAAATAGTTTTTTTAATGATTCTGTGTGTCTTTATGTGTTTTGTGATTTTAATGCAGTTTTTCCTGTTTTGTAAAGCACTTTGAATTGCTCTACAAATAAACTTGCCTTGCCTTGACACAAAGGTCATGACACATTTACAAAATAAATACTTTGTGCAGATTGTTAGCTGTAGCTTTTGTAAGCTGCCTTAAGATGAGACGCTGCAGGTGAACAGGAAAAAATCTTAAATTTAAAGATGTCAACTTCAAACTTCTCCTGTAGTTTACTCACATAAATGTAAGAAAAAATATATAACACGTTTTTCCATCATGTAATGTTTTCATGTAGAAATAAAGCATTTTATGTGTAAAAACTGCCAAAATTTCTTAATTTTGGGACATTTGAATCTGAAAAATGGACCGAACCAAGTTAAAATTTCTTGGTTCATTTTGTAACATATTAGTTACAAAAAACTTGCAGAGGAGATTTTGGATTTCTTATTTAGATTTTGAGTGAACTAGATTGAAAATTGTCCTAAAAATTCAAATTTCGCCTCATTTTTTCACTTAAGACTTGAATGTCAAAAATCCTTGTGCATGTTTTGTCAAAATCTTGTTAAAATTTGGTGTAGGAACTAGTTTAAGGCTGATCTTTATGTCTCTGTCTCACAACTCTTTAAATTTATCAAAAAGTCTGTGGGAAAAATGAATGGAAGTGATGAGATCCATAAAAATCTCTGAACTAAATGTATATGTACTTACCCATCTACAACCTCTGTCCTTATTTTATTACACATTATTGATGCTGATACAACTTTAAATTCCACAGTTGTTTTTTTCTGTTCTTGTGAGTAACATATTAAAACTTTCTTCCTTGTCACAGTTTCCACTCAACTTCAATGAGGTGATGATTAACCTGCAGCGAACTTCAGCCTGACCTTAAGTCTTCAACCCTCTCCACTCAGAAAACAAACACCGAGGAAACTCACAAAGAGGAAAACCAACACTGAGGAAAACAAACACAGAGGAAACTCACAAAGAGGAAAACCAACACTGAGGAAAACAAACACAGAGGAAACTCACAAAGAGGAAAACCAACACTGAGGAAAACAAACACAGAGGAAACTCACAAAGAGGAAAACCAACACTGAGGAAAACAAACACAGAGGAAACTCACAAAGAGGAAAACCAACACTGAGGAAAACAAACACCGAGGAAACTCACAAAGAGGAAAACCAACACTGAGGAAAACAAACACAGAGGAAACTCACAAAGAGGAAAACCAACACTGAGGAAAACAAACACAGAGGAAACTCACAAAGAGGAAAACCAACACTGAGGAAAACAAACACAGAGAAAAACTAACACAGAGGAAACTCACAAAGAGGAAAACCAACACTGAGGAAAACCAACACAGAGAAAAACTAACACAGAGGAAACTCACAAAGAGGAAAACCAACACCGAGGAAAACCAACACAGAGAAAAACTAACACAGAGGAAACTCACAAAGAGGAAAACCAACACCGAGGAAAACCAACACAGAGAAAAACTAACACAGAGGAAACTCACAAAGAGGAAAACCAAATCAAATCAATTTATTTTTATAATGCCCAAAATCACAACAACAGTTGCCTCGATGGGCCACAGGTAAAAGCAGTTCAGATAACTGTCCCAGAATGCCCCTGTCCTTTGACCCTCCTTCACGGCGAGGAAAAACTACAAAAAACCCCATGGGAAAAGGTAGAAACCTCTGGGAGAACCACAGTGAAGGAGAGATCCTACTCCCACGGACGGACAGGCTGCAGATGAACTAGGACTGACATCCACTTGGACTGTGGAGCCAGAACCACTCAAGAGGGAGGTGGCTTTAAAGAGTTCCTCCAGGCGGACGAGGAGCAGTCCACCAGTGTAGAGAGATCCCTCCAGCAGGAGATGAGGAACAGTTCATCTAAAGTAGAGGGAGTTGGTCCAGGCAGACGAGGTGTGGCTAATCCAGGGTTGAGGGAGTTCCTCCAGGCGGGTGGAGCATAGATCGTCCAGAGTACAGATCGATCCTCCAGACAGATGGGGGTGGGGGGGGGGGGTCGTCACTGGATCAGCCGCCGCAGTGTCTGAAACAGTCTCCACTCCCCGGGGGAAGTGGGGAGAAAACCAACACAGAGAAAAACTAACACAGAGGAAACTCACAAAGAGGAAAACCAACACAGAGAAAAACTAACACAGAGGAAACTCACAAAGAGGAAAACCAACAAAGAGGAAAACTAACACAGAGAAAAACAAACACAGAGAAAAACTAACACAGAGGAAAACCAACACTGAGGAAAACGAACACCGAGGAAGTTCACAAAGAGGAAAAGCAACACAGAGGAAACTCATCAAGAGGAAAACCAACACTGAGGAAACTCACAAAGAGGAAAAGCAACACTGAGGAAAACAAACACAGAGGAAGCTCGCAAAGAGGAAAACCAACACCGAGGAAAACCAACACAGAGAAAAACTAACACAGAGGAAACTCAGAAAGAGGAAAACCAACACAGAGAAAAACTAACACAGAGGAAACTCACAAAGAGGAAAACCAACACAGAAAAAAACTAACACAGAGGAAACTCACAAAGAGGAAAACCAACACAGAGAAAAACTAACAGAGGAAACTCACAAAGAGGAAAACCAACACAGAGAAAAACTAACAGAGGAAACTCACAAAGAGGAAAACCAACACAGAAAAACTAACACAGAGGAAACTCACAAAGAGGAAAACTAACACTGAGGAAAACAAACACAGAGAAAAACAAACACAGAGAAAAACTAACACAGAGGAAAACCAACACTGAGGAAAACAAACACCGAGGAAGTTCTCAAAGAGGAAAAGCAACACAGAGGAAACTCATCAAGAGGAAAACCAACACTGAGGAAACTCACAAAGAGGAAAAGCAACACTGAGGAAAACAAACACAGAGGAAGCTCGCAAAGAGGAAAACCAACACCGAGGAAAACCAACACAGAGAAAAACTAACACAGAGGAAACTCACAAAGAGGAAAACCAACACAGAGAAAAACTAACAGAGGAAACTCACAAAGAGGAAAACCAACACAGAGAAAAACTAACACAGAGGAAACTCACAAAGAGGAAAACCAACACAGAGAAAAACTAACAGAGGAAACTCACAAAGAGGAAAACCAACACAGAGAAAAACTAACACAGAGGAAACTCACAAAGAGGAAAACCAACACAGAGAAAAACTAACAGAGGAAACTCACAAAGAAGAAAACAAACACTGAGGAAAACCAACACTGAGGAAATTCACAAAGAGAAAACTCACACTGAGAAAAATCAACATTGAGGAAAACCAACACTGAGGACCAACTAGGCTACTCTCAATGCTTCACAAACCGTAGTTTGCAATAACATTTTAAACTTTTGTTAGCGCTATGCAGCCAGTAGATGGAGCCTAAACTCAGTGTCGCGTGAAAGTCAGGACTAAACATGGACCGGCCTCCTGTCTAAGATGTTCATTTTGGTTTTTTTTCCAAACATTTTTTTTAAGTTCTAAAACATGAGATGCCAAACTGAGTAAAAACAATACAAAAAATGCAGAATATTTTTCCTTTGATGTGATTTTCATCAAACATCTGTGTGAAGCTGTTGTCTCTATTCCATTCGTCTCATGACACTAACAATTATTCAAGTTGGCGACTTATCAGTATTTATTTCTAATGTAAATTAAGCCTATTTAAATATTAGACAGAGAATATTTACAATTAAAGTGCATTATTGATGTAAACTGTATAGAAATAGTATATCCATCCACATTTTGATTTAATAATGCCCCCATATTTGTTATAAAATCATCTTTTTATCTGGGTTTTTTGGGTCTAGTTGCACTTTCACATTCACCACTTCAAAACTGGGACTAAACTTAATATTAATTTGGACTAAATCAAGACAAACAAGGGCAAGAACAGGATCAAATCAAATCCACATCAGGACAAAAATGGGCTCAATTTAGCACCAAATAATGACAAGTGTGAACGCAAATTAAAGGGGCTCTTACAGATTGGACTATTCATGTAACTAAAATGCACTTTGGATAAATATATTTCAAATTCTGCAAAAATCTCTACTAATTTTACCCCAGTTTAGGTATTTTTAAGGTGTTTTAATTTTACTTCCTGGTTGTAAATGATGACATCACACTAGGAAATGACCAAGAAACCATCCTGAACTCTGGCCCAAAACACAGATTTTTGCAATAGACAAAGAAAAATACATGTGGACGCCTTTATTTTGTTTAAAGGGTCAAAAAAGAAGTCTTATTCAACAAAATTATGCATAACCTTTGTCTCCCCAGTGTGATGTCATCAGTTTGTTTACTTCCTGTAATTTTCAACACGTTTTTCAAATTTCCTCCACAAACAGCGACCTGATTGGTGTAAAACAATAATTTATATTTACAACAGGTATTAATAGACTGAATAAAGTCAAAGTTATAAAATCATAAAAACTTGTCATATGCCCTTTAAATAATCCAGAATAGATATGATTAAGCAAACACAACTACGATTCAGTTTTGTGGTCGACGCTCACGTTTAGTCAATTAGTATTTTAAGGCCGTGTATTTTTTGCAGCGTACGCTAACGTGGCTAACCTGAAGAATGCTATTGTTTGGTTGTAAAGGGCTTCATTCACAAAGATAATCTGTATTAATGATGAGGAAATGGTTAGATGTGAGTGATTTGTGCTTGAGTAATTCTCTTGAGAAAGTCCTGGCAGTGAGACAGTCCGAGCTGCTGTTAGTGTGGGCCCCCAGAGAGTGTGGGCCCCGCAGAGAGTGTGGGCCCTAAAGGGTAGAGTGTGTGGGCCCTAAAGGGTAGAGAGTGTGGGCCCTACAGGGTCAGAGAGTGTGGGCCCTACAGGGTCAGAGAGTGTGGGCCCCGCAGGACAGAGAGTGTGGGCCCCGCAGGGAGTGTGGGCCCTAAAGGGTAGAGTGTGTGGGCCCTAAAGGGTAGAGAGTGTGGGCCCTACAGGGTCAGAGAGTGTGGGCCCTACAGGGTCAGAGAGTGTGGGCCCCGCAGGACAGAGAGTGTGGGCCCCGCAGGGCAGAGAGTGTGGGCCAGCAGTGTGGGCCCTGGAGGGGCAGAGAGTGTGGGCCCTGCAGGTTAGAGTGTGGGCCCCGCAGGGTCAGAGAGTGTCGGCCGTGCAGGGTCAGAGAGTGTGGGCCCTGCAGGGTTAGAGAGTGTGGGCCCTGCAGAGAGTGTGGGCCCTGCAGGGTCAGAGAGTGTGGGCCCTGCAGGGTCAGAGAGTGTGGGCCCTGCAGGGCAGAGAGTGTGGGCCTGCAGGGCAGAAGTGTGGGCCCTAAAGGGTAGAGAGTGTGGGCCCTAAAGGGTAGAGAGTGTGGGCCCCCAGAGAGTGTGGGCCTCGCAGGACAGAGAGTGTGGGCCCCGCAGGGCAGAGTGTGGGCGCAGGGAGTGTGGGCCCTGCAGGGTCAGAGAGTGTGGGCCCCGCAGGTTAGAGAGTGTGGGCCCTAAAGGGTAGAGTGTGTGGGCCCTAAAGGGTAGAGAGTGTGGGCCCTACAGGGTCAGAGAGTGTGGGCCCTACAGGGTCAGAGAGTGTGGGCCCTACAGGGTCAGAGAGTGTGGGCCCCAAAGGAAAGAGAGTGTGGGCCCAAGTGTGGGCCCTAAAGGGTAGAGTGTGTGGGCCCTAAAGGGTAGAGAGTGTGGGCCCTACAGGGTCAGAGAGTGTGGGCCCTACAGGGTCAGAGAGTGTGGGCCCCGCAGGACAGAGAGTGTGGGCCCCGCAGGGCAGAGAGTGTGGGCCCCGCAGGGAGTGTGGGCCCTGCAGGGCCAGAGAGTGTGGGCCCCGCAGGTTAGAGAGTGTGGGCCCCGCAGGGTCAGAGAGTGTCGGCCGTGCAGGGTCAGAGAGTGTGGGCCCTGCAGGGTTAGAGAGTGTGGGCCCTGCAGAGAGTGTGGGCCCTGCAGGGTCAGAGAGTGTGGGCCCTGCAGGGTCAGAGAGTGTGGGCCCTGCAGGGCAGAGAGTGTGGGCCCCGCAGGGCAGAGAGTGTGGGCCCTAAAGGGTAGAGAGTGTGGGCCCTAAAGGGTAGAGAGTGTGGGCCCCCAGAGAGTGTGGGCCTCGCAGGACAGAGAGTGTGGGCCCCGCAGGGCAGAGAGTGTGGGCGCCGCAGGGAGTGTGGGCCCTGCAGGGTCAGAGAGTGTGGGCCCCGCAGGTTAGAGAGTGTGGGCCCTAAAGGGTAGAGAGTGTGGGCCCTAAAGGGTAGAGAGTGTGGGCCCCCAGAGAGTGTGGGCCCCGCAGGACAGAGAGTGTGGGCCATGCAAGGCAGAGAGTGTGGGCCCTGCAGAGAGTGTGGGCCCTGCAGGGTCAGAGAGTGTGGGCCCCGCAGGTTAGAGAGTATGGGTCCCGCAGGTTAGAGAGTGTGGGCCCCGCAGGGCAGAGAGTGTGGGCCCCGCAGGGCAGAGAGTGTGGGCCCCGCAGGGTCAGAGAGTGTGGGCCCTGCAGGTTAGAGAGTATGGGCCCTGCAGGTTAGAGAGTGTGGGCCCCGCAGGGCAGATAGTGTGGGCCCCGCAGGGCAGAGAGTGTGGGCCCCGCAGGTTAGAGAGTGTGGGCCCCGCAGGTTAGAGAGTGTGGGTCATGCAGGGCAGAGAGTGTGGGCCCCGCAGGTTAGAGAGTGTGGGTCATGCAGGGCAGAGAGTGTGGGCCCCGCAGGGCAGAGAGTGTGGGCCCTGCAGGGTCAGAGAGTGTAGGCCCTGCAGGGTCAGAGAGTGTAGGCCCTGCAGGGTTAGAGAGTGTGGGCCCCGCAGGTTAGAGAGTGTGGGCCCCGCAGGTTAGAGAGTGTGGGCCCCGCAGGTTAGAGAGTGTGGGCCCCGCAGGGCAGAGAGTGTGGGCCCCGCAGGTTAGAGAGTTTGGGCCCCTAAAGGTGTGGATTTGGCATTCTGCTGGGTCAGAGTCAGACAGAGATACTGAAACGCTGATTCCTCATGTTTAGTCCTGACTCTGGCACCAGCAGGAGGCCGTCCCTGAGATCCTCAGAGTGGGCACTACAGGTGTACTTTTCTACTTTTCTAGTGGATCCTGGTTTAGTCTCAGTTCAGACCTGGTTTAGTCTCAGTTCAGACCTGGTTTAGACCTGGTTTAGTCTCAGTTCAGACCTGGTTTAGTCTCAGTTTAGACCTGGTTTAGACCTGGTTTAGTCTCAGTTCAGACCTGGTTTAGACCTGGTTTAGTCTCAGTTCAGACCTGGTTTAGTCTCAGTTCAGACCTGGTTTAGACCTGGTTTAGTCTCAGTTTAGACCTGGTTTAGACCTGGTTTAGTCTCAGTTCAGACCTGGTTTAGACCTGGTTTAGTCTCAGTTCAGACCTGGTTTAGTCTCAGTTCAGACCTGGTTTAGACCTGGTTTAGTCTCAGTTCAGACCTGGTTTAGTCTCAGTTTAGACCTGGTTTAGACCTGGTTTAGTCTCAGTTCAGACCTGGTTTAGTCTCAGTTTAGACCTGGTTTAGTCTCAGTTCAGACCTGGTTTAGACCTGGTTTAGTCTCAGTTTAGACCTGGTTTAGACCTGGTTTAGTCTCAGTTCAGACCTGGTTTAGTCTCAGTTTAGACCTGGTTTAGACCTGGTTTAGTCTCAGTTCAGACCTGGTTTAGTCTCAGTTTAGACCTCGTTTAGACCTGGTTTAGTTTCAGTTCAGACCTGGTTTAGTCTCTGTTTAGACCTGGTTTAGACCTGGTTTAGTCTCAGTTCAGACCTGGTTTAGACCTGGTTTAGTCTCAGTTTAGACCTGGTTTAGTCTCAGTTCAGACCTGGTTTAGTCTCAGTTTAGACCTGGTTTAGACCTGGTTTAGTCTCAGTTCAGACCTGGTTTAGTCTCAGTTTAGACCTGGTTTAGACCTGGTTTAGTCTCAGTTTAGACCTGGTTTAGTCTCAGTTCAGACCTGGTTTAGTCTCAGTTCAGACCTGGTTTAGACCTGGTTTAGTCTCAGTTTAGACCTGGTTTAGTCTCAGTTCAGACCTGGTTTAGTCTCAGTTTAGACCTGGTTTAGACCTGGTTTAGTCTCAGTTCAGACCTGGTTTAGTCTCAGTTTTAGACCTGGTTTAGACCTGGTTTAGTCTCAGTTTAGACCTGGTTTAGTCTCAGTTCAGACCTGGTTTAGTCTCAGTTCAGACCTGGTTTAGACCTGGTTTAGTCTCAGTTCAGACCTGGTTTAGTCTCAGTTTAGACCTGGTTTAGACCTGGTTTAGTCTCAGTTCAGACCTGGTTTAGTCTCAGTTTAGACCTGGTTTAGACCTGGTTTAGTCTCAGTTTAGACCTGGTTTAGTCTCAGTTCAGACCTGGTTTAGTCTCAGTTTAGACCTGGTTTAGACCTGGTTTAGTCTCAGTTCAGACCTGGTTTAGTCTCAGTTTAGACCTGGTTTAGACCTGGTTTAGTCTCAGTTTAGACCTGGTTTAGTCTCAGTTCAGACCTGGTTTAGTCTCAGTTTAGACCTGGTTTAGACCTGGTTTAGTCTCAGTTCAGACCTGGTTTAGTCTCAGTTTAGACCTGGTTTAGACCTGGTTTAGTCTCAGTTTAGACCTGGTTTAGTCTCAGTTTAGACCTGGTTTAGACCTGGTTTAGTCTCAGTTCAGACCTGGTTTAGACCTGGTTTAGTCTCAGTTTAGACCTGGTTTAGTCTCAGTTCAGACCTGGTTTAGTCTCAGTTTAGACCTGGTTTAGACCTGGTTTAGTCTCAGTTCAGACCTGGTTTAGTCTCAGTTTAGACCTGGTTTAGACCTGGTTTAGTCTCAGTTTAGACCTGGTTTAGTCTCAGTTCAGACCTGGTTTAGTCTCAGTTCAGACCTGGTTTAGACCTGGTTTAGTCTCAGTTCAGACCTGGTTTAGTCTCAGTTCAGACCTGGTTTAGACCTGGTTTAGTCTCAGTTTAGACCTGGTTTAGTCTCAGTTCAGACCTGGTTTAGTCTCAGTTTAGACCTGGTTTAGACCTGGTTTAGTCTCAGTTCAGACCTGGTTTAGTCTCAGTTTAGACCTGGTTTAGACCTGGTTTAGTCTCAGTTTAGACCTGGTTTAGTCTCAGTTCAGACCTGGTTTAGTCTCAGTTCAGACCTGGTTTAGACCTGGTTTAGTCTCAGTTCAGACCTGGTTTAGATGACTGCAGCTGCATTCATCCGTATAGTCACAATCATAATATTTTAATTGTTCACAACTGTGTGACACAACATCGAAAACATTTCCAGAAAAACGTCTGTTCACAACAAAGAAAATACACTTCCAAACTGCTGTTTTATTGATAAGTCAAAAAGCCACAGGACGCAAAATCAAAGGCTGATTCTTCTCATGCTGACGTTTTACGACAGATTTTTCCAAATATAGTTTTTTTATATTTGTTTTTGTCATATTATTAATGTTATTCACGGCAATAAAATATAAACTGTCAAGCCACTTCCTTTTGATGGATTACAAATCATTAGCATCGTAACCACAGGAATTAAACATTAAACTAATCACAAATACATTTTATCTGTAGATATTCATCAGACCTCCGCTGAGCTTGGAGCAAAACCAGGAATTCCAGTTTCTTTGCGTTTTGAAATGTAAAGATGCAAAAGTGGATCGGTGCCTGAAAGTCTGGAATTGTGGATTTCACCTTCGAATTGTCGGCAGGGAATAAAAATGTGAGAATTTGCCTGGAAATGTAACTGTAAAAATGGTTCAGAGAAAGGAGAGTGGATACATGCTGAGGAGGCAATGAGTTCAAAGAGGAAAACCACAGAGACCATTTGTGGTGAAGTTGTGAGAGCAAAGGAAAGAGTCAGACAGAACTGATACTCGAAGCTTCACCAATACTTGTCTTAAGACATGGATGTCCCTTAAACCTGGAGTTAAAGTTTACTAAAATGATGTTTCCATTACGTAGAATAGAAACATGCATTGGTACAAAGTCAGTAACAAAGTCAGAACGGTCAAGAAACTTCAGGCAAAACTCATTGTTGTCATCGTTTTTGTTTTTTGGTCAGTTTTCTCTCTCACATCTCGACTTTCATGTGGAAACAACAAACGTGTCCAATCTGCTCCTAAAGATGTTTTATTCTTCCATTGAATCCACTTCATCCATAGATTTCTCTGGGACATTGGAACTTCAAAGGACGTTTTCTTAAAATGCATTTTTGTCCCTCGAGACATAAAGATCAGCCTTAAAGTAGATCCTACACCAAACTGTACAATCTGGACTCAACAAGATTTAGACCAAACGAACAGAAGGATTTATGAGATGAGAGATGAGATCTAATTCTAAAACTGATTTATTGAAGTTTTAAGTAAAAAAAATTGGGCAAAATTTGAATTTTCAGTCCAATCTAGTTTACGTTCTGTTCATTTTTCAATTTTAAATGTAAACTACAGGAGAAGTTTACAATTGATATCTTTAAATTAAAGAATTTTTCCTATTCACCTGCAGAGTCTCGCTTTAAAGGAAAAAATATTCAGATTTTTTATATTGCTCTTGAGTCCCTTAAATTTGCCATCTCATGTTTTAAAACAAACAAAAAAAAAGTTTCTGTGTTATCAGTCACTATGAAATGACACTTACTGAGTGCATCCAGCCAGCAGATGGCGCCAGCACTATATATACAATCTAGTGAAGTTAGCGCTGAAAAGATGTCATTGTACACATTTGCTGCAGCAGTTGTCATGTTTAAATGGCAGAAATGCTCAGTTCTGGATATTTTTGCACTGTCCCAGTTTGATAGATCTGTCACGCTGACCAGGCCACGTGGCACTCTGTAAATAACTGAAAGAAAATTAACTATGCACCTTATTCTGCCCCGCCCACTTTTGCCGTTTTATGCCACAAATACGCACTTTTGTTGTAAACCCACTTCCGTTTGACGAGAACTCCGTTAAAGCTAACGACGAACGAGGGAAAAGTCTCGCCGCTAAAATGTTACATAAAGTAGATTGATTTGTGTAAAATGTTTAATGAACACGAGCAACAACAAGTCAACAACGCAACGATTTCCTGAGGCCTGAAAACGGCTTTTTAGTCGAGTAGAACTTATTTTCTGTTGAGCTCGTCTGCTCCATGTGAACTACAACGGAAACAAGACGGCGGCGCGTACGACAACTTCAGGAATAAGGTGAATAATAGAACTGTAACTGAAAGAAATACAACCGCTAAAGGCCAGCATCTGAAAAATATCTAAAAAAAAGTGTACATCCCCTTTAAGTATTTACAAAAACATTTAATTTTCTGCATTTCACAGTTTAATCAGTTCATAGATTACGTTATTACTGTCACGACGATTACTTTTACTACTAGTACTACTTCTTCTACTACGATTATACTTCCGCAGCCGCCCAGACCGACATGAAACTCAGACCCAGTTGTTCTTGTAATGCGTCTGCCTCTTTCCAGAAACAGTAGTTGCAGATTATTACGTAACAAACTCCAGTGTTTAGTCTGATCGGATTAACCTCAGTCTCATTGTTCGGCCCCCGGGTTTTCAAGGGCCACGGTTCAGGGGCCCTTAGCGTCTGCGGCACCTGACAGAATATGACATAACACACTTTCTCTAATCGCCGCGATGTGTTTGAGCACTCGAAATGTAGCGGTGGATAGCGTGTGCACGGCCTGTCAGTGACCAGGACGTGTTAATGTGAGGCGCTGCAGGGGCATGGGAAGAATCTGAAATTTAAAGATGTCAATTTGAAACTTCTCCTGTAGTTTACTCACAGAAATGTAAGAAAAAATGTTTAAAAATGTTATGTTTTCATGTAGAAATAAGGCATTTTATGTGAAAAAACGGCCAGAAATCCACATATTTGGGACATTTAAATCTGAAAAATGGACAGAACCAGGTTTAAATTTCATGGTTCATTTTGTAACATATTAGTTACAATAGCTGGATTTCTTATTTAGTTTTTGATTAAACTAGATCAAACTGAAAACTGTCCTTAAATCTTTAATAAATCAGTTTTAGAATTAGATATCAACAAATCCTTGTGTAAGTTTTGTCAAAATCTTGAGTTGAGTCTCGAGGGACAAAAATGCATTTGAAGAAAACGTCCTTTGAAGTTACAATGTCCCAGAGAAATCTATGGATGAAGTGGATTCAATGGAAGAATAAAACATCTTTAGGAGCAGATTGGACACGTTTGTTGTTTCCACATGAAAGTCGATATGTTCAGAGAGAAAACTGACAAAAAGACAAGAAAATGTAAAAAGTGAATTGTTTTTCTTGTAGTGTCTCACCTTAAAGGGCCTCTGACAGGTTGGACTACTCTTTTAACAAAAATGCAGTTAAGATAAATATATTTCAAATTCTGCTCAAATCTTTACCAATTTGATGCCAGTTTAGCTTTTTTATGTTTTTAATGTCACTTCCTGGTTGTAAATGATGACATCACACTGGGAAATTACCATAGCAACCAGCCAGTACAGTGCACCAAAACTCCTCTAATGTCACAGATTTTTTCATTTGACAAAGAAAATGTACACGTGAACACCTTTATTTTGTTGAACCAACGTTTAAAGGGCCTGTACTTGTGAGAGGTGCTACATACATTGCCTGCGATCCAGAACAGAACTTCTTCCATTCTTTACCATACCATACCAACTTTATTTATAAGGCACTTTAAAAACTTTTTACAGTCGGCCAAAGTGCCGTACACAGAACAAACAAAATCACACAGTATTAAGAGCTGGGACAAAAGGTGCGTTTTTAGAAGTAATTTAAAAACAGACAGAGACTGAGCCAAATCTCTAAAGGCGGCTGATTCCACAGTCGCGGAGCAGCAACTGAAAAAGCACGGTCCCCACGAAGCTTGCGTTTTGTTTTTGGGACAACAAGCTGCAGCTGATCTGACCTGAGGGCTCGAGAGGGCGGGGCATCAGGTGGATCAGATCAGAGAGGTACGAGGGGGCAAGGCCATTCAAACATTAGAATCTTAAAATCTACTCTAAAATGCACTGGGAGCCAATGAAGTGAGGATAAAACAGGTGAAACATGATCATATTTCCCAGTTCCAGTTAAAAGCCGTGCAACAGCATTTTGGAGAAAGAACAGTCTGATTTATGCCTGAATAGAGCGCGTTACAATAGTCCAAGCGAGTGGTCACGAAGGCATGAATGACCCTTTCAAAGAGGGAGTGAGTCTGGTCGCTCCGACAATCATCCAGTCAATTCTAAAACGTCCCGTGCATCAGATTTGTTTATTTCGTTGGTCGTCTATGTTTTAGCACAAAATCAAACTCCTCTCACCTCAAATGAACAGTTTCGTGCTTCACTCTTTGCGATGGTTTTCCGTCCCTGTGATATTTTTTGCCTTTCTTTTTCCCCCTTGTGAGCTCCATGTTTGTTTTGATACAGACGGATCATGCTTGTCCCTGATTGGCTGATCTCCCTGTCAATCACGTCCATCTGAACTCACAGAGATTAGAGTGACCGGACTGATATTGATCTGTGTGAAATACAGAGATGTCATTCTGGATTTTCTACCACATCCAGTCGTGGCTGAAAGTGTTGGCACCCCCGAATTTGAAGTATTTCTCCCCAAAAAGTATTGAAACTCCACATTTATTTCTATGCACGTTTATTTCCTTTGTGTGTGATGTAATAATTAAAATTAAAGCGAGACACGACAGGCAAAACTCATTTTTTTTTTGGTCAGTTTGTTCTCTCAACATATCGACTTTCATGTGGAAACAACAAACTCGTCCAATCTGTTCTTTAAAATGTTTTATTCTTCCATTTAATCCACTTCATTCATAGGAATCTATAGGACATTGTGACTTGATATCTAATTCTAAAATGGATTTATTGAAGTTTTAAGTCAAAAAAATGTGGCAAAATTTGAATTTTTAGGACAATTTTCAGTCCAATCTAATTTACTCCAATATGTTACAAAATGAACCAAGAAATTTAAACCTGGTTCTGTCCATTTTTCAGATTTAAATGTCCCAAATATATGTATTTTGGCCATTTTTACACATAAAATGCCTTATTTCTACATGAAAACATGACATGATGAAAAACTTGTAATACATTTTTTTCTTAAATTTATGTGAGTAAACTACAGGACAAGTTTCCAATTAAAATCTTTAAATTTAAGATTTTTTCCTATTCACCTGCAGCGTCTCGCCTTAAAAACTCCAAAACTGGGCTGGACAAAATTATTATAGTATAGTTTAGCAAAAAATGTGGAATTGCAATACGTTTTGGGGAGAAATCCTTCATTTTCTGGGCTGTTTGGTTGTTGGGGGATTGATTTGTGATGGTTGCTTTGTAAACGTCCGGCTGGTGTTGGTTTGAGCACAAATCGATCGCTCTCATGTCGTGTCGTTTGTGCAGAACTCGGCAGATTCAGCTGATCACGTTCACATCAGGAAAGAGTCCACTCTGCAAAAATGAGACTCTGGTTCTTGACTTTGTCCACAATTTTCAATACATGCTGCTTTTTTCTCTTTGTTTTAAGTCGAGACACAACAGGCAGAACTCTTTTTTTTTTTCAATTTTGTGTTTTTTGGTCAGTTTTCTCTCTCATATATCGACTTTCATGTGGAAACAACAAACGTGTCCAATCTAAAGATGTTTTATTCTTCCATTGAATCCACTTCATCCATAGATTTCTCTGGGACATTGTAACTTCAAAGGACGTTTTCTTAAAATGCATTTTTGTCCCTCGAGACATAAAGATCAGCCTTAAAGTAGATCCTACACCAAACTGTACAATCTGGACTCAACAGGATTTAGACGAAACGGAAAGGAAGGATTTTTGAAATCTGATTCTAAACTGATTTATTGAAGATTTGAATTTTAAAAAATGAGGCAAAATTTGAATTTTTAGGACAATTTTTAGTCCATTCTAGTTTACTCAAAAACTAAATTAATTAACTAATATATCTTCAAAATGAACCAAAAAGTTCGAACCTGGTTCTGTCCATTTTTCAGATTTAAATGTCCCAAATATGTGTATTGTTTTGTCAATTTTACACACAAAATGCTTTATTTCTAAATGAAAACATGACATGATGAAAAACTTGAGTAAACTACAGGAGAAGTTTATAATTGATATCTTTTAAGATGTTTTCCTGTTCACCAGCAGCGCCTTGCGTTAAACACAAGCAGGAGAATTGACAAAAAGCCTGACATATGAACAGACAAACTAATAAAAATACATGTGTTTGAGCAGGTTTTTGTTGCTCTGTGTCGCGTTTCTGCAGCTTTTAGTCCCGTTTTAGCCAGTTTTAGTCACGTTTGTATCGCTTTAAGTCACGTCTGGGAGGGTTTGAGCCGAGTGTGAAGCGGCTGGGATGAAGATCAGCTCCAAATCCGAGGCCATGGTTCTCGACCGGAAAAAGACGGCTTGCCCTCTTCAGGTGGAGAGTCCTTGCCTCAAGTGGAGGAGTTCAAGTATCTCGGGGTCTTGTTCAGAGGGAAGGATGGAGCGTGAGATTGACAGATCGGTGCAGCGTCTGCAGTGATGTGGGCGCTGTATCAGACCGTTGTGGTGAAGAAGGAGCTGAAAAGAGTCCAAAGACAAAGCTCTCAATTTACCGTCAATCTACGTTCCTCTCTCACCTGGTCATGAGCTCTGGGCAATGACTGAAAGGACGAGATCGTGGATACAAGCGAGAAATGAGCTTCTATCGATCTCCACTCCTTTAGAGATAAAGAGGAGCTCAGTCACACAGAGGAGCTCGGAGTACACTGCAAATAATGAAGTTCTAGATGAGTTCAAATGTCTTGATTTGAGGATATTAGTTTCAGACGTTTTGACTCGTTAAGATCAGTGGAGACGATTTATTTGATGGAACTAGATTATTTGACTTGTTTCAAACCGTTTCTGACTTGTTTCTACACATTATTTCTTACTTCAATCTAAATTATCTGTCACTGGGTTAAGATCATTTTACTTACCACTGACAGATGTATTTTCTTATTTTAAGCCAAATTATCGTATGATCAGTCAGAAATACCTTGAAACCAGTGAAATATCCTGCATCACATCAACAATTAAATCTCATCGAGTCAAATCTACTCAAATCCAGATCAAAATGATCAATTCAAGTCATTTTAAGCTCGGATAGATTTACATTTTTTGCTGTGTAGAGCCGCTGCTCCTCCACGTCATGTGACTGCGACACAATCACAACAACAATCTGCAGCATGTTTTGTTGGAAGTGTTTGTGCCAAATTAGGAAGAATTATTTACATCCTTTTCATAATTGGTTTCAAGAAAATCTTAAACGAGAAAATGAATCCAGCAGTTTGGGGGAAAGGGGACATTTCCCTGTTGTGTCAAAAACTACTCAAATCAAGTGAATAAACTGTGAATTGTGACTGTTATTTTACCTGTGAACATGTCTTTTTCACATGTAGCTCACTTTGTGGTTGGCGGTGAAGCAGGAAGCGGCGCAGCACTTTGTGGACGCGGCTGGCGCCAATCGATCGGTTTGAAATAAAAGTATTGATTGATTGAAACATCATAAACCTTCAGTTTTTACGATGAGCACGTTTTATTGTGGACAGGACGCAGGACAATCACAGCAGAGCAAAGTCCAACAGATACACTCAACATGACACGAACACAACTCATCTGTACTGAATATACAGGAGCAGATCGCGCTTGCTTCGGTGTAAAGTGAAACATAAAACAATGAAAAAAATAAAAGATATAAAAAAGACATGCATAAGGTTAAGAACAAAATAAATGACAATAGACTAAGATAGACTAAGACTATATACAGAATTGTACCGTTGGACAGACATTAGTGCAAATAGATCGCTCTTTTATAATATATTGTTAAAGCGGCAGGTGTTAAAGTTTAGGTAAGTTAAGTTTCTGTGGGTGAAAATAAGAACGCGCAGAGATGCCATTTGGATTCATCTTCCCCGGTGTCGTCTGCGTCATAAATATGGCTCATAAATATGGGTCATAAATATTATCTGTGGGTTTGGCCAGAGCAATTAGCCGTGTAAAATGTACTATCAAAGTAAATCTAACGGAAGCCCTGTCATGTCCTCATATCCATCCGTGCTCTGTGGATCTGTCTGAGTGTGAGAGTCTGACAGGAGCAGGACATCCATAAACGCAGAGGAACATACAACCCGACGTCCCGCGGGTTTCGGGCGGTTCTTCGGACGCTCTTTGGCGGCTGAAACCTGGCAACCCTGATCTCCCAGACCTTATTATTCACCTTATTCCGCCCCGCGCACTTTTACCGTTTTTTGCACTTCTGTTGTAAACGCACTTCCGTTTGACGAGAACTCCGTTAAAGCTAATGACGAACGAGGGAAAAGTCTCGCCGCTAAAATGTTACATAAAGTAGATTGATTTGTGTAAAATGTTTAATGAACACGAGCAACAACAAGTCAACAACGCAACGATTTCCTGAAAACGTCTTTTTAGTCGAGTAGAACTTATTTTCTGTTGAGCTCGTCTGCTCCGTGTGAACTACAACGGAAACAAGACGGCGGCGCGTACGGCAACTTCAGGAATAAGATGAATAAATCATGTTTACGGCAACTGACTGCAGGGCGGGTTTGACAAACACAGCACAGATGAGAACACGTGTCGAACGAACTGAAAACTGCTGCGGCGTTCGGGAAAATCTCACAGTAGAAGTGGCAATAGTTCTCTATATTTCTACAATTACAATTTAGGCAGCAGGACAAGTTACCAAAGAGGTCCCAAAATAATAAGTCCTGAAGCATGACATGCATTTTAAATATAGATTTTTAAGGACATGTTTTTTGTTCTTTTCTCATTGTGGACTGTCATTAGCTTTAACGGAGTTCTCGTCAAACGGAAGTGCGTTTACAATAAAAGTGCGTATCTGTGGCAAAGAACGGCAAAAGTGGGCGGGGCAGAATAAGGTGAATAGTACAGAACAGGGCCAGGTGCTCAAAATGATGAATTCTTTAAAGCCTTGATTTTCCTCCAGTGCCGGGGAACACTAGTGCGCCTTGAGGTTTTGCCTGGTGTGCCTTGAAAAGTTTGAGATTCACAAATGCAGCTGTAATTAACCAATTGAATTAACCAATTAACCAAGGAGCAACTTTTGCACCAAAAAGAACCCAAAACCATCATCATTAGGCAAAGCAAGGCAAGGCAAGTTTATTTGTAGAGCACAATTCGTACACAGAGCAATTCAAAGTGCTTTACACAACAGGAAAGACACACAGAATCATTTTAAAATAAAGCGCTTTAAAAGAGAAGAGCAGATAGATCTTTCAGTCGTATGCACGTCTAAACAGAACTGTTTTTAGCCTGGATTTAAACATTACCAAATTTAAACAACTAGACAGTGCCACAGACATTAATTACCTTATTATATACCATATTTTTTACTAAACGGAGTGATTTTGTAATGTTTTAGGAGTAGGTGGTGTGCCGTGGTAGCTTTTAAACCCAAAAAACTCAAAAAAGGTTGAAAAACACTGCTTTAAACAATGTAATTTCTTGTGAAAGTAGAGGAAATTACGGACATTTAAACTTTAGTGTGGAACAATATATTCACAGCTTCACTGATACAAACGAGTGGCACACGCAGCACCTTTAACATGAATCTTTCTTGGAAGACTTACTTTGTTTTCACTCCGAACGTGATGGTAGCTCCTGTATATTATCAGTATATTTCCTCAAACACAGAGCCTTTGTTTGGGCTTGAATGCTGTCGTGTCTGTGTTATCTGGAGTTTAGAGCAGGAGTGAGACGAGGAAACGGAGCGGAGGAGGAAACTCAAGGTTAAAACTGCATCAGTATTGGCCTTTGTGTCGGATCTGCAGGTGTCGGCGGAAAAAAAAAACGATTCTGTGTCGCGAAATGGAAAGATATGATTTAGATTTGTCCAGAAATGTCGCAAAATGTACTGTATCCAGATGTTTATGTCATTGAGAACCTATTACTCTTATATTAGTGTTCATTTTTGATGTTTCTTTTCTGTAAAATGCAGGGTAAATGTTCTAAAGTCATGAATAGAGGCAGAATCCAATGTGATTTCACTGGAGAAACTGGGATTAACCTCAGAATATCACAAAATATGAAAAATCCAGGTGGTTTTGTCAAAGTAAAAGCACTCAGAAACATGTCAAGAGCTGCACGACGAGAAAAATATATTTAATTGTATATTTAATTGTGATTTTTCTCACCAGTTTTGACAAAAAGACAAATATAAACTGACAAACAAATAAAAGAATCATGGGTTGCAAAGTTTTTGTTGCGTTTTATCATGTTTTTGGTGCTTTTTCGTCACTTTAAATATCGTTTTTTTGTCACTTTTATGCCATTTTTGTCACGTTTAATGTTGTATTTCTCAGTTTTCATGTTGTTTTTGTTGCTAATAATCATGTTTTTGTTGCTTCTAAAGGCGTCTTGTCACTTTGAGTCGCATTTGTGTCACTTTAAAGGGGGTGTACCTGATTTTTACTGTTTTGAAACATGAATACGAGAACTAGAGTGAATTTTTTTAATGTAATAAAGTCAAATCTGTGTTGCCCCAGTAGATATATTGTAAAAGCATTTATTTGCGTGAAAATTAGACCCTAATGCTTTCTGTGTTTGTCACTTTTAAGTTTTTGTTGCTTTGAGTCACTGCTTTGATGCTTTCCATTTGGTCAATTGCTTCAGAACATGTTTTAACAAATGTAAACTACAGGGTTGGTATGTTTTATGCAGAATAAAGCAGGATATTTTGTTGTTTGTGGAGCGAATTATTGCACTTTGCAGCCATTGTTAATTTAATCGTTTAATCGTGCAGCCCTACAAGTGACATCAGAGCCGCTTGAACACGTTTAACTTTGTGTTTTATTGCATTTGGTGATTTGACTGCAGATTATAACACACACTTAGCATTTTTGATGAGGTTTTCCTGGATAAATACTCGCAGAAATGAGCCCACAATAGTTTATCATTGCATCCAAATCTTACTTTACCACAATTATACATTTTACATTAAAAAAACAAATCTAAATGTAAGTGTCCTTTTTCAAGATACAGCACTTGCCTCTCAAAACGTTTGCGCACGTTTCATTTAATAAAACAATGCAATGGCAATGCAACTTTAACAAAACATGAATCATTTTGTACCCGTTTGTCTTTCTGAACCATTTTATTTGTGGGATGTGATAGTATTTTCGGTCACACGGCAGAGCAGACAGCAACCAGCGCCGCAGATTTAGACACATTTCCCGATTTAAAATGTGCAAATTGTGAGATAATGATGAATAAATGTCAAAGATTATGGCAGATAAATGTATAATATGTCTTCTGGAACCATAAAAACTTGCCTAACCTGAACTTAAACCCTGACATTAACCAATTTAACCCAAATCTGATCATTAAACCATGTTGTTAAGCTAATTTTAAAGAATTTACCTCAATGGGACCTGATTTTTCTCCACAATTTCAGCACTCACGACGCTCTAAAACTGAACACTGGAGTCAACGATCGTCTTTACTATTTTATTTATCATTTCATGTCCAACATTTTGAATCATCTGCTTTACTTTTCGATGGTTCTTCTCACTGTTAAAATGATACAGAAATCACATTCAAAACAAAAGAAAGATTCGAGTCAAACCTTTGCTTTGTTGTATTTGTTGACTTTTCGTGAAATGACTTGTCAAGATGGTGAGGGCTTTACTTTGAGCCGGAGCAGAGGTGAAACAGCACCGATCGTCGTAAAAGGATCGTAAAAGCTCACGTTATAAACCTCAACACTGTGTCCCTTAGAAATGTTCAGTTTGTTGGATCGTTTGGAGGATCTCGTGTCCAAATTTTATCGTTGATTTGACGAAACAAGGCCTAAAACCCAGGACCGAACCAGGACTAAATCAAGTCAAGAATATACACAGACTAAACAAGGACTAAACAAGGACTTTTGAAGAACTAAACCAAGACAAAACCTAAATTGACAAAGAGGATTAAGTAAGTAAACCAGGACTAAACCAGGACTGATCAAGACAAGAATGCACAGACTAAATGAGAACTAAACCAGGACTTTTGAAGTACTAAACCAAGACAAAACCGAAATCGACAAAGAGGATTAAGTAAATAAACCAGGACTAAACCAAGAATCCAGACTAAATGAGAACTCAACCAGGGCTTTTGAAGTACTAAACCAAGACAAAACCTAAAAAGCGATAAAGAATATTAAGTAAACCAGAACTAAATCAAGACAAGAATATACACAGACTAAACCAGGACTAAACAAGGACTTTTGAAGAACTAAACCAAGACAAAACCTAAATTGACAAAGAGGATTAAGTAACTAAACCAGGACTAAACCAGGACTGATCAAGACAAGAATGCACAGACTAAATGAGAACTAAACCAGGACTTTTGAAGAACTAAACCAAGACAAAACCTAAATCAATCAAGAGGATTAAGTAAATAAACCAGGACTAAACCAAGAATCCAGACTAAATGAGAACTCAACCAGGGCTTTTGAAGTACTAAACCAAGACAAAACCTAAAAAGCGATAAAGAATATTAAGTAAACCAGAACTAAATCAAGACAAGAATATACACAGACTAAACCAGGACTAAACAAGGACTTTTGAAGAACTAAACCAAGACAAAACCTAAATTGACAAAGAGGATTAAGTAACTAAACCAGGACTAAACCAGGACTGATCAAGACAAGAATGCACAGACTAAATGAGAACTCAACAAGGACTTTTGAAGTACTAAACCAAGACAAAACCTAAATCAGTCAAGGGGATTAAGTAAATAAACCAGGACTAAACCAAGACAAGAATATACACAGACTAAACAAGGACTTTTGAAGAACTAAACCAAGACAAAACCTAAATTGACAAAGAGGGTTAAGTAAGTAAACCCGGACTAAATCAAGACAAGAATATACACAGACTAAACAAGGACTTTTGAAGAACTAAACCAAGACAAAACCGAAAAAGTGACAAAGAATATTAAGTAAGTAAACCAGGACTAAATCAAGACAAGAATATACACAGACTAAACGAGAACTAAACCAGGACTTTTGAAGTACTAAACCGAGACAAAACCGAAATAGACAAAGATAATTAAGTAAATAAACCAGGACTGATCAAGACAAGAATGCACAGACTGAACTTTTGGAGTGCTAAACCAAGACAAAATCAAAATCGACGAAGAGGATTAAGTAAATAAACCAGGACTAAATCAGGACTAAAGTGGGACTGATCAAGACAAGAATATACACAGACTAAATGAGAACTAAACCAGGACTTTTGAAGTACTAAACCAAGATAAAACTGAAATCGACACAGAATATTAAGTAAGTAAACCAGGACTAAACCAGGACTCATCAAGACAAGAATGCACAGACTAAATGAGAACTCAACAAGGACTTTTGAAGTACTAAACCAAGACAAAACCTAAATCAGTCAAGGGGATTAAGTAAATAAACCAGGACTAAATCAAGACAAGAATATACACAGACTAAACAAGGACCAAACAAGGACTTTTGAAGAACTAAACCGAGACAAAACCTAAATTGACAAAGAGGGTTAAGTAAGTAAACCAGGACTAAATCAAGGACTTTTGAAGAACTAAACCAAGACAAAACCGAAATCGACAAAGAGGGTTAGGTAAACAACGACTTTTGAAGAACTAAACCAAGACAAACCCTAAATTAACAGAGGATTAAACCAGGACTAAATCAAGACAAGAATATACACAGACTAAACAAGGACTTTTGAAGAACTAAACCATGACTAAACCTAAATCGACAAAGAGGATTAAGTAAATAAACCAGGACTAAACCAGGACTAAAGCAGGACAAGAGCGAAATCATCATAAACACACAAACTGTTCTTGTAAAATCACAATAAAGCGGTGCAGCGTACTTTGAAACAAGAAAAAGCCAGACAAAATAGTCTGGGTTTGTTAAATTGTTCATTTACAAGTCGTGGTGGTTTCGGTGACGATTGTGGGGGTCGTGTCCTTCCTCTGCCCCCGAGAAGAGCCACTAAAGCCGGGGTGAGCGACGAGTAACGAGCGCCTTTAAAACTTTACATTCAACATTTTTGCATCATCTGCTTTTCTCTTAAATGTTTTTACAAATGTTTTCCCGGCTCATTTTACATCATTCAGAGTTTATACAAAAAGGAAAATGACTTGGACTCAACTTTTCACACGTAAAACCCGATAATTAAAGTAACACTGACGCATAACAATGAAAATGCCACGTCTCACTTTAGGAAACTACAATAATCTATAAAACGTTAAACTCAATTCAATCACTTTTGTTACTTAAGGTGAGACACTAAAGGTAAATAGGAAAAAATATTAAATTTACAGATATCAATGTTAAACTTCTCCAGTAGTTTAGTCACATAAATGTAAGAAAAAAATGTATTATAAGTTTTTCATCATGTCATGTTTTCATGTAGAAATAAGGCATTTTATGTAAAAACGGCTAAAATCCACATATTTGAGACATTTAAATCTGAAAAATGGACAGAACCAGGTTTAAATTTCTTCACAAAAAAAAACTTTACAGAGGAGATTTTGGATTTCTTATTTAGTTTTTGAGTAAACTAGATTTGACTGAAAATTGTCTTAAAAATTCTAATTTTGCCTCATTTTTTTAAACTTAAAAAGTCAATAAATCAGTTTCAGAATTAGATATTAACAAATCCTTCTGTGCGTTTGGTGTAAATCTTGTTGAGTCCAGATTGTACAGTTTGGTGTAGGATCTACTTTAAGGCTGATCTTTATGTCTCGAGGGACAAAAATGCATTTTAAGAAATGCATTTTTAGTTGCTTTTAGTCTTGTTTTTGTCGCTTTTTGTCACTTTTCGTCACATTTTTGTCACCTATTGTCACATTTTTTATGCTTTTGCCGCTTATAGTTACCTTTTTTATCACTTTTAGTCGTGTTTTTGTTGTTTTCAGCTGCATTTTTGTCACTTTTAGTCACCATTTTGTCACATTTAATCAAATATTGTGTCAGTTCTGTCTAAATCTTGTTGAGTCCAGATTGTACAGTTTGGTGCAGGATCTACTTTAAGGCTGATCTTTATGTCTCGAGGGAGAAAAATGAAAAATGCTGAATATTTTTTTTCCTTTAATAGTTATGATTCGGACCTGTTTTTCCTCAAACGTGTGACTAAAATGAGCCTTAACTCAATCTGAAGCTCTGTAGTTTTGGACTCTGGAGTCTGACTCGCATTACAAATGGAAACCAGCTCTGCAAAGAGGAAAAACTAAATCTAAAGTCCAACTACATTTTCTTTCTATGAAGAAGTGGAGCTGGTGTTTGTAGATTTTATCTGATTGACACTAGTTTGGGTTTTTGTTGGTTTTGACATTTCTTCTTTCAAAGCTGAAGCTAATTTAACTAAAAAATTGTAATAAAGTTAAAAAAAAAGTCTAGGCGGAATCCATATAAAAGACCTATTAAATTTTTCTGAATTTTTGTGTTTTTGGAGTAATAACTGACTCTAATCCAGCGCAGAATGTTTGATTTCACTGTAACTTCTTTTCACATTTAACACGTCCAGCGGTTTGACAGTTTCCTTTTATCAGACGGTGAATAAAAAGGAATAAATAAACACAAAGCCCAGCAGGTTAACGACACACGATGGGCCGTTGCCATGGACTCGTTTCCATCGATCACCGCACGTTTCCTCCACAGCACAGTCCTTCACACAGGGTTTGTTTGAATGCCGCTAAATTGACCCAACGATGTCAGACAGAACTTGAACAGCTAATCCAATTGAACTAATTGGCTTCATAACCTCATTAACAAACTCCACAGAGTAACGAAGACCAAGAGCACATTCACCAAGTCGTGTTCAAACGTTTGTGGTTCGGTTAAAGTTCTTAAAGGGCCCATGACAGATTGAAATACACATTTAACTAAAATACAGTAAAGATAAATATATTCAAATTTCTACTCAAATCTTTACAAATTTAACCCCAGTTTAGCTGTTCTTTAGGTTTTACATTTTACTTCCTGGTTGTAAAGTATGACATCACACTAGGAAATTACCATAGCAACCACACTGTACAGCGGTCAAAACTCCTCTAATGTCACAGATTTTGTTCATTTGACAAAGAAAAACACACATGAACACCTTTATTTTGTTGAATCAAAGTTTAAATGGTCAAAAAAGTCGTTTATTTTGTGTAAATTATGCACGACCTTTGTCTCCCCAGCGTGACGTCATCGATTCGTTTACTTCCTGTGATTGTCCACAGATTTTTCAACTTTTCTGCACAAACAGCGACCTGATGTAAAACTATAATTTATATTTACACAAAGTATTAATACACTCAATAAAGTCAAAATTACAAAATCATAAAAACCCGTCACACGCCCTTTAAACGCACCTTTAATCAGCTGGAGAATAGACTGACGCTCGCTTTTTCATCGACACACGCCCTTTTCGCACTCCATTGGCTTCCAGTTTCTTTTAGAATTGAGTTTAAAAGCTTGCTCTTTGTTTTCAAAGCTCTTAATGCTCTTGCTGCTTCTTATTTGACCGAGCGCTTATCAGTTCGAAGCCCAAGCCGGGCTTTAAAGGCCGTACGACAGGTCATCACAGTTCACCCAAACGTAGTGAAGACATAACCGTCTTCACATTTAAGATTTTACTGTGCATTTGTCCCGTTTGTTTCCAGTTTGACTATTTTCGTAAAGTTTATAATGTCACTTCCTGGTTGGACACAGTTAAAGGTAATTCCACAACAGTTTCCTAGCAACCAGACTGTAAACAAGGACCAACATCCATAGAAATTACACAAAAGTTATGATTTGACAAATAATAATTCCTGATAACAGCTTTATTTTGTTGAATGACCGTTTCAACTGTCAGAAAGTTGTTTCAATTGAGTGTTAACTGTCTAGTTATTTTCAACGGCTTTTTGATGACATCAAATCAAATCAATTTATTTTTATAATGCCCAAAATCACAACAACAGTTGCCTCGATGGGCCACAGGTAAAAGCAGTTCAGATAACTGTCCCAGAATGCCCCTGTCCTTTGACCCTCCTTCGCGGCGAGGAAAAACTACAAAAAACCCCATGGGAAAAAGTAGAAACCTTGGGGAGAACCACAGTGAAGGAGAGATCCTACTCCCACGGACGGACAGGCTGCAGATGAACTAGGACTGACATCCACTTGGACTGAACCAGAACCACTCAAGAGGGAGGTGGCTGTGAAAGACAGCCACCAAGACATCACAGAGGGATTCCATTTCAGAACTAAGCACTACTTCCTGTCATTTAAAATTTTTATTTTTCGAATTTTCTCCACAAACTGCTACTTCTCAAATGTCAGCTATGATAAATATTTAACACAGGTGCCCTCCCACCAAACTAAGTCAGAATTAGAGAAAAATGAGAACCTGTCACAGAGACTCAAACACTGATGGAGCTTTCTCTGTCGTCTCTGGAACAAACTGCCCCCTGAAATACGAACCATCACAGACTTTGACCTTTTTAAATCAAGGCTTAAAACTTATTCAGACTGGCCTTTAACAGTATTCACTTTATGCCTGAAGTTGCCGTACGCGCCGCCGTCTTGTTTCCGTTGTAGTTTACACGGAGCAGACGAGCTCAACAGAAAATAAGTTCTACTCGACTAAAAAGACGTTTTCAGGAAATCGTTGCGTTGTGACTTGTTGTTGCTCGTGTTCATTAAACATTTTACACAAATCAATCTACTTTATGTAACATTTTAGCTGCGAGACTTTTCCCTCCTTTGCCATTTTTGTCAAACAGAAAGTGCGTTTACTACAGGAGTGTGATCTGTGGCAAAAAGAAGTAAAAGTGGGCGGAATAAGGTGAAGAGTGAATGTACTGTATTATGGTTTTATGCATTTTTGTTTCTATTTTTCAGTGTTTTATTGGACAGCACTTTGGTCGCCTCGAGTGCTGTAAAGGGCTTCACAAACCGACACACGGGGCGTCTCGGAGAAATGTTTGGACGCAGCTGCACTTTGTCCTCATGTGCTTCAGAACTAAACATTTATTTTATGCACACCTTTTCTAATAATGGCACTTCATAATCCTGACACTTATCTTTATGTCTCGAGGGACAAAAATGCATTTTAAGAAAACGTCCTTTGAAGTTCCAATGTCCCAGAGAAATCTATGGATGAAGTGGATTCAATGGAAGAATCAAACATCTTTAGGAGCAGATTGGACACGTTTGTTGTTTCCACATGAAAGTCGATATGTTGAGAGCAAACTGACCAAAAAACTGTAGTGTCTCACCTTAAAGACACAAACAGTGAATCACGATACGACGATTTCACAAAAACAGCTGATTGTCTCGTAGTATCACTCAGACCTATCGACAATCATCACACAGTCGATTATTCAAGGTTTTTACACTCACTGCTGCTCGGACACATGTTCCTCCTCTGTCCTTTTCCCAAACTGAATGTGGGCTTTGTTCTGGGTCTGGAGACGGGTCGTGTGTGGGACGGGTCTGTGGAGCGGGGTCAGGTCTGCAGGGCTGCAGGGAAGCATGGAAAATATCATTATTGTTCAAAAAATATGGCAAATTATGATTGTCATTTTAGTTGTTAAACAGCAGCAGTAAAATCCCCTGTTCACTACTTTTCAAGCTGGAAACACTGCCAAAAATGACCATCCCATAAACAACAAACATGCAACGTTTAAGGCGAGACACAACAGGCAAAACCCTTTTATTTTGTTAGTTTTCTCTCTCAACATATCAGCTTTCGTCTGGAAACAACTGCCTTGTCCAATCTGCTCCTAATATGTTTTATTCTTCCATTGAATCCACTTCATCCATAGATTTCTCTGGGACATTGTAACTTCAAAGGACGTTTTCTTAAAATGTGTTTTTGTCCCTCGAGACATAAAGATCAGCCTTAAAGTAGATCCTACACCAAACTGTACAATCTGGACTCAACAGGATTTAGACAGAACTGACACAATATTTGATTAAAAGCGACAAAATGGTGACTAAAAGTTACAAAAATGCAGCTGAAAACAAAACAAAAAAAGCGACTCAAAGTGACAAAAAAGCAACTATAAGCGACAAAAGCATCAAAAACGTGACGATAGGTGACAAAATGTGATGAAAAGTGACAAAAACAAGACTAAAAGCAACTAAATGCGGTTAAAACACATTAAATTACATTAAACTTCAAAGGCCGTTTTCTTAAAATGCATTTTTGTCCCTCGAGACATAAAGATCAGCCTTAAAGTAGATCCCACACCAAACTGTACAATCTGGACTCAACAAGATTTAGACCAAACGAACAGAAGGATTTTTTGAAATCTAATCCTAAAACTGATTTATTAAAGTTTTAAATTGAAATTGACTTTTGACTTTTGACTTTTTTTTCTACATTTATACTACAGGAGACGTTTCAAATTGATACCTTAAAATTTAATATTTTTCCTATTCACCTGCAGTGTCTTGCCTTAAAAGTGGTCTATAAATAAAAATATATTGGACGCACACAGTATTGCAGTAATGACGGCAGAGACGGCAATAGTACAGAACAGCAAATGTAGGATACTTGCTGGACGTATAAATCCACTACAGCAGAACGTGTGCTCACAAAGAAAAACAAACAAGTATCATTAATGTTTTCATCTTGTCAAACAGATTAATGCACAAAGATGAAGAGCAAGGAGTGAATGAACAGATTCAAGTGAAAAATAAATGTAGTTTTAGAGGGAAAAAAATGTTTGTCCTCTTTAAAGTGCGTATGACAGGTTTTCATGATTTTCTAATTTTGTCTTTATTCAGTGCATTAATACCTGTTGTAAATATAAATTATAGTTTTACACCAATCAAGCCGCCGTTTGTGGAGAAACGTTGAGAAATCTGTTGACAATCACAGGAAGTAAACAAACTGATGACATCACACTGGGGAGACTAAGGTTACACATAATTTACACAAAATAACAAACTTTTTTTGACCCTTTATACACAAATTCAACAAAATAAAAGTGTTTTTATTTGTAAAATAATCAAACCTGTGACATCGGATGAGTTTTGGTCCAGTTTACAGTGCGGTTGCTATGGTAATTTCCTAGTGTGATGTCATTATTTTTATAACCAGAAAGTAAGACAAAAAACCTAAAAAATAGCAAAACCGCGATAAAAATTGTAAAGTATTTTAACAAAACATGAATATATTTGTCTTAACTGCATTTTTGTCAAATGAGTCGTCCAACCTTAGCCTGAGCAGCCAGTCCCACTGTCTTTCAATGTCTTTCAGTTTTGAAAGAAAGTGTGTTTGGACCTGATCACTAAACCCTCCACTTCCTCTATTCTACGGCAATTCACCTTATTCTGCCCCGCCCACTTTTGCCGTTTTTTGCACTTCTGTTGTAAACGCACTTCCGTTTGACGAGAACTCCGTTAAAGCTAATGACGAACGAGGGAAAAGTCTCACCGCTAAAATGTTACATAAAGTAGATTGATTTGTGTAAAATATTTAATGAACACGAGCAACAACAAGTCACAACGCAACGATTTCCTGAAAACGTCTTTTTAGTCGAGTAGAACTTATTTTCTGTTGAGCTCGTCTGCTCCGTGTGAACTACAACGGAAACAAGACGGCGGCGCGTACGGCAACTTCAGGAATAAGGTGAATCGAGCCAATCAGAGCCGAGAGAGGAGAACGTCACATCCGTGTGCCGCGATTACGAGCGATAACAAGCAAGAGGCGTCCACGACAGAGAGAATGTTGGGGCTTCTCTGTTTTAAAGACCAGGACGTGTCGTTCAAACCACAGCCAGAGGAAGATTTACAGTGACGGACACACAGCTCTCTGCTGCATAAACCGGACTGTCCTGGTGCTGTCGTCACGTCCACTGTTTGTCTGATTGACACGTTTGTCCCGCCCCCTAAAGTCAAATTATGTGGTGGTGTCTCTAGAGCATGGATGTATTAAATGAACTGGATAAGCCACGCCCCCTCTGTCTGTGTCCCAGATTGATTAGTGGCCGTGTGAGGTACTGCAGCCTCTTGTAACCAGCCTTTTTCTATCATTGCACATTATAATCACAGACAGGACTGAATTATTATCTGTATTTAAATAAAATAGAAGGAAATGTTCTTTTCTACCGTTTCTAAAATCACAGAAATTACCGTTTTTATATGAAGTGGGGGATTGTCGTCATGTGGCGCCCTAAAACAAAGATGGCAGCCTCCGTATCAGGAAGTAAAGCAAAGATGGCAGCCTCCGTTTCAGGAAGTAAAACAAAGATGGCCGCCTCCGTTTCAGGAAGTAAATGTGGAAGTAAGACATTTTTTTGAGGTCATGCACCAATGAGCTCAGGCCACAGGGAGGAACAGGGCGCCATTTTGGATTCATCTTCCAGTTTTTATTATAGTTCTATGCTCTAGACTAATGATTGAATAAAACATGGAGACTAGCCTGTCAGACATCAAAAACTGGATGGACAATCATTTTCTCAAACTCAACAGCAATAAAACAGAACTTCTCATCACCAGACCCATGATGATTGATGGTCACGTCGTCACCCCCTCCCCCTCTGTACGCAACCTTGGCCTCATCATGGACCCCACCCTCTCATACCATTCACACCTAAACCATGTCACTAAAACATCCTTCTTTCACCTCCGCAATATGGCCCGCCTGCGCCCCTCCCTCTCCCAGTCCACAGCTGAAATCCTCATCCACGCCTTCATCACCTCCAGACTCCACTATTGCAGTAGTTTATTCCATGGACGTCCCACCACTCGCCTTCAAAAACTACAATCCATTCAAAACTCTGTCGCTCTCCCGCCTTCTCCCTCACACTCGGTCCAGAGAACACATCACCCCCGTCCTCCAACAGCTACACTGGCTTCTCGTTCAATATCGTATCCAATACAAGCTCCTCCTCCTCACGTACAAGTCCCTCCATAGCCCCGCCCCTTCCTACCTCACCGACCTACTCCGACCGTACTGTCCCACCCGCCGCCTCCGCTCTGCTGACACCAACCTCCTCACTCCCATCACCCGCACTAAGCAACGGACCTTGGGGGACCGAGCCATGGATGTATTAAAAGAACTGGATAAGACACGCCCCCTCTGTCTGTGTCCCAGATTGATTAGTGGCCGTGTGAGGTACTGCAGCCTCTTGGGCCCAGCCTTTTTCTATAATTGCACATTATAATCACAGACAGGACTGAATTATTATCAGTATTTAAATAAAATAGAAGTAAATGTTCTTTTCTACCGTTTCTAAAATCACAGAAATTACCGTTTTTATATGAAGTGGGGGATTGTGGTCACGTGGCGCCCTAAAGCAAAGATGTCAGCCTCCGTTTCAGGAAGTAAAACAAAGATGTCAGCCTCCGTTTCAGGAAGTAAAACAAAGATGGCAGCCTCCGTTTCAGGAAGTAAAACAAAGATGGCAGCCTCTGTATCAGGAAGTAAAACAAAGATGTCAGCCTCCGTATCAGGAAGTAAAACAAAGATGTCAGCCTCCGTATCAGGAAGTAAATGCGGAAGTAAGAAACTTTTTTGGGGTCATGAACCAATGAGCTCAGGCCATAGGGATAAACAGGGCGGCCATCTTGGATTCATCTTCCAGGTTTTATTATAGTTCTATGGACCGAGCCTTCGCCGCTGCTGCCCCCGCCCTCTGGCTCCGCCCTCTGGAACTCACTTCCACAACCATCAGGAACCTGGACTCACTACAGACATTCAAATCTGTTCAAACTGGCTTTTGTGTAAATTTATGTTGTTTTGTCTGTTTATGTAAAGCGTCTTTGAGTGTCCAAAAAAGCGATATACAAGTTTGATTTATTATTATTTATTATTATTAGAATGGACTCCAGGCAAGTCCAACCTGTCAGAGGGACTTTAAAGCTGGAGAATCCAACCTTTTTTCTCACAATCAGTCAGTTCTGTTTCCCTCCTCACAAACACTAGTTCAAAAGCATGACTTTGTGTAAAATCAGACTTCTACACGTCTTCATCTGAGAGTCAAACATAATGTCTTAAACTTGAGCCGTGTGAGTCACTGCATGGCACTGGGAGCTGATTGGCTGAGCAGGGATAATGAGCCGCTTCACTTTTGTGTCTGAAAAGGCTGCTCTGAACCTGGGCTCCAGCTTTAGAAAGGCTGCATGTGACGCCCCCGATGAGCCAAAGAGTCTGTGAGAGCCAGGAATGAGTAAGAAGGTTTAAATACTTAGTCATTTCACATCAAAAAGTCACTTAGAATGACTTGAATTCATCATTTTTATCTGGATTTGATTAGTTTTGACTCAGTGACATGTAATTGCTGATGTGATGCAGAATATTTCACTGATTTCAATATATTTTTTACTTATTTTTCCATAATTTTAATTCATTTGCCAGTGAAGAAAGTGCAATGATCTTAACCCAGTGGCAGATAATTTGACTTCAAATAAGACAAAATGTATTGAAACTTGTCAGAAACGGATTGAAAACAGTTAAATAATCGAATTCCATCCCATTCATTAATCTCAAAGTGTCAAAACATCCAACATTTAGATCAATATCCTGAAATCTAGACATTTTAACTCATCTCGAATTCCCTTTTTTGCCGTGTACTTCAGCTTTAAGGCCCAGAAAACTGTGACGTTTCAATCCAGAAAGTTTCCCAAAATAGTTTTTAACGAGTCCCTGGCCCTGATGGGAATTGGACCAACGACCATCACTTTTAAAAGACGCATGTTGCATCCTGAGTTTGAGTTTGTGTCGGTGCTGAAGCAGGACGGAACTGTGGCAAAAAGATTAACTAAAAGAACTAAAAAAACGGAATTATTTATTTATTATATATTCCAAGCCAGAACTGAACACACACAGGACTAAACCAGAACTAAACCAGGAGCGTACGGCGCCTCATTCAGACCAAACCTGGTTACGCAACAGCAAAAATGTTTAGTCCAGTTGGAAAGCGCCGCTAAAAACATCCAAAAACTGCGTGAAAAGTGTCGGAATCCGCGTAAAACTCCCCAAACCCGAACGGAACCAAACCTCCGCGCGCGCTCGCCGCCGTCCCCGCGCGTCCCGGCCGTGCGTCCTGCCGCTCGCGCGTCACAGGTGGGCGTCGCTCGCAGCCGGCGCCGCTTTTGACGCGTCGTATAAAGCCTCCGCGCTCCCTCCCCGCGCGCACTCTTCCTCTCAGAGCGACTGCACTGCGGAGGCGTGGATGTGACCGCTGCGCCGCGCTCCGAGTCCGTGAACCAGCGACAACAGCAGCAGCGGCGCCGTCCACACGCGAACCCCATGGACTGCCCTCCTCCGCGCGGCGCCACCAGCTCCACAAAGTACCGCCGCCGCACGACCGTCACCGCCGCCGCCGCTCCACGTCTCCGGTCTGCGTCGTCGTCGCTTCCACGCGGACGTTTTCCCGTCTCGGTCACGTTTGGATACTGACTTTTACGCATTGGATATGTGCACACAGGACGATGACAACCGCTTTTCTCATCGTAGAAGTAAAATAAAATAGGCTTTCCCTTTTCACTGGATTTACTCCTGTCGTTCCATATGAAGAAGCCAAAAGTAAGTAGCGCTCCCTTCGCTTTTTCATCGTTTCTTTTGCAGAGTTTAATCACAAGAAGCGAACTTTCACAGAACGGCGCAGTGTGCTGCTGTCACGGGGGTTCCCATCTGAAGCTGTTTCAATCCGTGGACACTTTTGACAACCTGCAGCGGCGCGCGCACTCCGCTCTCACCGGGATTCGAGCGCTCTCCCCCGGACACGTCTCGCTCCACGCGCGCTGCCTTCACTCGTCACAGCATCAGTTTTTATTCACGTTTCACTCCAGTTTTGATCCCGTTTTCAGACACGCTTCGCCTCTTTCACAAAGCGACCCGTTGCGCGTGCCTTTTTGGTTCCTTTTACGCGTCGCTGTCACTTTGGGCGCGCTGGACACCTCTCCAAAAGCGCACGACCCAATCACACGTTCCATTTGCAGGACGTGACCTCGCTCCTAATCAATTAACGCCACAATTAATCACTCATTTGCTCACATCACGCGCTTTGAACACAACGGAGGCGTCAGCGTTGCCCGCACTTCAGATGGAAGCTGCAATTATACGCACATCACGTCATTTTTAACACGCATTTAACACGCATTTTGAGCGCTATAGCGAACAAAACTCATCGTATCCTTTTCCACAAACGCGACACACAGCGTTTACTGGTTCTCACAGCAATTTACATGCAATTTAACATCCTTTAATGTCCAACAACTCGAGAAGCGGGAACATTTTACGCGTTTTGGGGATTTTCTTAAGATAACCTTTTCTTTTGCGTAAGTGTTTGCGTTTTAAGCTGTGGTATCGCTCCAGGCTCCGCGCTCTGGCTGAATAGAATGCCATGGCCGGGGAGAGAGCCCCCGAGGCGGCCACGGTTCAGGTTTTACCGCTTCCTCATTAGTTTACGCTTTTACTAAACACTAATCGATGCAAAGTTTATTTTTACATTCTTTTAAGCACTCAGGGCGTGCAGGGGATGGAGTTTAGATTAGATCTGCGGCAGCTAAGGATTATTTGAGTTGTCAGCGTTCGTTTCTTTTTATAAATCGACAGCCAGACGATTATTTTATTGAACTTTGAAACGTTTAAATACATTTTCAACAAAGTAAAGGTTGAATACGGAGATTGAAAACTTCTAGATAGAGAATACTTTCAAATAAAGTGTCTTATTTGCGAAAATTTGAAATAGTTAAGTCTTTTTTGACATTTTGATTGAAAAATGCCACCGTTTTTGTTACAGAAAGGCCTTTTTGTACGTGTTTTAGAGTCTGTTCAGGCCAGACAACGATTGCCGATTATCAAAACACGACTAGGATTCTTTTTTACAGTCACAATCAGCAGATAAGCAGCAGCCCGTTAGTGAAAGTCATCCAGGGTTTGCAGGAACAAGCAGAGGGGGAGAGGAGCTCACTGCAAATAGACGTTTAAGCTTGTACTTGCAACTGAGACGTGTCATTGTACTTCTTTGCATTTCGAATCGTTGGAGTTACTGAGTCCCAATCGTCCTAACTGTTGACTCTGATTCTTTTTGCGTCTAAAAACTCACTGCATGGCCCGCTCTGATTGGCCACAGCTCAGAGAATGTGCAAATGTTGGTTTAAATCAGCTTCATTCAGTTCAAACTGTTCATTCGTCAGGTTTTGTGCAAAAGAATGATCCAAAATTCGACTAAAAAGTGACTTAAGTGCAGCAATTTGAGTCGTTTTTCATGCATACTTTATTTTACGACTTATTCAGTACAAAATAAGCAGTTTTTTGTGCATTTTTAGCACCGTAAACGTACTTTTATTCGAGTACGCACTTTCCATACTCGGGGCACATGCTGTAAATTCTGTGGATGAGCGCTGAATTTGCTGGATACTTTTCGTTCGCTTCTTTCCAAAACATTCTTAGACTTTGCTTTAGATTATAGTGGAGCGCTTCTCAATCAGTGGTGCGCGTACATCTCGTGGGACATGTTTTTTCAAAGTGGTAGCACTCAAGACTTTTGGAGATGATTGTCCTGGTTTGAGACGAGTTTAGTCCTGGTTTTAGTCCTGATTTAGACTTTTGTTAAGTTCTGGTTTGGACTCGTTTTAGTGCAGTTTTATGGAATTTGAGCACACAAAGGGTAAAGATAAAGTTTAATTACACTTTATTGCCTCTGTAGAGAAATGTGTCCTTTGCATTTGACCCATTTCATTATTCGTGGGCTCGAAACCGATTCCGATACCACGACGACGATGATGAAAAGGGACGTCATTTTCGACACAAAACAATAGAACTAGTTTGGATAAAGCTCAAAATCATTTAAAAACGCTTCAGGAAAGGTTCAGTTCTGTCCTGATTCTTTTTTAGTATCTCTCTTTGCTCAAATGTGTGTATACTTTCGATTTCAGTTTTAGTGCAGTGCCCGGGTGCTCGTCTCCAGATCTTGGTCTGGACTTGGTCAGGACTGTTTCTTGAGGATATGTTTTGAGGATTGTGTATTTTTTTTTCGGGGTTGATGGAGTGACTATGTAAAAAATATGATTCAAAGTGACAAAAACATGACTAAAAGCGACACAAACGGGACAAAAAGTGACACAAATGTGACTAAGTGTGAAAAACATGACTATAAGTGACACAGATGGGACAAAAAGTGGCACAACAGTTATTAAAAGGGACAAAAATATGACTAAAAGTGACAAAAACATGACTAAAAGCGACACAAATGGGACAAAAAGTGACACAAATGTGACTAAGTGTGAAAAACATGACTATAAGTGACACAGATGGGACAAAAAGTGGCACAACAGTTATTAAAAGGGACAAAAATATGACTAAAAGTGACAAAAACATGACTAAAAGCGACACAAATGGGACAAAAAGTGACACAAATGTGACTAAAAGTGTGAAAAACATGACTCTAAGTGACACAGATGGGACAAAAAGTGGCACAACAGTTATTAAAAGGGACAAAAATATGACTAAAAGTGACAAAAACATGACTAAAAGCGACACAAATGGGACAAAAAGTGACACAAATGTGACTAAGTGTGAAAAACATGACTATAAGTGACACAGATGGGACAAAAAGTGGCACAACAGTTATTAAAAGGGACAAAAATATGACTAAAAGTGACAAAAACATGACTAAAAGCGACACAAATGGGACAAAAAGTGACACAAATGTGACTAAGTGTGAAAAACATGACTATAAGTGACACAGATGGGACAAAAAGTGGCACAACAGTTATTAAAAGGGACAAAAATATGACTAAAAGTGACAAAAACATGACTAAAAGCGACACAAATGGGACAAAAAGTGACACAAATGTGACTAAAAGTGTGAAAAACATGACTATAAGTGACACAGATGGGACAAAAAGTGGCACAACAGTTATTAAAAGTGAGAAAAACATGACTAAAAGTGACTAAAATATGACTAAAAGTGACACAAATGCATCTAATAGTGACAAAAACAGTCTCAAACCTTTTCCTCAGGATTGATATCGTCTAGTTTCGTCTCCAGATCTTGGTCAGGACTGTTTCTTGAGGATATTTTTTGAGGATCGTGTATTTTTTGGGTTGATGGAGGAGGAAACTCATCCAGAACCAGGAGCTTCTGTGCATCCTACAGTCTCACACACACTTTTATCACACATTCTAAAGTATACAGTAAAGTTAAAAGCAGGTGATGTAGAAAAAATGCTTAATATTGTAAAAGATACAGTTGGCAGTTTGTCTTTTTAGGAGGTGTGGTCTGCTTTGACGAAAAACACGACTAAATGAGACCAAAATGTGACTGAAAGTGTAAAAAAACATGATTCAAAGTGACAAAAATATGACTAAAAGCGACACAAATGGGACAAAAAGTGACACAAATGTGACTAAGTGTGAAAAACATGACTATAAGTGACACAGATGGGACAAAAAGTGACAAAAACATGACTAAAAGTGACAAAAATGTGACTAAAAGTGACACAAATGCATCTAATAAGGACAAACCTTTTCCTCAGTATTGTTATCGTCTAGTTTCGTCTCCAGATCTTGGTCTAGTCTTGGTCAGGACTTTTTCTTGAGGATATCTTTTTAGGATTGTGTTGTTTTTGGGTCTCATACAGCTTTATACACTTTTATAACACATTTGATTGTATGGAGTGGAGTTAGATGCAGGAGAAAAAAATAGATAATGTTGTTATAGATACAGTTGGCACAACGTCCTATTAGGAGGCGTGGTCTGCCTTGCTGAAAAACGCAACTAAACGAGACAAGAACAGGACTAAGTGCCAAAAACGTGACTAAAAGTATAAAAAATTTGACTAAAAGTGACAGAAACATGACAAAAATGCAACTAAAAGCAACACCACCATGACTCAGAGTGACAAAAAGACACTAAAATGATCAAAAATGTGTGTAAAAGTGACAAAAATGTGTGTAAAAGTGACAAAAATGTGTGTAAAAGTGACAAAACCATGAGTTAAATTGACAAAAAGTCTCAAACCTTTTCCTCGGTATCGTTATTGTCTAGTTTTGTCTCCAGATCTTGGTCTAGTCTTGATGAGGACTTTTGCTATTGAGCATATTTACAGTGTTAGATGCAGGAGATTTATTAAAAATGTATAATATTGTTATAGATAAAGTCTGCAAAGTGTCACCTCAGGGGGGCGTGGTCTGCCGTGGGGGAAACTCTCCGTTGATTCAAGAGGAAACTCAACTTTTTCCCTCTTCTAATACATTTCCTGGTGAATTATTTGTGTTTTATGCAAATTAATTCACGTTGAGTCACTATTGAGTCTTAACATACGTTGTTGACTTGGCGTTTCCTCAGAAAAATAAACAAATTGTTCTGTAAATGTTAAAATACAGCAGGCGTTAGCATTTAGCCCGCAGCTACCACTAGCATTCTACAAATCTGGGCCGTCCTTCCACTTTTTTCTTTTTCATGTCTATATTTGACATGAAACCCCTAAAGTTGGCGTTTCCTCTTGTAGTTGTTGAACCGTTTGTGAAAAAGCAGCTGTTCTACATTGAAATGAATGGATTGTTTCCCTCGCCGAGCTCCGTTTGTGGGCGTCGCCTCAGATAACGACTGTTACAATCAAAATTTGTATTGTTAAGAATTAAATGACAAAAAATGACGGCAAGAAGAGTTGATTAAAAAGAAAACTGGTCAGAAACGTCTCCCAAACGAGTGAAATTTCTGCATTTTTTGATTAATTTCATGGTCTATTTACGTTTTGTGCCACAATTGAACCTTAAAAAAGACATTTCCAGTTCAAACTTGGAATAATACCATCTATTTTCCCTCCCACTCGTCGTATTGGTCACTTTCTGTCGTGTTGGAGTGAGTGACAGCTGGATTTAACCAATCACAGCGAAGGGGAACACTCTCAAAAGAAGCAAAAGCACAATGATGAAATGTAAATGTCAGTATTATTTCTTCCGTCCACCCAAGACTAAGCACTAATTGGATCCAAACACCAGGAAGCTCTGGATTCGGACCAGCACAATCCTGGTTCCAATCCAGGTCCAGAGCTTGAAGTGAACCCATAATATCCTTGGACGGTCTTTGGTTTAGTCGTAGTTTCTTAGTTTCTTAGTTGCTTAAAATGCAAAAGTTACTAAAAACACTCCAACAACTAAAGACGAAATTTGAGTTTGGAGTTTTAATTTGGCCTGACCTGGATTGAAACAGGATTAAAACGGGATTAAACGGATTTAAACGATGTCTGTAAATGCAAGTGAATGTCCCATTGAAGAAAGCAGGACTAAACCAGGACTAAAACAGGTCTAAAACAGGTCTAAACCAGGACCAAACCAGGTCTAAACCAGGTCTAAACCAGGACTAAACTAGGTCTAAACCAGGACTAAACCAGGGCTAAACCAGGACAAAACCAGGACTAAACCAGGGCTAAACCAGGACTAAACCAGGGCTAAACCAGGACTAAACCAGGGCTAAACCAGGGCTAAACCAGGACTAAACCAGGACTAAACCAGGACTAAACCAGGGCTAAACCAGGACTAAACCAGGGATAAACCAGGGCTAAACCAGGGCTAAACCAGGTCTAAACCAGGACTAAACTGTATTGGTAAAAGCTAGAGCCATGTCTGTCTGTTCTGTTTCTGTTCTGGATTTCGACACGGCTCCATTAATGGATTTTCTCAATTGATTTCTTCCTCAAATGTCAGAAATGTATTGATTTCACTCCTTTTTATGGAATAAGTTTGTCCCGACTTTACGGCGTTTGTTTTTATTCACGCTTAAATTAAATACTAAAACATCTACGTAAAATTATGAATAAATGTTGGAATTTACTAATTTGAAAACCTAAATATTGTCAGACAAGAGCGATCAAAAAATGGATGCACAGATACAATTTGATGCTAAATCCAAAATATTGATGCTGAAAAAAGTTTAGAAAAAAGTTGTGTAAGATCTATATCAGAACTAATGTAAGACCAAAACGTGAAATTACATTCTATTATTTAAATAAATAAATATAAATAGTGTTTTTAGTCTCCTTGTGTCATCAAAATTGTCATCAAAGGCTGCAGTTTTTTAAGTGCAATCATTTCCTCCATAAACAACAAAATATCTTGTTTTATTCTGCAAAAAAAACCCGCAAACCCTGTAGTTTAGATACAATTAACACAACTTGTTCTGAAACAAGCAACAAAATCACGATTAAAATGACAAAAACATGACTAAAAGTGACAGAAATACGACTAGAAGAGACAAAAATGCAACTTAAAGTGACAAAACGCAATGCAAAAGTGTCAAATACATGACTGAAAGCAACAAAAATGCAACCAACAGCTTAAAAAAAATGACCAAAAGTGACAAAAATGCAACAAATAGCGACAAAAACGCGACTGAAATCGTCAAAAACGTTTTGAAACATGCAATTTCAGTCTTTTTGTCATTTCTCCTGCCTGCTTGTGTTTAAAATGTGAACTTTGAACAGTATCCCATTATTGAAACATAAATCGCTAAACTTCGAAAAATCACAATTCGATATTTTTCCCAAACCGTCCAGCTTTATTAAAGTCTCAAACCTTTTCCTCAGTTTCAATATTGAACGCCAGATTCTGTGATAAAAATGGAATGTTGAGCTGGTCCCTGTGACAATCTGCTGTTTTTTGTGAAATGATGATTGACTGTTTGTCTTTAATGCAGCTGTCTGTTCAAACACACTTTTTCTCCTGTTGTTTAGCCTCTGAAGCCTCTGAGCAGATGACTTTATTTACCTCTTAAAGGCCAGAGCTGCACAATTAAACCAAATCCACAAGAAATCGCAATTTTAATGGAGGCTGCAGTTGTTTGAAGTGCAATAGTTTCTTCCGCAAACAACAAAATGTCTTGCTTTGATTTGAATAAAAAATGCTAACACTGTAGTTTGGATTTGTACAAACGTGTTCTGAAACAAGCGACAAAAACGCAACCAAAAGTGATAAAAAAAGCGACAAAAACAAGCCAACAAACACAACTCAATGCAACAAAACACGACTAAAAACGACAAAAATGTGACTAAAAACAAGAATAACGTGACTAAAAGTGACAAAGGCACGTTTAAATATGACAAACACAACTGAACGTGACAAAAACGCAACTAAAAGTGTTAAAAAAGCGACAAAAACACGCCAACAAACAACAAACACGACTCAATGCAACAAAATGCTACTAAAATCGACAAAAATGTGACTAAAAACAAGAATAACTTGACTAAAAGTGACAAAGATGTGACTAAAAGTGACAAAGACATGTTTAAATATGACAAACACAACTGAACGTGACAAAAACGCGACTAAAAGCGACAAAAATGTGTCTAAAATGCGTGTGCACTGGTCAGAAAAAGTCACAATTAGATGTTTTTCCTAAATGGTGCAGCTCTATTAAAGACAATAGAAAGATACAAAGTGAACATGAATCGAGATAATATCGAAATATTGATCCAGGTCCACCAATTCCGTCTCATCGGCTCTTTTTGTTTCCTTCTGTCAATCTCTTTTCGTGGCGTTTCAAACCAGGAGAACGTGGAATGCTCCTGGTGTCGTCATGATTTGCAGCCGGTCCAGAGTCTGCATCCAGCCTCTTCTCGGTGACCTATGACCTCTGCAGACGGAGGAGCCTCCAAGTCATGTTCTGATTAGCCTCAGGGATTCCCATTTCAAAGTCTTATCTGGATGGCATTAGCTGATGTGTTTCTGTTTAATTTTTAAGCTCCAAATGCTGCTGGAAAGTCAGACGTTTGAGGAAATGTTTATTAAAGTTTGTCTTTTCTTGGACAGTTTTAGAAGGATCTGGGTCTATATCAGGACTAGTACAGACCACACGGTAATATGATATTCTCTTGTAAAAAAGAGATGACTAAAAGTGACAAAAACATGACAGAAAGTGACAAAAACGTGACTGAAAGTGACAAAAACATGACTAAAAGGGAGTGACAAAAACGTGACTGAAAGTGACAAAACATGACTAAAAGGGAGTGACAAAAACGTGACTGAAAGTGACAAATACGTGACTGAAAGTGACAAATACGTGACTGAAAGTGACAAATACGTGACTGAAAGTGACAAATACGTGACTGAAAGTGACAAAAACGTGACTGAATGTGACGAAAACGTGACTGAATGTGACGAAAACGTGACTGAAAGTGACAAAAACGTGACTGAAAGTGACAAAAACGTGACTGAAAGTGACAAAAACGTGACTGAAAGTGACAAAAACGTGACTAAATCGTGACTGAAAGTGACAAAAACGTGACTGAAAGTGACAAAAACGTGACTGAAAGTGACAAATACGTGACTGAAAGTGACAAATACGTGACTGAAAGTGACAAAAACTTGACTAAAAGTGACAAAAACATGAGTAAAAGTGACAAAAACATGAGTAAAAGTGACAAAAACACAACTACATCTGACAAAATTGCAATTAAAAGTGTCAGTAACGTGACTATAAGTGACAAAAAAAGTCTTAAAAATGTGACCAATATGGCAAAAATGCGACAAAAAGTGACTAAAAAGCATTTAAAAGCAACAAAAATGGATCTCAAAGGGTGAAAAACATAACTGAAAGCCACAAAAATGCAACCACAACTGACAAAATTGCAATTTAGAGCATCAAAAATAGGATTATGACTGACAAAAACACTTCTAAAAGCGACAAAAACGCTACCTAGAGTGACAAAATGTGACTAAAGGCAACACAAGCATGACTCAAAGTAACAAAAACGTGACTTAAAGCAACAAAAACTGGTGTTAAATTGTCAAAAATATAACTGCAAGCATTAAACAGGCAACTAAAACTGACAAAAACGTGACTGAAAGTAACAAAAATATGACTAAAAGTAACAAAAACATGAGTAAAAGTGACAAAAACGTGACTGAAAGTGACAAAAATATGACTAAAAGTGACAAAAACATGAGTAAAAGTGACAAAAACGTGACTGAAAGTGACAAAAATATGACTAAAAGTGACAAAAACATGAGTAAAAGTGACAAAAACGTGACTGAAGGTGACAAAAACTACATCTGAGGAAATTGCAATTAAAAGTGTCAGTAACGTGACTATAAGTGACAAAAAAAGTCTTAAAGTGACAAAAATGTGACTGATAGTGACAAAAACGTGACCAATATGGCAAAAATGCGACAAAAAGCAATTAAAAGCAACAAAAATGGATCTAAAAGGTTGAAAAACATAACTGAAAGCCACAAAAATGCAACCACAACTGACAAAATTGCCATTTAGATAATCAAAAACATGAATATAACTGACAAAAATGCTACCTAAAGTGACAAAATGTGACTAAGACAACAAAAACAAGACTCAAAATAACAAAAACGTGACTAAAAACAACAGAAACTGGTGTTAAATTGTCAAAAACATAACTGCAAGCATCAAATGAGCAACTAAAAGTGACAAAAATACAACTATAACTGACAAAAACGCAACTAAAACTGACAAAAAGCGCCAAAAACGTTGTGAGGAAAGTGAGCCCTTTAACAAAATGTTTAATTTTCATGTATTTCACGTTGAGTTTCAAACATTATCACTGCATCTTTGCTTTGATTAATCTCTCAACGCTGCTATAAAGAGCTGCAGTGCATCATTTATTGTCAAATTCTGTCCAAATACTTTCTTTCTCAGTCTTGATTTAATCCAGATTTGTTTATCCTGCTTTTAAAACAAACTTTCTCCATTACGCCTGGTTTATTCCGAGTAAAAAGCCTCCACCTCAGTCCCCGGTCAGTGCCACATTTCCACCGTGTTAAGTCCTCACGAAGCGCCTCGAGTCCTGGTTCTAGTCCAGCCCTGGTCCTCGTCTGGTCCTAATTCAACCCTGTTTTGTCTCGGTTTTAACTTCTCTCCGAGCCTCTGTTTTTGGCACATTTTTGGACGCCGAGCCGCTGGAAGGACACGTTACCCGGCTGTTTCTGTGGCTCTTTTTCGAACGGGACGCCTGCTGCTGTTTGTGTGGAGCGCCGCAGTGACAGGAGCGGCCAGCGGAGGGCGTAGTTCTGCTGGATTCGGATTCGCTGGAGGATGCAGGACACACACGCGGAGCAGGCAGGGCTTTGGGACGACTTTCTCGTGTTCGAACGTGGATAAAAAGTTAGATTTAATCGAGAACTTGTTTCAAAATGATGCAACTGTATTTTGAGAAGTTAAGTTTGTTGGAATATTCTTTTTAAACGACTCAAACACTGCAAAAAGTGCCTTACTAGAAACAAGAAAAAAAACAACAACATAAAATTGGACTAAAATTGCTTGTTTTAAGCAAAAAAAAATCTGACAATGGGGTAAGCAAAAATGTCTTGCTTAGAAAACTTGTTTTAAGATTTTTTTTTCTGATGATTAAGAAAAAAACAAGAAAAAATGTCTCAATTGAAGCCAGTTGCTCCCTGTAAATGGCTCGATTTAAGCCAAATGTTCTGAATGAAGCGGGAAATTCAAGGAAATTATGCTCAAAAAAAGAATAAATCAGTAAAGATTTGTTTGTAAGTTCAATTTAAGAATATTTTTCTCATTTTAAGACTAGATGTTGGAAAAATATCCTTAAAATTGTAAAATGTAAGCAATAATTTCTTATTGGAAATCACATTTCAAGGAAATTTTGCTTGAATTAAGTAAAATGATCTAATTTATTCCCATATGAATTACAGCTTTTTTCTTGATAATGATATCAAGACATGTTTGTATTCTTACATTTTCTCAAATTAAGAAAAATCCTCTTAGTCTACAGTCAAATAAGATTCAAAATAACCTTTGTATCTTGTCGCAAGCAAAAATAGAACAGATTTTAGATTTTTTTTTTTTTTTTTTATAGAAAAAATAAAAATTTTTTTATTGTTAGAAGAATTTTTTACTTTCTGTATATCAACTTTTTGAAGTGAACGCAGCAAAAAATGTATATCTAGCCTGGCTTAAAATGACTTGAATTTATGATTTTTATCTGGATTTTTGAGTAGTTTTGAGATTTAATTGCTGATGTGATGCAGATTATTTCACTGGTTTCGAGGTATTTCTGACTGATTGTGCGATAATTTATCTTAAAATAAAGACAATGAATGTGGTTAAGTTAAATGATCTTAACTCACTGGCAGATAATTTGGCTTGAAGTAAGAAATAATGTATTGAAACAAGTCAGAAAGGGTTTGAAACAAGTCAAATAATCTAGTTCCAGCAAATAAATCCTGTGGAATTATGATTAATATCCTGAAATCAAGGCATTTTAACTCATCTATATACACGTTTTGCAGTGAAAGCATGCATTGTACCTTTAACTATTGCTTCTTGTCGTTTTGTTTCTGTTGTATTCTGCGAGTGTCACATGGTAAAACGTGTCTGACTTTTGAGCAGGTTTAGATTGTAATTACTGTCATATTTTGTTTTAAAAGTGGCATAAAAAAGGAATAAAAGCGCTTGAATGTGCCGCTTCTGTTGAACTTGTGTCGGTGTCAAAGATTGGAATTCAACAATTGACTCGACTTAAAAAAGTAAAGCGACGACTTTGTCAAACAGTTATAGTTTTGAGTGAATAATCTGTTGACTCGCGGTGTCTAATCTGAATTTTGAGAAGAAACAACGACGTGAAACAGTGAAATCTTCTTTTCACTTCATTCATTCATTCATTCAGAGGATCAGCTTCTTCTCAGTATTTATGAAATTTATTTTATTTGCACACAAAAACAGCCTGGTAAAATAAATAAATAAATAAATAAATACCACTGTTACATGAAGTTTTTATTTTTTTGGAGTGAATCTTGAACTGAAATTACACTGCAAAAAAGTCTAGTCTGGCTTAAAGGTTGAATGGAGGATTTCTCGCCGATTTGAAAATCTGCGACTGTTAGTCCTTTTTTTGAAAAAGCGCATGCGCAGGTTCCCCCTCCCTCCCGCCTCGTTTCTCCTGAGTGAACGCCGACCAAACCTCGTGAACGAGCACCAGCAGCACTGCTCATGTGCATTTGTTTACAAGACGATTGGTGTCGCTTTCTCACGACAACCTCCGCCAAGAAGATTTAATAATACACTCCACATACAATAAGCTAAAAAAAGAGTCAGATAAACAGTTACCTGTCCAGCAGAAACTTTGCAGCGGAGGCATCAGTTGAAGCCTGTTTTGTTCTTTCAATGCTCGCCAGCGCGTAAACCATTCCCCCAGAATAACACGCGTTTTGTTTCTTTCCTCTGCAGACTTTCGTCTCTTCTGTGAAAGCTCCAAAACAGTCTTTCTCTTTCGTCCCTCAGCCATTTCGGTACTTCGCGGATGAAAGTTTAGACCTACAATGACGGAACTCCCCGCTAACCTCCTGCTACATAAACACACGAGCATATCAACCACGCATGCGCAGCCAGGGGAGCGAGCGTTTCCCCTGGACGAGCCTGTGGGCGGGCACTAGCACCAGAGAATGATTGACACCTGAGCAGACCAGTTATTTGTGCTACCCACGAGGAAATGAGATTCTGATTTGTTGCCCGAAATCCTCCATTCCACCTTTAAAATGACTTGAATTTATCATTTTTTGCCTGGATTTGAGTAGATTTGACTCAGTGAGATTTAATAGATGATGCTGATGCAGAATATTTCACTGGTTTTAAGGTATTTTTGACTGATTATGACATAATTTATCTTAAAGTAAGAAAATGAATTGGTCAATGGGGTAAGTAAAATGATCTTAACCCGTTGGCAGACAATTTAAAGTAAGAAATAATGCATTGAAACAAGTCAGAAACGGATTGAAACGAGTCAAATAATCTAGTTCCGTCAAATAAAAAGTCAAAATGTCTGAAATTAAGATGAATATCCTGAAATCAAGACATTTTGACTCAGCTAGAGATTCTTTTTTTTTGCAGAGTTCTGTTGCTGCTTATGATTCTCACAGTTATTTTTTATTATTTTTAGTTCATATTGTGACTTAAATAATTCAGATTATCAATTAACTGAATAATGTTGACGTCCCTGTACTATTAACTACATTTACTGCATTATTCCCTGTGTGAATATAAGTGAATAAACAAAATATCAAACAAAGTCCTGCAAACGTATTTTATCAGTTTGATAAAGTTATAGATAAATGAAATTAAAGCTGGAGTACCTGAATGTTTTTCTTGTAAATGTGTAAATTGTAATTGTTCTCTAATTCTCATCCAGTGCCGGGGAACACTAGTGCGCCTTGAAGTTTTTCCAGGTGTGCCTTGAAAAATGTCAAATTTGAGTTAACAGATTCACAAATGCGGATGTAAATAACTAATTTATCTTTTTTGAGCAACTTCTGCACCAAAAAATAATGTGAAACCACCCCTAAAGCCAAATTTAAAGCACCAGATAGTGACACAAACATGATTTGGCTCATTATGTGTCATATTTTTGGACTAAATTGTCTGAATTGGTCATGTTTTTGTTGTACGTGGTGTGCTGTGGCAACTTTTAAACCTAAAAAGTGTGCCTCAGCTTGAAAAAGGTTGAAAAACACAGCTCTAACTAATATGTTACAAAATGAACCAAGAAATTTAAACCTGGTTCTGTCCATTTTTCAGATTTAAATGTCCCAAATATGTGGATTTTCGAACGTTTTTTATACATAAAATGCCTTATTTCTACATGAAAACATGACATGATGAAAAACTTGTAATACATTTTTTTCTTACATTTATGTGAGTAAACTACAGGAGAAGTTTAATATTTATATCTTTAAATTTAAGATTTTTTCTTATTCACCTGCAGCGTCTCACCTTAATTAACTTGTTTTGACTCAACAAATATCTTAAAAGTCGAGTGAACTTAAAACGGCTTCACAACCAATTGTCTTATTATTTATTTATTTATTTTAATTTTTGTATTTCACTTTTAATCCTGGTTTATTTGAACTAGGTTTGTCAAAAGTATCAAAAATCAGACACTAATCGATATTAAAACTGTACTCATTTGAGGAAGTATTGACACTAAAAAAGCACTTTTAACAGGACAAAATCTGAACTTTTGTGAACAGATTCAGAATGATCTTGAGCTTTATCAGAATTTATACAAAACCACACTGTTTGAAAGAGAAATGACATTATTTAGAGTTGAAAATGTGTAAAAAAGAGCATTTGTAACAGTCAAGAATACGATATATTTCATGCATACATAGTTCACTTCAGAGCTGGTTTCGGGCCCCGGGTTTTGGAGGATTAGCGTTGGTTTTCAGTCCGTTTGAAGGTGCCTGTAGTGACAGTAAAAGTAGTTTTCCGTTTGACTTTTATTGCTCTTATCATCTCCATCTGGTTTACGGCTGCAGGCGCTTTGACTAATCCACACACGCCTCGTAAACAGAGTCGTGTTCACCTCGGGCTCAGATTTAAAACCCAAACTTCAGACCGAAGCGGGATTAGAGCTCCGCCCGGCGTTAATCTGGACGGCCCACAGGACGGCCCGGGGTCCGGCTCCAGGGTAGGTCAGACGAGGACTGTTTATCCAGACAGAATGTAGAAAGACTGTGTTTAGGTTTGTCCTGGTTTGGTCCTGGTTTAAGTTCTGGTTTGGTCCTAATTTGGTCCTGGTTTAGTCCTGGTTTGGTCCTGGTTTGGCCCTGGTTTGGCCCTGGTTTGGCCCTGGTTTGGTCCTAATGTGGTCCTGGTTTGGTCCTGGTTTGGTTCCAATTTGGTCCTGGTTTTGTCCAAATTTGATCCTGGTTTTGTCCTGGTTTGGTCCTGATTTGGTCCTAATTTGGTCCTGGTTTAGTCCTGGTTTGGTCCTGGTTCGGTCCTAATTTGGTCCTGGTTTGGTCTTGGTTTGGTTCTAATTTGATCCTGGTTTGGTCCTAATGTGGTCCTGGTTTGGTCCTGGTTTGGTTCTAATTTGGTCCTGGTTTGGTCCTAATTTGGTCCTGGTTTAGTCCTGGTTTGGTCCTGGTTTGGTCCTGGTTTGGTCCTGGTTTGGTCCTAATTTGGTCCTGGTTTGGTCCTGGTTTGGTTCTAATTTGGTCTTGGTTTGGTCCTGGTTTGGTTCTAATTTGGTCCTGGTTTGGTCCTAATTTGGTCCTGGTTTAGTCCTGGTTTGGTCCTGGTTTGGTCCTAATTTGGTCCTGGTTTGGTCCTGGTTTGGTCTTGGTTTGGTTCTAATTTGGTCTTGGTTTGGTCCTGGTTTGGTTCTAATTTGGTCCTGGTTTGGTCCTAATTTGGTCCTGGTTTAGTCCTGGTTTGGTCTTAATTTGGTCCTGGTTTGGTCCTTATTTTGCATTAATTTGGTCCTGGTTTGGCCCTGGTTTGGTCCTAATGTGGTCCTGGTTTGGTCCTGGTTTGGTTCCAATTTGGTCCTGGTTTTGTCCAAATTTGATCCTGGTTTTGTCCTGGTTTGGTCCTGATTTGGTCCTAATTTGGTCCTGGTTTAGTCCTGGTTTGGTCCTGGTTTGGTCCTAATTTGGTCCTGGTTTGGTCTTGGTTTGGTTCTAATTTGATCCTGGTTTGGTCCTAATGTGGTCCTGGTTTGGTCCTGGTTTGGTTCCGAATTTGGTCCTGGTTTGGTCCTAATTTGGTCCTGGTTTAGTCCTGGTTTGGTCCTGGTTTGGTCCTGGTTTGGTCCTGGTTTGGTCCTAATTTGGTCCTGGTTTGGTCCTGGTTTGGTTCTAATTTGGTCTTGGTTTGGTCCTGGTTTGGTTCTAATTTGGTCCTGGTTTGGTCCTAATTTGGTCCTGGTTTAGTCCTGGTTTGGTCCTGGTTTGGTCCTAATTTGGTCCTGGTTTGGTCCTGGTTTGGTCTTGGTTTGGTTCTAATTTGGTCTTGGTTTGGTCCTGGTTTGGTTCTAATTTGGTCCTGGTTTGGTCCTAATTTGGTCCTGGTTTAGTCCTGGTTTGGTCTTAATTTGGTCCTGGTTTGGTCCTTATTTTGCATTAATTTGGTCCTGGTTTGGCCCTGGTTTGGTCCTAATGTGGTCCTGGTTTGGTCCTGGTTTGGTTCCAATTTGGTCCTGGTTTTGTCCAAATTTGATCCTGGTTTTGTCCTGGTTTGGTCCTGATTTGGTCCTAATTTGGTCCTGGTTTAGTCCTGGTTTGGTCCTGGTTTGGTCCTAATTTGGTCCTGGTTTGGTCTTGGTTTGGTTCTAATTTGATCCTGGTTTGGTCCTAATGTGGTCCTGGTTTGGTCCTGGTTTGGTTCTAATTTGGTCCTGGTTTGGTCCTAATTTGGTCCTGGTTTAGTCCTGGTTTGGTCCTGGTTTGGTCCTGGTTTGGTCCTGGTTTGGTCCTAATTTGGTCCTGGTTTGGTCCTGGTTTGGTTCTAATTTGGTCTTGGTTTGGTCCTGGTTTGGTTCTAATTTGGTCCTGGTTTGGTCCTAATTTGGTCCTGGTTTAGTCCTGGTTTAGTCCTGGTTTGGTCTTAATTTGGTCCTGGTTTGGTCCTTATTTTGCATTAATTTGGTCCTGGTTTGGCCCTGGTTTGGTCCTAATGTGGTCCTGGTTTGGTCCTGGTTTGGTTCCAATTTGGTCCTGGTTTTGTCCAAATTTGGTCCTGGTTTGGTCCTGATTTGGTCCTAATTTGGTCCTGGTTTAGTCCTGGTTTGGTCCTGGTTTAGTCATAATTTGGTCCTGGTTTGGTCCTGGTTTGGTCCTGGTTTAGTCTTAATTTGGTCCTGGTTTAGTCCTGGTTTGGTCCTGGTTTAGTCTTAATTTGGTCCTGGTTTGGTCCTGGTTTGGTCCTGGTTTGGTCCTGGTTTAGTCTTAATTTGGTCCTGGTTTGGTCCTGGTTTAGTCTTAATTTGGTCCTGGTTTGGTCCTGGTTTGGTCCTGGTTTGGTCCTGGTTTAGTCTTAATTTGGTCCTGGTTTGGTCCTGGTTTAGTCTTAATTTGGTCCTGGTTTGGTCCTGGTTTAGTCCTGGTTTGGTCCTGGTTTAGTCATAATTTGGTCCTGGTTTTGTCCTGGTTTGGTCCTGGTTTAGTCTTAATTTGGTCCTGGTTTAGTCCTGGTTTGGTCCTGGTTTAGTCTTAATTTGGTCCTGGTTTGGTCCTGGTTTGGTCCTGGTTTGGTCCTGGTTTAGTCTTAATTTGGTCCTGGTTTGGTCCTGGTTTAGTCTTAATTTGGTCCTGGTTTGGTCCTGGTTTGGTCCTGGTTTGGTCCTGGTTTAGTCTTAATTTGGTCCTGGTTTGGTCCTAATCTGATTCAGTCTTAAATTGTTTTCTGTTGTTAATTTGTATCGTTTTTATATATTTTGTCCCTATTTTTTTCACTGTTTGTCTCACTTTTGATGCTTTGATGCTCTGTTTTAGTCACATTTTAGTTGCGTTTTGTTACGATTTTGTTGCTGTTAAGGACAATTTGTGTTTTTTTGTCATGTTTCTGTCACATTTTTGCCTCGTTTAAACACATTTAAGCACTTTTAGTCACGTTTTTGTCTTTGTTGGTCAGGTTTTGTCACTTGTTTTAACAAATCTAAAGTACAGGGTTTGCAATCTTTAAGAAGAATTATTATATATTTATTATTATTGCACTTATTATTGCAGCCTCTGCTATTTTCTTATTGCATCCATTAAAATTGTGGTTCAATTTCAATTAATTGTGAATTGCTATTGTTTTGGCGAATAAAACTACAAAAATACATAAATAAATCAGTGAATCACAATTTGACAATATCACCAAAAAGTCAACACAGCAAAAAATGTGTCTCTAGTCGAGCCAAAAATGACTCGAATTTACTATTTTTATCTGGATTTGAGTAGATTTGACTCAATGAGATTTAATTTCTTACGTGAAGCAGAATATTTCACTGGTTTCAAGGTGTTTTTGCCTGATTGTGTGATAATTTGGCTTGAAATAAGAAATTAAATGAGCCAGTGGAGTAAGTAAAATAATATTAACTCATTGGCAGATGATTTGGCTTGAAATAAGAAAGAAATTTATTGAAACGAGTCAGAAACAGGTAACAAATAATCTAGTTCCATCAAATAAACAGTCTTAGCTGATCTTAACGAGTCAAAACGCCTGAAATTAAGATTAATATCCTGCAAACAGAACATTTTAACTCATCTAGTGTATTATAAAAGCACAAAACTGAAACGTGCCACGACTGTAATCCTCCAGTCGATGGTGTATTATTCTTTATCTAGATTAAATAAAAAAAACAAAAACAATCTTACATAAAATAACACATGTTTGAATTAAGCATTATTTATCTTGATTTGAGGATTTTTAAAAAGTTTTGTCAATGGAACAAGCATGAAATGTCTTGCTTTACTTTACTATAAGAAAAACAAAAAAGAAAAAAAGCTACTGCGCTTGAAATTAGAGGGAAAAAACGGATCAAATCTTATTTTAAGATGGTAAAAATATACTAAAATAAAATAAGACACATTCTTGGTCGATCCAAAAAGGGGGTGTGGCAAAAGTTTATCAATACTATGAAGTATTTCCTGGTTTGTTCCTGATTTAGTCCTGGTTTGGTCCTAATTTGGTCCTGGTTTGGTCCTGATTTGAGCCTAGTTTAGCCCTGATTCAGTCTTAAATTGTTTTTTGTTGCTTATTTGTATAGTTTTTATAGATTTCTTCCAGATTTTTTCGCTGTTTGTCTCATTTTTTATGCTTTGAATCACGTTTTTGTCTGTTTTAGTCACATTTTGTCACTCTTTGTTGTGTTTTTGTTACGATTTGTTGCTTTTCTGCATAAATAATGAATTCCGGTGCAGTTTGGGTCAGAAACACGGACAGACTTCATAGTTTAGATATATTTTTGCCACAGCCCCTTTAAGTCGATGAAGCAGGACTAAACAATTGAAACTCTGAGTGAGTTAATGATGAGGGAACACTTAGAGCTGGGCGACATGTCAAAAAATGATTGAGTGATTTTTCTGACCAGCGCGATTAAGATTAGATTTGTGATTTAAGTTTGAAGAATAGGATTCTGTTTTGTTGCTTTTTAGTTTTTGTCACGTTCAGTTGTGTTTGACGTTGGTTTTCCACGTTTTTTTTTCACGTTTTTGTTGCTTTTGAGTTGTGTTTCTTGTTCGCAGGTGCGTTTTTGTTGCTTTTGAGCGCATTTTTATCACTTATGGTCGTGCTTTTTTTGCTTTTTGTGTCGATTTCGTTGAATTGTGCTGCCCTTGTCTATAAGAGGTGAATAAAGTCGTCTGCTCAGAGGCTAAACAACAGGAGAAAAAGTGTGTTTGAACAGACAGCTGCATTAAAGACAGAAAAACAATGAATCACGATACGACGATTTCACAAAAATAGCAGATTGTCACAGGGACCAGCTCAACATTCCATTTTTCACTTTTAAAACACGGTTAAAAGCATTTTTTACGTGTTCAGACTGGGGCCGTGGTTGTTCTTGCTGCATGTTTTTATGTTTTGCTTTAATCCAAGGTCCAAATTCCTCACTTTCCAAACGGATTCCTCGCGTTTGTATTCTTCACCGGCATAAGTGCGTTTTGCAGCTTTCAAAAGGCAAAAGGTCGGAGGTTAACGTTGGCAGCTCATTCAGGACATTTCTGGGTCAGGGGTCGATAAAAAGGAAAAAATAGTTAGAGGGAGACGACACAATAGAGCTGCGGGATTTTTGTGTGTTTCGGAACGTTTTTGGCGCGTTTGTGTTGCTTTTAGTCACATTTTTTGTTGTGTTTGTGACGCTTTCGGTTGCGCTTTTGTCGCCTTTAGTCGTGTTTTTGACACTTTTAGGTGCGTTTTGCTGCTTTTAGTAACATTTTCGTCACTTTTAGCCACGTTTTTGGACACTTTCAGTTGTGTTTTCGTCACTTTTAGATGCGTTTGTGTTGCTTTTTACCGCGTTTGCGTTGCTTTTAGTAAAATGTTTGACTCTTTTAGTTGTTTTTTCGCTTTTAGTCATGATTTTCTCACTTTTAGGTGCGTTTTTGATGCTTTTAGTCACATTTTAGTCATGTTTTTGACACTTACAGTTGCGTTTTCGTCACTTTTAGATGCGTTTTTGTCACTATTAGATGTGTTTGTGTCGCTTTTTGTCACGTTTGTGTTGTTTTTAGTAAACTTTTTGAAGCTGTTAGTTGTTTTTTCACCATTGGTCATGTTTTTGACACTTTTAGGTGCTGTTTTGATGCTTTTAGTCACATTTTTGTCACTTTGTTTTTCACACATTTCGTTGCCTTTATCACTTTTAGATGCCTTTTAATCACTATTAGCTGCGTTTCTGTCACTTTTTGACGTGCGTGCATTGCTTTTAGTAACATTTTTGACACTTTTAGGTGCATTTTGATGCTTTTAATCACATTTTTGTCACTTTCAATTGCGTTGTGGTCACTTTTAGTCTCGTTTTTGTCAGTGTTGGTCAAGTTTAGTTTCAACAAATGTAAACTACACATTTGCAGATGTTATGCAGAATAAAACAGGACATTTTGTTGTTTCTGGACAAAATTATTGCACTTCAAAAATTGCAGCCTTTGGGATTTGCTAATTGCAGCCATTGAAATTGCGATTCGATTTTGATGAATTGTTTAGCCCTACAGCACACACATGCAGATTTGTTTGTCTTTTTCCTTATCACTAAAGCTTTAAAACTCAATTTCTTAAACATAGGCAACTTTCTGACGCTTAGAAAGGACTGGATCTTGATTTGATTCATATTAATATCATCATATCATCATTAATTACATATTCATATTAATTACATTTGATTAATTACACTGCTCCAGCAAGAAAATGATTCGCTTCTACGTGAAAAATACTGGGTACAACCTCTTGAATTGTATTGTTTTGTGTTTGCTGTTTTGTGTGAATCTCACTCGTCCTCAGCAGGTCACGTCCGGTTTGGTCTAGTCTTGGTTTAATCTCACTTTTATCTGTGTCACTTCCTCATAGACGCCTCAGACTCGACTGGCTCTGACCCAAAAGTCCACAGTCCTGTCGTTTCTCCCGGAGCGCCTGGCTGTTCATTAATGACCAGAGGGGTTTTTAAAAGGACTTTTCCTGCCTTGTTCTTTCAGCGCTTGTTTCAGTCAGTTATGATTGTGAAAAGGACTAAATGTGTACTTTTACTCGACAAAACATTGAATTGTGAAGCGGTGATTGCTGGAAATGCACGCTGCTGTTGTGTCATTGGGCAAGGCGCTTCAACAGCCTCATCTACGTCTGTACAAACTGGTTTATGAGTGAAATGTTTTGAGAGTGAATGTGGGACAATTCATCAAAATCATACTGAAATCACAATTTGAATGGATGCAAAAAGCAAAGAAAAGTCTGCATTTTTGAAGTGTAATCATTTCCTCCACAAACAACAAAATATTCTGTTTTATTCTGCATAAAAAACTGCTAACCCTGTAGTTTAGATTTGTTAAAACATTTTCTATAAAAATGCAACTAAAAGCGGCATAGACGTGACCAAAAGTGACAAAAACACGAGTAACAGCGACAAAAATGTGACAAAAATGCAACTAAAAGCAGAAAAAATATGACTTGTAGGGCTAAAAATGTGACAAAAAGTGACTAAAAGGGACTAAAATGTGACTAAAAGCAACTATAACTGAAAAAATCTGACAAAATTGTGATTAAAAACAACAAAAACATGACTAACAGCAGCAAAAAAAGCAACAAAACATGACTAAAAATGACAAAACATTACGAAAAGCAAGGAATCTGTAACAAAAACTCAACTAAAAGCGGCAATAATATGACTATAAGCATCAAAATTTACAAAAGCTTGACAAAAAAGAACAAAAACGTGACTAAAAGAAGAAAAAAAAAGATCCTACATCGTGGTTGTTTTCTTATTTTATCAGTTCACATTTCAGACTTTTTGACAGTTCTCCTGGTTGTGTTTAAAATGTAAACTTTGAACAGAATCCGATTGCGCTTTACTGGACTGGATGATGACAGAAGTGGTTTGAACAGATTCCGCTCAGATAATGTCCGTGAAGAAGCTCGTGTTCCTCAGATTCAGAGAAACAGGAGGAGCTTGTGTTCCTTCTGCCTCCTTCACACTCCATTCACAGAATCAGAGCGTCTGCATGACACACGGCCTCCAGGACCCTCCAGGACGCTCCAGGACCCTTCAAGACTCACCAGGACCCTCCAGGACACTCCAGGACCCCCCAGGACTCCACAGGACTCTCCAGGACACCTTCCAGGACCCTCCAGGACACCCTCCAGGACCACCCAGGACGCTCCAGGAGCCTCCAGGACTCTCTAGGACACCCTCCAGGACTCTCCAGGACACTCCAGGACCCTCCAGGATGCTCCAGGACCCTTCAATACTCACCAGGACCCTCCAGGACCCCCCAGGACTCCACAGGACTCTCCAGGACACCTTCCAGGACCCTCGAGGACACCCTCCAGGACACTCCAGGACCCTCCAGGACTCTCCAGGACATTCCAGGACCCTCCAGGACACTACAGGACTCTCCAGGAAACCCCAGGAACCCCCAGGACTCTCCAGGACCCTCCAGGAAACTCCAGGACCCTCCAGGAACCCCCAGGACTCTCCAGGAACCTCCAGGACACACCACGACCCTCCAGGAACCCCCAGGACTCTCCAGGAACCTCCAGGACACACCACGACCCGCCAGGAACCCCCAGGACTCTCCAGGGCCCTCAAGGACCCTCTCCAGGACCCTCGGTTTAGTTTAGTCTTTATTTAAAGGGATAATGTACACAAACAGAGACACAGAGACATTGAGCTCATAAAAACAGAGATGTTCCGCATCAGAAACAGCTACAGTTTCCATCTACAGTGTCTGATTTACAAGAATAAATAATCCAGTGCAAACAAACCCCGTCAACAGTACGATCAAACAAAGCTGCAAGCGGCTCTGATGGGCCTTTACCGACGCGTCCCACATTCCCTCCTTCACGTCACACCTTCCCCAAATCGAGCCTCGTCCTCCGCCTCACAAACAGGGCCTCGGATCACATTTGATGTCCCAGCCCTCGAGATAATTGTCGCCGAGTTTGAGCTTGTTTGGGTTCGTTAAAGAATGAAGTGTTAAGCGCTTGCACATTTCCGAGGTTTGGCCGTTTTCCCACAGACACTGGGGGTTTCCGTCTCTACGGCTCTGGATCAGGACGGTTTAGCGGCAGAATTGGCCTGTTGTGGATGCAGGAAAGAAGCCAAATACCTGTTAGAAACCCACCCAGACATGAGGAGAACTAGGGCTGGGCGATACGGTGATAAAAATGGAACCGTGAGCTTGTCCCGGTGACAATCTGCTATTTTTGTGACATCGTCGTATCGTGATTCACTGTTTGTCTCTTTAATGCAGCTGTCTGTTCAAATACACTTTTTCTCCTGTTGTTTAGCCTCTGAAGCCTCTGAGTAGATGATTTTATTTACCTCTTACACCTCTTAAGTGCAGTAATTCAACTCAATGCACCAAAACGCGACTAAAAGTGACAAAGACGCAACTAAAAGTGACAGACGCGTCTAAAAGTGACAAAGACGTGACTAAAGGTGACAAAGATGTGACTAAAAGTGACAAAGATGCGTCTAAAAGTGACAAAGACACGACAAAAAGTGACAAAGATGCGTCTAAAAGTGACAAAGACGCGACTAAAAGTGACAAAGACGCGACTAAAAGTGACAAAGACGTGTCTAAAAGTGACAAAGACGCGACTAAAGTGACAAAGATGCGTCTAAAAGTGACAAAGACGCGACTAAAAGTGAAAAAAAAACGCATCTAATAACTACAAAGACGTGACTAAAGGTGACAAAGACATGACTGAAAGTGCAAAAGACGTGACTAAAAGTGACAAAGACGCATCTAAAAGTGACAAAAAAGCATCTAAAAGTGACAAAGACGCGACTAAAAGTGACAAAGACACGACTAAAAGTGACAAAGACGCGTCTAAAAGCGACAAAAATGCGTCTAATAACTACAAAGACATGACTAAATGTGACAAAGACGTGACTAAAAGCGACAAAATTATGCTTAAAATGTAAACCTGAAGAGAAAATCTAATCACAATCGCAAAACTGGTCAGAAAAATCACAATTACATATTTTTTCCTAAATCGTGCAGCTCTATTAAAAGGCAATAGATAGATACAAAATGAACACGAATAAAATGGAGATTAATCAAATTTTAATCGACATTCAGTGATGTGCTTTTTGGGGCTGCAGTTCATCAAAATCCAATCAAAATCACAAAGTGAAAGGATGCAATTAGCAAATCACACAGACTGCCTCAAGTATGTGTTTAAAGGAGTCAAAAACATAACATGAAGCAACTAAAACATGATCTAAAGCGAAAAGAATGACAAAAAGTGACAAAATGCAACTTAAAGTGAGTAAAGTAAGTGGCAAAAATGGTACTGAAAGAGACAAAAAAAAAAACGACAAAAATTGACAAAAAGTGCCATAATCTTCCTTTCATCAGTTTGTGATTAACGATAACATCACAATAGTTATTACAATTACTGACAGTTTGAATATGTGACGTATAAAGACATTACTTTCTCATTATAAAAGTGTTTGTACTTTATTATAAATAAAAACAAAAACGATCTAGAGCAGAACACAAAGGGCAAGTTGCTTTTTTCTGCACAATCTGGAGACAAAATGGCGATTATCTTTGTTGGCGATTATTAAACAAAACGATTATTGTCTTCCCTTTTCATCACCATAAACGATATTATTGTTTGGTGATTCATACGGCAGGAGCAGGGAATTAAATTACGCTGCAGAGACATCGTTCTCTGGTGTGAGTCACGTGGAGCAGCCGCCTGACTGTGGTTTGGCTCAAATAAATAAAGATTCCACAGTTAATGTCATCACTTTGTCATTAGCCAAAAGTCAACTGTGACATTTAATAGTCGTAAATATGGCACGTTTCGATAATATTCTGATTGGCCCACGGTTTGGAGACCGTTTTAGTCCTGATGTAGAATCTGTTTGTGTAAGTTTGGGAGATTAATCTAATTTTGATTGACAGTCAGTAATTCTTTATTGTCAGTGATATGTTTTTTGGGGTTGCGCAGTTAATCAAAATCCAATCAAAATCACAATTTGACAATTTTGACGCAATTAGAAAATCACACAGGCTGCAATTTTTGAAGTGTAATAATTTCCTCCGCAAGCAAAAAAAATCCTGTTTTATTCTGTTTAAAAACTGTTAGACAGATAAAAGAACGCAACAAAAGCGACAAAAACACAACTAAAAGTGCCAAAAAGCATCAAGAATGTGTTTAAAAGAGTCAAAAACATGACTGGAAGCGCGACTTTAAGTGGCAAAAATGGTACTGAAAGTGACAAAAAACCCACAAAAAGTGACAAAAACATGACAAAAAGTGCCGTAATGTACCTTTTATCCGTTTACTGTCCATCCTTTGTCAGTAAAGCATGAGTTTTGGAGCAGAATTCAGGCTTTGGACAAAGAAACTGTCCAGGAATCAAAACATTTTAGTCTGTAGTTTAGAGTTGTTAAACAGATAAAACGACGCAAAAAAAGCGACAAAAACACAGCTAAAAGTGCCAAAAAGAATCAAGTATGTGTTTAAATGAGTCAAAATCGTGACTTGAAGCAGCAAAAACATGATCTAAAGCGGAAAAAATGTGACAAAATGCAACTTAAAGTGAGAAAACTGCAACTATAAGTGGCAAAAATGGTACTGAAAGGGACAAAAACCCGACAAAAACATGACAAAAAGTGCCGTAATTAATTAATCCGTTTACAGTCAATCCTTTGTCAGTAAAGCATGAGTTTTCAAGCAGAATTCAGGCTTTGGACAAAGAAACTGGGCTGTTTTTTGAGCAAAATGGCTAAAAGTATGTGTCCAGTTTATGTCCAGGAATCAAAACATTTTAGTCTGTTTTTTAAAAAGAAACAAGAAAATCAACATTTGAGCTCGACCAAAAGGACTAAAAGTGATTATTTTTTGTTGCCTTATGAACTAGAACAGGTTTGTATTTCCATTTCTCTCAAATGCCGGCGCTTATAAATTTATTTCAATGTTCTTTGCAAACTGAATTCAACAAAACATAAATCAAAATGCTTGAAAATCTCATTTATTTGTTTTGTTGTTGGAGAATGTGAGCGGTTTGAATGCGGTGGATCTTCCCGTTTGCTTTGTTTTGAGAAGAGCACTGCGATCAGAGAAATAAACTCTCTGAACTTTGCTTGAGGTGTGACGGTGCAGCGGCGGCAGAAGGAAATACAGTTTCTCTTGAAGTGTAAAGCGGGGAAAGGCTTCGGGAACATGATTTTTATCAGCATCGCGGAGAAAACTATCTCACGCAATCTCAGTTCTGTGTAACCCAACAGTTGCAGTTTATGTCACAGTAAACAGATCACTATCGCTGTGAAAATGTGAGATAACGTTCCGTCGACAGGTTCCTGTTGGTGAGGTTTGTGATTGAAGGATTCGGGCAAAATATGTTATCACGATTGTTCTGTCAAACGTCGGGGTTTGATTTATGCTTCAGTAGTTTGATTCTGCTCACGTTGTACTTACGAAACATCCGAGAGGCTGAAATCTGAAATGATAAATGAACACATGACAGTTCAGAACATGTTTGTGGACGTTAAAAGAGGAAATATTATGCATTTTTTGTGTTGTTTTTAGCCTTTAAACCCGCTGTTGTGTCTTCAGTTTGACGTCTCGTGCTTTAGAACTAAAAATAAAATGCTTTTACAAAGAAAAACATGTTTATCTCTGCGTTGGGAGACGCCATTTTGACTTAGCTGTGGCTCCATCTGCTGGCTGCAGAGGTAATTACACACAGGTAAACATATATACTTACAATGCACTGCTTTAAAGAGTGGATCTGATGAAGTTATTAGAACTGTAGTCTTTTAGTCGGTCGATGGTGTTTTAGTCGACCAGCATATTTTATTTCGATGATGAATGATTTGTACGACAAAAACAGCGAAAAAGTGAAGATATGGAGGGAGTTCGCTAAAGATTTTGGAGCGAATCATGAGTTTAAACTAATTTATACATTTCTAACATATAAATACACTGTTTCCTGGTACTTTTCTGTATACAGTGATCCCTCGTTTATCGCGGGAGTTGCGTTCCAAAAATAACACGCGAAAAGTGAAATCCGTGAAGTAGTCACAGCTTTATTTTTTATTATTTTACAATGCAATACTGAACTATGGAATGAAACCAAAAATCAAAACCTGTTTTAAAGCCCAAAATTTGTTTAAAACCATAATTATAATATAGTAATACAAGGTTGTAAACATTGTCACTGGCGTATTTCACAGTCTGTGCCTCTTGGTCCTGACTCCGCTCCGCTGTAGCCTCTGTTTCTACGTTGTCGGCGCAGAGCGTTTCTTCGACATTGTGGGTTTTGTCACAGAGAAAAAATGCAAACGTAAAGTTGGCAGAATGTACAGAAACGAAAACTGTTGACAAGTGAAAAACCAATACAGTACAGCGTCAATATTTTAATTTCTAGACAACAGTAAAGCCCCTGAGCCAATCAGGATTCAGAGCACAATGCACTGTAAAAATATCCGCACTGTAAAAAAAATCCATGAAGCAGCGAAGCCGTGAAAGATGAAGCGCGATATAGCGAGGGATCACTGTAAATTATATATATTTTTGCTTTAACTGTGGTGCAGTTGTGTGTTTTGGTGCATTTTGGGTCAGATTTTTAGTCGATTAATCGGTTGATAGGGAAGGTCTTTAGTTGACTTCCGCCCTGGCGAGTCTGGCCATGATTTAAGGACCTAAAACAGCAAAGGATTCTGGGATAAACCACGTCAGCATCATCTATGTCACACATGAAGGAGTTCAGAACGAGAGGATTTACAAACCAGCGTCAAACAAACAAACAGGAATCAAACTAATGCTGCTCCAGGTGTGTTTTTGAAGACGGAACAATGTTAGAACACGGAGAAAAGATCAACAAAGTACATTTTGTATAATATTTGTCATTTAAACTACAGTTAGCAGCTTTTACATAAGTCTGGATATTTTGTTGTTTGAAAAGACATTAAATAATTGCAGTTTTTTCGTGTGCTAATTAGATCAAATTCCGATTCTGACTTGCTCTTGCAGCCCCAGTTTGTCAGGTGTCTTGCTGAAGGACACAACAACAGTATGTCAAATCAAATCAAATCAAATCAATTTATTTTTATAATGCCCAAAATCACAACAACAGTTGCCTCGATGGGCCACAGGTAAAAGCAGTTCAGATAACTGTCCCAGAATGCCCCTGTCCTTTGACCCTCCTTGTGAGGAAAAACTACAAAAACCCCATGGGAAAAAGTAGAAACCTCGGGAGAACCACAGTGAAGGAGAGATCCTACTCCCACGGACGGACAGGCTGCAGATGAACTAGGACTAGCGCATCCACTTGGACTGTGGAGCCAGAACCACTCAAGAGGGAGGTGGCTTTAAAGAGTTCCTCCAGGCGGACGAGCAGTCCACCAGTGTAGAGAGATCCTCCAGCAGGAGATGAGGAACAGTTCATCTAAAGTAGAAGGAGTTCGTCCAGGCAGACGAGGTGTGGCTAATCCAGCTGTCCAGGCGGGTGGCGCATAGATCGTCCAGACAGGTGGGGGTGGGGGGGTCGTCACTGGAGCAGCCGCCGCAGTGCCTGAAACAGTCTCCACTCCCCGGGGGAAGTGGAGAGAAAGAGAAACATGTGAACAGCAATGAACAGACTACAGTTGAAGTAATATTAAATATTGTTGATAGGTAAAGTAGGAAGAACCAGAGGATAGTGTTCAAGCTGCCATACTTCCCCCAGCAGAATTGCTCCAAGGGCAGCGTAGCTAAAACTGTAGGTTTTTATTTCTGTTCCTAACTGGCCTGACCATAAGCTATTTCAAAGAGGAACGTTTTGAGCCTGGTCTTAAATGTAGAGACTGTGTCGGCCTCTTTTACATGAACAGGGAGCTGGTTCCATAACACAGGAGCTTGGTAGCTAAATGCTCGACCTCCTACTGTGCTTTTAGATGCTATGTGCTGGTCTTTGCTATTGCAATCAAACTAATTTACAGCTTATATATTTTAGTTATAATTGTCAGGAACAAATTATCAACTTTTGACGTTTGCAACGCCCAAAACAAAAACGACGTGAGAGAACCTTATGTCTAATGTTAGATTTTAGTTTGAGAAAATACACCAGGACTAAACCAGGTCTAAACCAGGACTAAACCAGGTCTAAACCAGGACTAAACCAGGTCTAAACCAGGTCTAAACCAGAACTAAACCAGAACTAAACCAGATCTAATCGGAGCTAAACCAGGTCTAAACCATGTCTGAACCAGAGCTAAACCAGGACTAAACCAGGACCAAACCAGGTCTAAACCAGAGTTAACTAAACCAGACCTAATCAGAACTAAACCAGGTCTAAATTAGGTCTAAACCAGAGCTAAACCACATCTAAACTAAGACTCAACCAGGACTAAACCTGGTCTTAAACCAGAACTAAACCAGGTCTAAACCAGAACTAAACCAAGTCTGAACCAGGACTAAACCAGAACTAAACCAGGACTAAACCAGAACTAAACCAGGTCTAAACCAGAACTAAACCAGGTCTAAACCAGGACTAAACCAGGACTAAACCAGGACTAAACCAGAACTAAACCAGGACTAAACCAGAACTAAACCAGGTCTAAACCAGAACTAAACCAGGTCTAAACCAGGACTAAACCAGGTGTAAACCAGGACTAAACCAGCACTAATCCAATAACAAAATATTTTCTGTATTTTCTAAGCCGGGTCCCTTGGAGCGCCTGATTTGTCTCGCGGTTTACAAATGGCTCCAGTTTTGATTCCTTTTCAGACTAAACTCCTGGAGATGACTCTGGACTCTCTGGACTCTTCTCTTATTTTCACAGTTTACAGATTTCGGTCCGACTGTGGGATTTTACAGCTTTGGTTCAAACGTTTCGCCCGCAACATTTTTTCGACTAAAATTAAATTGAAAACGTCGAGATGGTGGCTCCGATTACATCCTCGGAAAACACCAAACGACTTCCTTCTACAAGTTTGGGCTTCGTGTCAAAAAGCTGTCACCGTGACGACTGTTCACCCGAAAGAAACGCTCCGACGCAAAGCGACACGGGGAAATTAGTGTGTCTACAGTCAGCGAACACGACACGCTGCCAAGAAAAGCAACATCTACATTACACACGGAGACACTTTTATATCACGGCGATGTAAACGGTTTGAATCGGAGCAGCAGAACCAGATTTATGGATATGAATCTTAATTTCAGACATTTTGACGATCAGTTAAGTCACATTTTAGTCAGTTTTAGTTGTGTTTATTGTTTTCAGTTGCACTTTTGATGCTTTTAGTTGCACTTTTGATGCTTTTAGTAGTGTTTTTTTTTCCACTTTTAATTGCATTTTTGGCACATTTTAGTCACTCAGTCACTTTTTGTCACATTTTTGTCGTGTTAGTCGAGTTTTTATTTGCTTTTAGGCACATTTTTATCGCTGGTAGTCAAGTTTATGTTACTTTTAGACGTGTTTTAGTTGCTTTCAGGCACGTTTTTGTTGCTTTAAGTCACATTTTAGTCAGTTTTAGTTGTGTTTATTGTTTTCAGTTGCACTTTTGATGCTTTTAGTAGTGGTTTTTTTCCACTTTTAATTGCATTTTGGCACATTTAGTCACTCAGTCACTTTTTGTCACATTTTTGTCGTGTTAGTAGTTTTTATTTGCTTTTAGGCACATTTTTATCATGGTAGTCAAGTTTATGTTACTTTTAGACGTGTTTTAGTTGCTTTCAGGCACGCTTTTTGTTGCTTTAAGTCACATTTTAGTCAGTTTTAGTTGTGTTTATTGTTTTCAGTTGCACTTTTGATGCTTTTAGTAGTGGTTTTTCCACTTTTAATTGCATTTTTGGCACATTTTAGTCACTCAGTCACTTTTGTCACATTTTTGTCGTGTTAGTCGAAGTTTTTATTTTGCTTTTAGGCACATTTTTATCGCTGGTAGTCAAGTTTATGTTACTTTAGACGTGTTTTAGTTGCTTTCAGGCACGCTTTTTTGTTGCTTTAAGTCACATTTTAGTCAGTTTTAGTTGTGTTTATTGTTTTCAGTTGCACTTTTGATGCTTTTAGTAGTGGTTTTTCCACTTTTAATTGCATTTTTGGCACATTTTAGTCACTCAGTCACTTTTTGTCACATTTTTGTCGTGTTAGTCGAGTTTTTATTTGCTTTTAGGCACATTTTTATCGCTGGTAGTCAAGTTTATGTTACTTTTAGGCGTGTTTTAGTTGCTTTCAGGCACGCTTTTGTTGCTTTAAGTCACATTTTAGTCAGTTTTAGTTGTGTTTATTGTTTTCAGTTGCACTTTTGATGCTTTTAGTAGTGGTTTTCCACTTTTAATTGCATTTTTGGTAACATTTAGTCACTCAGTCACTTTTTGTCACATTTTTGTCGTGTTAGTCGAGTTTTTATTTGCTTTTAGGCACATTTTTATCGCTGGTAGTCAAGTTTATGTTACTTTTAGACGTGTTTTAGTTGCTTTCAGGCACGTTTTGTTGCTTTAAGTCACATTTTAGTCAGTTTTAGTTGTGTTTATTGTTTTCAGTTGCACTTTTGATGCTTTTAGTAGTGGTTTTTTCCACTTTTAATTGCATTTTTGGCACATTTTAGTCACTCAGTCACTTTTTGTCACATTTTTGTCGTGTTAGTCGAGTTTTTATTTGCTTTTAGGCACATTTTTATCGCTGGTAGTCAAGTTTATGTTACTTTTAGACGTGTTTTAGTTGCTTTCAGGCACGTTTTTGTTGCTTTAAGTCACATTTTAGTCCGTTTTAGTTGTGTTTATTGTTTTCAGTTGCACTTTTGATGCTTTTAGTAGTGGTTTTTTTCCACTTTTAATTGCATTTTTGGCACATTTTAGTCACTCAGTCACTTTTTGTCACATTTTGTCGTGTTAGTCGAGTTTTTATTTGCTTTTAGGCACATTTTTATCGCTGGTAGTCAAGTTTATGTTACTTTTAGACGTGTTTTAGTTGCTTTCAGGCACGTTTTTGTTGCTTTAAGTCACATTTTAGTCAGTTTTAGTTGTGTTTATTGTTTTCAGTTGCACTTTTGATGCTTTTAGTAGTGGTTTTTTTCCACTTTTAATTGCATTTTTGGCACATTTTAGTCACTCAGTCACTTTTTGTCACATTTTTGTCGTGTTAGTCGAGTTTTTATTTGCTTTTAGGCACATTTTTATCGCTGGTAGTCAAGTTTATGTTACTTTTAGACGTGTTTTAGTTGCTTTCAGGCACGTTTTTGTTGCTTTAAGTCACATTTTAGTCAGTTTTAGTTGTGTTTATTGTTTTCAGTTGCACTTTTGATGCTTTTAGTAGTGGTTTTTTCCACTTTTAATTGCATTTTTGGCACATTTTAGTCACTCAGTCACTTTTTGTCACATTTTTGTCGTGTTAGTCGAGTTTTTATTTGCTTTTAGGCACATTTTTATCGCTGGTAGTCAAGTTTATGTTACTTTTAGGCGATGTTTTAGTTGCTTTCAGGCACGTTTTGTTGCTTTAAGTCACATTTTAGTCAGTTTTAGTTGTGTTTATTGTTTTCAGTTGCACTTTTGATGCTTTTAGTAGTGTTTTTTTTCCACTTTTAATTGCATTTTTGGCACATTTTAGTCACTCAGTCACTTTTTGTCACATTTTTGTCGTGTTAGTCGAGTTTTTATTTGCTTTTAGGCACATTTTTATCGCTGGTAGTCAAGTTTATGTTACTTTTAGACGTGTTTTAGTTGCTTTCAGGCACGCTTTTTGTTGCTTTAAGTCACATTTTAGTCAGTTTTAGTTGTGTTTATTGTTTTCAGTTGCACTTTTGATGCTTTTAGTAGTGGTTTTTCCACTTTTAATTGCATTTTTGGCACATTTTAGTCACTCAGTCACTTTTTGTCACATTTTTGTCGTGTTAGTCGAAGTTTTTATTTGCTTTTAGGCACATTTTTATCGCTGGTAGTCAAGTTTATGTTACTTTTAGGCGATGTTTTTAGTTGCTTTCAGGCACGTTTTTGTTGCTTTAAGTCACATTTTAGTCAGTTTTAGTTGTGTTTATTGTTTTCAGTTGCACTTTTGATGCTTTTAGTAGTGGTTTTTCCACTTTTAATTGCATTTTTGGCACATTTTAGTCACTCAGTCACTTTTTGTCACATTTTTGTCGTGGTTAGTCGAGTTTTTATTTGCTTTTAGGCACATTTTTATCGCTGGTAGTCAAGTTTATGTTACTTTTAGACGTGTTTTAGTTGCTTTCAGGCACGTTTTTGTTGCTTTAAGTCACATTTTAGTCAGTTTTAGTTGTGTTTATTGTTTTCAGTTGCACTTTTGATGCTTTTAGTAGTGGTTTTTCCACTTTTAATTGCATTTTTGGCACATTTTAGTCACTCAGTCACTTTTGTCACATTTTTGTCGTGTTAGTCGAGTTTTTATTTGCTTTTAGGCACATTTTTATCGCTGGTAGTCAAGTTTATGTTACTTTTAGGCGTGTTTTAGTTGCTTTCAGGCACGTTTTGTTGCTTTAAGTCACATTTTAGTCAGTTTTAGTTGTGTTTATTGTTTTCAGTTGCACTTTTGATGCTTTTAGTAGTGGTTTTTTCCACTTTTAATTGCATTTTTGGCACATTTTAGTCACTCAGTCACTTTTTGTCACATTTTTGTCGTGTTAGTCGAGTTTTTATTTGCTTTTAGGCACATTTTTATCGCTGGTAGTCAAGTTTATGTTACTTTTAGGCGTGTTTTAGTTGCTTTCAGGCACGTTTTTGTTGCTTTAAGTCACATTTTAGTCAGTTTTAGTTGTGTTTATTGTTTTCAGTTGCACTTTTGATGCTTTTAGTAGTGGTTTTTTTCCACTTTTAATTGCATTTTTGGCACATTTTAGTCACTCAGTCACTTTTTGTCACATTTTTGTCGTGTTAGTCGAGTTTTTATTTGCTTTTAGGCACATTTTTATCGCTGGTAGTCAAGTTTATGTTACTTTTAGACGTGTTTTAGTTGCTTTCAGGCACGTTTTTGTTGCTTTAAGTCACATTTTAGTCAGTTTTAGTTGTGTTTATTGTTTTCAGTTGCACTTTTGATGCTTTTAGTAGTGGTTTTTTCACTTTTAATTGCATTTTTGGCACATTTAGTCACTCAGTCACTTTTTGTCACATTTTGTCGTGTTAGTCGAGTTTTTATTTGCTTTTAGGCACATTTTTATCGCTGGTAGTCAAGTTTATGTTACTTTTAGACGTGTTTTAGTTGCTTTCAGGCACGTTTTTGTTGCTTTAAGTCACATTTTAGTCAGTTTTAGTTGTGTTTATTGTTTTCAGTTGCACTTTTGATGCTTTTAGTAGTGTTTTTTTTTCACTTTTAATTGCATTTTTGGCGCATTTTAGTCACTCAGTCACTTTTTGTCACATTTTTGTCCTGTTATTCGAGTTTTTATTTGCTTTTAGGCACATTTTTATCGCTGGTAATCAAGTTTTTGTGGCTTTTAGACGTGTTTAAGTTGCTTTCAGGCACGTTTTTGTTGCTTTAAGTCACATTTTAGTCAACTTTTGTTTTGTTTTGTAAGTTTTTTCTCTTTTAATTGCTTGTTTGTCAGTTTTGGTCCCCATTTAGACCTGGTTTAGTCGTGGTTTAGAGCTGGTTTAGTCCTGGTTTTGTCTTGGATTCAAACATCCTCGCTCTGTTTTCAATACCATGATCTAAAGAGCCTCGTTACAGCACAGACCACAAATTCTGGTCAAAACATGTCAAACTGAGGATTACTTTGGGAATACGACAATCCGAGCCGCACCGGTTTCTTCACCAGACCCACATCGCCGAGTCCAAGTCCCAGACCCGGAGCCAACGTCCACACACGGCCGCAGGCACCGCTCAGAAACAGTCACTCAAAACCGTAAACATTTCCCAGTCCGTGTGTATCTGGGCGACAGACAACTGCACCACAAACATCTGAAGCAACGGGAACGCCACAAAACCTGCAATCACGCTGTACGCTCTGATTATGTCATCGTTTCAGATCAATTTACTGTTTGTGAAAGACAGCGCCAAACAGAAAAGCTATTTTTTCTGTTTTCTTCACACCAATAGTAGGTTTTAAATCATGTATAAAGTTTGTCTCCCCAGTGTGATGTCATCAGTTTGTTTACTTCCTGGGTAATTTTCAACATATTTTTCAACTTTTCTCCACAAACAGCGACCTGATTGGTGTAAAACTATTATATATATTTACAACAGGTATTAATACACTGAATAAAGTCAAGATTAGAAAATCATAAAAACCTGTCGTACACCCTTTAAAATAAGAAAATAAAGTTGGAGTGAGTAAAATAATCAGATAATTAGCCTTGAAGTAAGAAGAAATGAATTGAAACAAGTAAAATAATCAAATTCCATCAAATAAATAGTCTTAAAGCAACAAAAACGTGCCTGAAAGCAACTAAAACAAAAAAAGTAACAAAAACTCGACTAACATGACAAAAATGTGACAAAAATGTGACAAAAAGGGGCTAAGTGATTAGAAATCGCCTAAAATGCGACTAAATGCGCCAAAAATGCAACTCAAAGCAAAAAAAAAAACAGTACTGAAAGCATCAAAAATGTGACAAAAACCAATAAACGCAACTAAAACTGACAAAAACACAACTAAAAATAATTAAAACACGTCTAAAAGCAACAAAAACTCGATTACCAGCGACAAAATTGTGACAAAACGTGGCATAAACAATCGCAATTAGATATTTTCCACAAATCATGCAGCTCTTGACTAAACTCCACTGAAATAAAGATATGTATGTTATTAAGTCTGAGGTTTGGCCTGCGTTTTGTCAGGTTTCTGTTTCTTGAAACACATCATCAAAGCACACATGGTTTCTGAATATTGTTCACTGTCACTGGCAATAAAACTTATTCTGATTCTGGCTGATTTCTGTTTTGAGCTGGTTTTGTCTTGGTTTTTTTTCCTGGTTCTGACTCATCACTTATTCCTGGTTCAGTCGGGATTTAGTCCATGGTGTTTAGACCCTGTTTAGTTCCTGATTGTGATCCTGGTTTGGTCCTGGTTTATTCTGCTTTTAGACCTTGGTTTGGTCCTGGTTTAGTGCTGATTTATTCTACGTTTAGTCCTGGTTTGGTCCTTGGTTGGTCCCAATATATTCTTCGTTTAGACCTCGGTTTAGTCCTGGTTTGGTCCTGATTTATTCTTCGTTTAGATCCTAGTTTAGTCCTGGTTTGGTCCTGATTTATTCTTCGTTTAGATCCTGGTTTAGTCCTGGTTTGGTCCTGATTTATTCTTCGTTTAGATCCTAGTTTAGTCCTGGTTTGGTCCTGGTTTATTCTGCTTTTAGACCTTGGTTTGGTCCTGGTTTAGTGCTGATTTATTCTACGTTTAGTCCTGGTTTGGTCCTTGGTTGGTCCAAATTTATTTTTCGTTTAGACCTCGGTTTAGTCCTGGTTTGGTCCTGATTTATTCTTCGTTTAGATCCTGGTTTAGTCCTGGTTTGGTCCTGATTTATTCTTCGTTTAGATCCTAGTTTAGTCCTGGTTTGGTCCTGATTTATTCTTCGTTTAGATCCTAGTTTAGTCCTGGTTTGGTCCTGATTTATTCTTCGTTTAGATCCTGGTTTAGTCCTGGTTTGGTCCTTGGTTGGTCCAAATTTATTTTTCGTTTAGACCTTGGTTTAGTCCTGGTTTACTTTGTAGTTTAGTCCCTTTTTGAGAATCTAGTTTGCTCCTGATTTAGTTCTGATTTAGTCCTGGTTAGTCTTGGTTTAGTCCAGGTTTTGACCCTTGTTTAGTCCTGGTTTGGACCTGATGTATTTTTAGTTTAGACTCTGATTTCGTCCTGGTTTAGTTTGTAGTTTAGTCCCTGTTTGAGAATCTAGTTTGCTCATTATTTATTTCTGATTTAGTCCTGGTTTAGTCCTGATTTGTTCTACTTTTAGGTCCTGGTTTGGACCTGATGTATTCTTCGTTTAGACTCTGATTTAGTCCTGGTTTAGTCCTGATTTGTTCTACTTTTAGGTCCTGGTTTTGTCCTGGTTTGGACCTGATGTATTCTTCTTTCATATCCGTCTTTGGTCCTGGTTTAGTCCTGATTTGTTCTACTTTTCAGTCCTGGTTTGGTTCTGATGCATTCTTCGTTTAGACTCTCATTTCATCCTGGTTTAGTTTGTAGTTTAGTCCCTGTTTGAGAATAAGTTTGGTCCTGATTTATTTCTGGTTTAGCCCCAGGTTCAGTCCCGGTTTAGACCTGGTTTAATTCTTGATTTACTCTTGCTTTAAAAACTTAACTTCAGTTCAATTTTCAACGTTGTTTAAAAATGATTTAGCTCTGGTTTAGTCCAGATTTAGTCTCACTTAAATTCAAGTTTATCAAAAAAATTTCCGGCGTTAACGATTCTTCCTCGCCGTTGGTGTAAAATGAACTGTTTAGCACGTTTTTTAAATCATGTACAGCACTGTAAATCTTTTTATTTTGTTCTTGTACCTTGTTTAAAGCGCCTCTGACAGGTTGGACCGCTCATGTAACTAAAATACGGATGAAATAAATATATTTGAAGTTTTGCCTAAACAAATTATACATTTTATCGCGATTTAGCAGTTTTTCTAGTTTTATAATGTCACTTCCTGGTTGTAAACGATGACATCACACTGGGAAATTACTTTGTAAACTGGGCTAAAACTCGGATAATTACTAGAAAATTTTCATCGTGTCATGTTTTTATGAAGAAATGAGGCATTTTATGTGAAAAAAATGCCAAAATTGCACATATTTGGGACATTTAAATGTGAAAAATGGACAGGTTTAAATTTAATAAAATTTTGTACAGAGGAGATTTTGAGGTATAATGAGGTCTGACAGAAAATTGGCTTAAAATTTCTAATTTTGCGTATTTTTTTAGACTTTAATAAATCAGGCTTAGAATTATGTGTCAACAAAAACATGACTAAACCAAACAAAAATGTCGCAAAAAAGCAACTAAAAGCAACTAACTAAGTGTCAAAAACGTCGAAATCGAACCGAATCTCAATTGCAATTTGAATGGATGCAATTAGCAAATCCCAAATGCTGCAATTACTTTGTACACTGGGCTAAAACTTGGATAATGTCAGAGAATTTTTTATCTGACAAATCAAAATACATGTGAACTCCATTATTTTGTTCAAATAATGTTTTAGGAGTAAAAAAAGTTGTTTATTTTGGGCAAATTATGCATAATCTTTGGATGGAACGAGTCTCCCCAGTGTGACGTCATCAGTTTTCAAGAGATTTTTCAACTTTTCTCTTAAAATTACTCTTTGATTGGTGTAAAACGAGATTTTTTATGTACAATATATATTTATGTACAAAATGAGAAAACTGTCATGTGCACTTTAATGCCCGTGTTCAAACATAATGCGCAAAAAATCTGTTCTTTCTTTGCACAAGTTTCGACTGAACATAAATCCCCCGCTAATCACAAACCGCTCACTTTCCTTCTTTAACCCTGATCATTTGTGTCTTTTCAAACGCCCGTGGAAGATTTATCTCCGTGGAGCGAACGGCAGTCATTACCGTCTCTGCCGTCTAATCCAGAACGCTTGGGCTCGTAAAATCTGTCGCGGGTTATTTAGGGCGCGGACAGTTCTTTGTAAATCAGTTTGAACATCTGCGCGGCTGCTGTTCGAGCTGCAGCGGGACACTCTCACCAGGTCCGTGTTAAAAGTACAACGTGTTATGCTTTTGTCAGGCTTCAATCGTGAAATGTTTGAAGAAGAGGTGCCATTAGGGATGAAAACGCTGGTCTGCAAGGGAATTGGTGAATAAAAAAATGAAAAAACAGAGAAAAAGACCAGAAACAGCACATTAAATTGAAAAAAAAAGAATTGAAAAAACTGATTTGGTCTCAAAAAGTCTCCATTCCATGCATTCTCCAACATTTGAACCTTCTCCTGTCTAGAAAATTTTCATCGTGTCATGTTTTTATGAAGAAATAAGGCATTTTATGTGGAAAAAATGCCCAAATTGCACATATTTGGGACATTTAAATGTGAAAAATGGATTTGGTTTAAATTTCATAAAATTTTGTACAGAGGGGATTTTCTGTCAGACGAGGTCTGACAGAAAATTGGCCTAAAATTTCTAATTTTGCGTATTTTTTTAGACTTTAATAAATCAGGCTTAGAATTATGTGTCAACAAATTCTTTTGTACGACAAAAACATGACTAAACCCAACAAAAATGTGACAAAAAGCAACTAAAAGTGTCAAAAACGTCATAATTTTTTTCACTGAACTGAAATCGAACAGAATCTCAATTGCAATTTGAATGGATGCAATTAGCAAATCACAAATTCTGCAATTTTCGAAGAGCAATGATTTCTTCCACAACAAATTTAACAGATTTGTTAAAACATGTTCTGAAACAAGCAACAAAATGCAACTAAAAGCGGCAAATATGTAACAAAAAGTGACAAAAGCATGACTAAAAGCAACAAAAATGCAACAAAAAGTGACAAAAATTCAAGAAAACGCAACAAAAAGTGACAAAAATACAACTAAAAGCTACATAAATGTGACTCAAAGCAACCAATACATGACATAGAAAGACAAAAATGCGACTTAAAGCGAGAAAAATAAGTCTAAAAGCAGCATAAACACAACAGAAGCGACAAAAACATTTTTAAAATGACAAAAATGAAACTGTGGAACATTCTGGACCGGGCTGTAACATCTCCACTGAAACAAACAGGTGGCAGCTTTCATTAAGCAGCAAACAAACTCGCTCCATGTTTCAGAGCTGGAAACTGGTCGTTTAGTTGATTTATCAGTGGACGGTTGAGCAAACTGTGCATTAATCGATTAATTGTTTACATGCAACAGAAAGAAGGCGGCCCTGAGTGAGTTCACTGAATTTTTTGAAGTGAAATGTGAGTTTTAGCTCAATTTTTTACACACGAAGAAGCAGTTTACATGCACACATATGTTTGTTGTGTACAATCCCGTGAGTTTATGATATTTTGTGTGCAGTTTGGGTCAGATACATACGAGTTTTGCCTGTAACTCATCCTCTTTTAGCCGATTAATGCAAATAAATGACCTCGACTGCAAAAATATAAGTAGAAGATCATATTTTCCTGAAGATCCGAGTCAAGCACAAGCAGGAAGCCGACGTTATGATGGGAAAAGCCACAAGGGAAGACGTTTTGTGTCGAATGCATCAGCAAAATTGTGCCACGGATCGAGATAACAAAAACATTTTAACTCAGCAGCTGGGCACAACTGTTGTATGAGATTTTTTACACAATTCAATGCTCCTTTTAACTGCATAACTTCTGACATAAAATCCCAAAACACTACAATAAAATACTTCCTTATTATGGCTATTTTAGAGATGTGTTTGCTGCTTTTCTGGCACAGTTTGCGGATCAGGTTTTGGGGTTTTTAGATCTTACGGACAAAGATGAATGACTTTTGTTCGAATGTAACGAGGCGAATCGTGAAGCCGTTTTTTTCCTCGTTGTTCAGGACTTAAAAGACACATATTGTGCAACATCGAGCTTTTAACCCAGTTCTGACACTGTTTCCTCGTCAAAAACAGACCTGGAGTTGTGTTTAGCGTCAATCGCGCTCGTTTCATCAATCATGTTTGCGAGGTCATCTTCTCTGCTCCTTTTCTGAGCCTCACGAAAACACTCTGTTTCAAATTTCTTACATTTGTGACGTCAAAGGTAGAGATCCGGAGGTCTTCTGTGCTGTTTTTTAGTCTATAAATCATCATTTGACTGGTTTTAAGCATTTGAGACATTCATTACAACAAGAGCTGCACAATTTGGGGAAAAATAGTAATTTTTCTGAACAGTTTTGCGATTGTGATTCGATTTTTTAAATCTTTTTTAAAATAACGTGATTCTGTTCAGAGTTCACATTTTAAATGTGTCAAGGAGAATTGACAGAAAGACTGAAATATGAACTGACAAACGACAACAATAGCATGTTTTGTAACGTCTTTCTCGTTTTTAGTCATGTTTTTGTTGCATTTTTGTCACTTCCTTCAGAACATATTATATCAAATCTAAACTACAGTGTTCACAGTTCTTTTTTGCAGAGTAAAACAGGATATTTTGTTGTTTGGCGGTGAAATTATTGCACTTCAAACATTGCAGTCTTTGGGATTTGTTTAGTTTCAATGTGATTAGCGATTAGCATCTAATACAGTTTAGTGATTTGTCAAAAGTAGAAACAGGACCTTAAAGAGGAGTAGAATGGTGTGTTTTTTGTATGTCGTAAACTGTTTCGTGATTTTTATGTAATTTTCTCCTGTTGTGTAAAGCACTTTGAATTGCCTTGTGTAAAAATTATGCTCTAAAAATAAACTTGCCTTAGTCACTTTGCCATGTCTTCGTGCGTGTGGGTTTATACGACACATAAAAACCGTTCAAATACATAATAAAATGTGATTTAGCAAAATGTGCATTTAGCAAAACATCTTATATATGCTATTTACTTTACAGGGCCTGAATCTGATTTTTACTGTTTTGAAAAGTACCCCTGATTTTTTGCATGTAATAAAGTAAAATCTGTGTTGCTCCAGCTCCAGCATTAGAAAAGTTAACAATACATGTGACTGATGTAAAGACTTTAACGTCAACTAGTTTTTGCTGTTTTTGCCACATCAATTTGTTAAATGCAAATAAAATAATTTGTCGACTGCTACAAATGTCGACTAAGACACCATCGACCATCGTTTTGGGTTTAAAAGCTACCACAGCGCGCCACCTACCACTAAAACATGACCAAATCAGACCATTTCGTTAAAAAATATTGTATATAATGAGGTAAATAATGTCTGTGGCACTGTCTAGTTCTTTAAATAGTGATAATAGTGATGGTTTTGTGTTCTTTTTTGGTGAAAATGTTGCTCTGGACTCTCCAAAAAGGTCTGATTGTTCATTAAATCCGCATTTGTGAATCTGTGAACTCAAACTGGACATTTTCAAGGCACAGCTCTGATAATGTGTTTTTGGCAAGATGGCGCCTGTGTTCGGCTGTGCCTCTGCTACTCGCATCATTGTAACGTTCCTAGTGTTTTATCTGGTGTTGTCAACCCTATCAACTAGTAGCTTTGTGTCAGCTGTAATACAGTATGATCGACACACATTGTTCAAAATCAAGGAACATATGAAGGAGTATTGTGTTACCTGGGCCAGACACTCGGAGTATTTCCCTCCAAAATTTGAATGCTCCACGTCATCGCCGGAGTACCTGCTCCTAACCAAGCCCCGCAGCAAGAGAAGGAAGCGGGGATCCAGGGCCGGTGTCCAGATCAGGCTGAGGAAGTGGCGATCCCGTGTATATTCCCCCGGGCCGAGTGGGTCCAGTGTTTTAGGGAGTGAGCGGTGCTTGAGGCCGGTTCCAGTCTGGGCTTCCGATCGTCACGCAGCCTGTGTACTACCGCTGGAGCGGTGTCTCTCTGACCGGATTTTCCCAACGCGATGCGCTAAAAATCCCATAAATCGTGGGAGAATCCTATGTTCTGTTACATGCCAGGCCAAGGATGCCGTCCCGCTGCCGCAGCAAGGTCCAGGCCATTGCGCATTACGCGCACGCTCCTCCAGGATTGCGCTACTAAATGCACGCTCCATAACGAATAAGGCGCTGGCTTTGAGTGACTTTTTCGTCGAGAAGAATTTGGATTTCTTGTGCCTTACGGAAACTTGGCAGAGGGAACAGGAGTACGTCCATCTGAACGAACTGTGCCCTCCAGGCTGCTCTGTATTCGGTACTCCGCGACTCGCACGCCGCGGAGGTGGGCTCGCACTTGTATACCGGGACTTATTCTGCTGCAGTATGATGAACACCGACGCGTTCAACTCCTTTGAACTGCAAATGAACAAGGTTGGAAACACAGACTTTTTCTACTGTGTCTTAATTTACCGTCCCCCTGGCTCTGCTCGTTTATTTCTTGAGGAGTTCTCAGAGTTCTTGTCATCTATCATTAAACTGGAAAATGTTCTAATTCTAGGCGACTTAAATCTCCATGTTGACGACCCGTCATGTCTTATGGCTGCAGAACTATTAACTCTCATGGACTCATTTAGTTTTGTGCAACACGTTACTGGTCCCACTCACAAGAAAGGACACACTTTAGATTTGGTTTTTTCTTTTGGTCTAAACATTGAGCAAATAAAAGTCGAGGAATCTCATATAAGTGACCATTGTTTTATCATATTTTCTTTATCTATTAATATTGCTTCCTCAACTTGTAAGGTAGTGACCAAAAGGCGTATTGTGAATAAGTCCACTATAAGTGAGTTTTCTGCCTTATTTGACCCCAGTTTTCTTTCTGATTGTGATGATGTTGAAGAATTTACCACAGAGCTAAATAGCCATTGCTTGACTGTTCTAAACACTGTAGCACCTGTTAAAAATACAACAGGGTCAAACACTAAGCCATGTCCCTGGATGAATGACGCCTTACGTGGTTTTAGGAGAGACTGCCGAAAAGTAGAACGTCTATGGAAAACTACACACTTAGAGGTGCACAGACTTCACCTTAAAGACATGATGACTGAGCTAAATGAAATGTTAAATCATGCTCGTTCCACATATATTTCTAACATTGTCTTATGCAACAAGAAAAATCCGAAAGTCCTTTTTGACACCATTCAAAATCTAGTTGCACCTTCAGCTCCTCCTGTGCCTGTATACTCACAAAAAAGAGTGCAACAATTTTATGATTTTTTGTTCAGAAAGTGCAAGACATCAGGGCAAACATTGATCCTCCCCTGAATTATACAAGCCCTGTGTTCTCCCCTGTGTGCTCATGGTCCTCCTTCACCCCAGCCAACCTACGAGATGTTGAGCTTTTAGTGAGGAAGATGAAACCCTCATCCAGTCCTGTTGACATTGTCCCAACATCATTGTTCTTAAATACCTTTGACATTTTTGGTCCCTGGGTTGTAAAACTTATAAATCTCTCACTTGAAACTGGCTCAGTCCCCAGCTATTTCAAGCACGCTGTTATAAACCCTATTCTTAAAAAACCTACTCTTGATCCATTGGAGCCAAAAAACTACAGGCCCATATCAAAACTCCCCTTTGTTTCAAAGATTTTGGAAAAAGTGGTGGCAGGACAACTTACCAGTGTGATGACACAGCAAAATTTGTTTGAAAAATTCCAGTCTGGGTTCCGAAAACTGCACTCAACTGAGACTGCTTTACTGAAGGTTGTAAATGATGTTATGATGGCCGCTGATTCTGGTCGATACTCTGTGTTAGTCCTACTTGACTTAACGTCAGCTTTTGACACTGTGGATCACAGGATTCTGATTGATCGCCTAGAAACTGAGATTGGTTTTTCTGGGGCTGTACTCCAATGGTTCTCATCTTATTTAAATGATCGTACTTTCAGTGTTGCCATAAACAATGTAATGTCTGATGTATCCACCCTGTTCTGTGGAGTTGCTCAGGGATCCGTTCTTGGCCCACTTTTATTCCTGTTGTATCTGCTGCCTCTTGGTCAGATAGTTTGTGGTTTTAAAAATGTATCTTATCATTTTTATGCTGATGATATCCAACTGTATTGTTCTTTTAATGATTCAGAGTTTCATGTTTTAACCATGTTCTTGGAGTGTGTGTCCTGCATCAAAAAATGGCTGTCGTCAAATTATCTCCAGATAAACCCAAAGAAGACAGAAACTCTGATTATTGCACCGGACCAAAAGATCCCTTTGATCAAACAACACCTGGGTGCCCTGGGCTCCTCCGTACAAACCAGTCTAAGAAACCTGGGGGTTGTGTTTGACCAGGCTATGTCTCTGGAGGGCCACTCAAAACAGTTGACAAAAAACTGTTTTTATCATCTGAGAAACATCTCAAAAGTGAGGAAACTGCTATCAAAGACTGATCTGGAGATGATCATCCATGCTTTTATCTCGTCTCGTCTTGACTATTGCAACTCTGTTTTTACTTGCTTTAATAAGTCAGCTCTTAAAAGACTTCAACTTGTGCAAAACTCTGCTGCAAGGATTTTAACAGGAATTCCCAGAACAGCCCATATAACCCCGGTTTTATCGTCCCTTCACTGGTTACCAGTAAAATATAGGATTGATTTTAAACTCTGTTCTTACTTTCCGAGCGCTGCATGGTCAGGCCCCTCAGTATGTTGCTGATTTGCTGTGCCCTTACACCTCCAGCCGCACTCTTCGGTCTTCAGACCAGAGCCTTCTCATGGTCCCAAAGACACGATTCAAAACTCGGGGGGACCTGTCCTTTCAGGCTGTGGCCCCCAGACTCTGGAGCGCCCTGCCCCTGGCTCTTCAGGCCAAGTCAGTGGACACTTTTAAGAAGCAGCTAAAGACACTCTTATTCAAAAAAGCTTTTAGTTGACTGGGTTGTTATTTCTCTGTATTTTATCCTATTTTTATGTGAAGCACTTTGTGATTTTTATCTGTGAAAAGCGCTATACAAATAAAATTTACTTACTTACTTACTTACAGTTGGCAAAACCTCAAGGCGCACAGTGTTCCCGGCACTGGTTGAAAATCAAAGGCCTAAACGACTAAAGGCACACGGCACAAATAGGTCTGGATGATACGGTGATAAAAATCCAATCGTGAGCTGGTCCCAGTGACAATCTGCTATTTTTGTGAAATCATTGTATCGTGATTCACTGTTTCTCTCTTTGTCACTGTTCAAACACACTTTTCTCCTATTGTTTAGCCTCTGAAGTCTCTGAGTAGACTCTTTAAGGCTAGAGCTGCACCATTAAACCAAATTGACACCAAACCATAATTTTAATGGATGCAATTAGAAAATTGCAAAGGCTGCAATTTTTGAAGTGAAATAATGCTTGGTTTCATTAAAAACTGCTGACACTGTAGTTTGGATTTGTACAAACATGTTCTGAAACAAGTGACAAAAGCGCGACCAAAAGTGATAAAAATGCATCAAAAAGTGACAAAAACGCACCAAAATGCGACGAAAAATGAAAAACGATAAACAACAACATAGAGGCAACTAAAAGTGACAAAGATCTGGTTAAACATGACAAATACAACTGAAAGCGACGAAACTAACTAAAAGCAACAAAATTGTGTTTAAAATGGGAATTTGAACTGAGTCCTATTATAAAAACAACAAAAATGCACATCGCACTGGTCAGAAAAATCACAATTAGATATTTTTCCTAAATCGTGCACCTCTGTAAAAGGCAACAGAAAAACACAAAGTGAACACGAATCCTGATAAAAATCGAAATCATGATCTGACCCCAAGAAAACCACGATAATAATCTTTTGCCGTATCGCCCGGCTCTGGGCGCACGGCCCTATTGCACTGAACCCCGTCCCGTCGTGAATCCAGGTCACTTTAACTCCTGTAGATATTTTTCCAGTGACAGAGTACATTCACTCCCCATTAAAACCCTCTCTGTGTCCTCCCTTTGTCCGCCAAATCAAAGAGCCTCTGTCCGTCTGAATTGGCGCAGTCTGGCTCGGTTCACTTCATCCTTGTCCTCGTTAAGGTCCCAATTGAGAGCCTTTCTATTGAGTTACCTCCCCGAGTGTCCGCGGCCTTTTAGCAGGTGCCCTGAACTCCGCCGCTCTTCACTCCGAGCCCTTGTTTTCCTTCGCGCTCGATCCCAGCGTCCCGTCCTCCGCGCCATTGTTTATTTTCCTCGCCGCGCTAATCTTTTCTCTCCGAAAGATCGCGGCAGAGGGTCCGTTGCGCCGAGGGTCAGGCACTTGTGAAACTTCGCCGCGGTCGAAACCTGAAGGGAAACTCGTTGACGTGCGGCGGTCGGGTTTCCCAGATAAGCCGTCGCGTATGTTCTCCGCGGTTCTTCAACCCCCGCACTCGCTGCCGAAAAGTGGGAATTTACGCTCGCTCTGCCGTTTGCGGTCGGTGCAAGTCGATACCTCCCGCGGGACGCCGTATTCGTCCAATCCAAACACCATTAGAGAGGCCGGATCAGAGGAGACAGAGCTCGCCTGTGTAACCGTAATAAGAATGTGTACGTTTAGTAGCTGTGGTTTGATTTTTAAATTAGATTAAGTGGGTTTGGGGCCGCGCTGTGGAAAAATGCGAGGCGGTTTTCGAGCTGGAGCGTGTGAATTCGAGAGGTCAGAGGAGGACACGAAACTGCAGATACGTGCGTTATCTGAGTTTGAGCCTCACTTTTGTGTCTCTGGGTTCATTTTCGACTCTTCTGCAGAACTCGATGATGCAGAATCAAGATTAGGAGCAGCTACAGCTTGTTTTTTATGTTGTTTTCTATAAACTAGAGCTGAATTATGTTACTGTTCATTATTTTGCGGCTCATGAAAAGGATAAAAAAAGGTATATTGTGTGGGAAAACTGTCAAAATTGCACATATTTTGGACATTTCAATCTGAAAAATGGACAGAACCAGGTTTAAATTTCTGTGTTTATTTTGTACACTTAGTTACAAAAAAGTTTTTGAGTAAACTTGAGCTGACTGAAAATTGCTGATAAAAACATTGGTCGACTAATACGTCATTAACCGATTAATCGACCAAACGAACTAAAAGAATTGTAAAGTGTGCTGTTTATTAGGGCTGTAGTCTTTTAGTCCCTTGATTTTCAACCACTGTGCCGGGGAACACTAGTGTGCCTTGAGGTATTGCCAGGTGTGCCTTGAAAAAATGTCTAATCTGGATTTAATCGATTATTTTACCTTTTTGGGATGTCCTGAACGTGTTCTGTAGCAAAAAAAGAGGGCAAAACAAGCACAATTTCCAGAGTTTAAAGGCTAGATAGTGCCACAGACATTTTTCAACACTTTACATACTGCATTTTTACCAAAACGTTGGATTTAGTAATGCTTTATTAGGTGGTGTGCCGTGGTGTCTTTTCAACCAAAAAAGTGTGCCATGACTCAAAAAAGGTTGAAAAACATTGTTTTAGTCGATTATTCGGTCAATGGTGTTTTAGTCGACCAACATTTTTATTTGTTGACTGATTATTTTATTTCGATTAAAATTATTTAAATGACAAAAATATAGTGAAAAAGTGAAGATATGGAGTGAGTTCACTAAAGATAATGGAGTGAATCATGAATTTAATGTAATTTATACATCTAACAGATAAATACACTGTTTCCTTGTACTTTTCTGTAGAAATTGTGATTTATTTTGCATGAACCCCAGTGCAGTTGGGTTTTTTTGGTGCAGTTTGGGTCAGATACACAGAGATACTTCGTAGTTCGCCACACCTCCTTTTTAGTCGATTTATTGGTCAATAGGGAAGGTCTTTAGTCGACCAAGAATTTCTTTAGTCGACTACAGCCCTACTGTTTATAGTTTGGCCAATATTGAGGGGCTTTTCTCACATTCAAACTAATCGCACAACCGTTATTTTGACCCCTTTTTCAGGACAAACTCAACAGAAGTGTGGTTTACGTCTTAAATAAGTGTTGACACTTGTCTTCATCGCTCTCAACAAACTTCACCACAGACACTGAAGAACCACAGTCAGGTCTTTATTGTATGGACAGCTTCGGGCGCAGAGTTGGTTTGGACCAGTGTTCTGTTTGACGGAGGGAGAAACGCGCTGATTTTACGCATCGCTCATTAGAAAATACATTAGAGTGACAAACGTTCCGCGATCTAAAAGAAGGACACGCGTTGGCATTGTCGGTTGTTCTTGTTAATCAAAGTGTCACGCTGAAAGTTGGTGGTTTTGTCGTCCTTGTTTTATGTCATGTTTTATTTTCCTGAACGAGCGGAGAAACCTTTTTCGCTGAAACATGCGCGAGTGCTGTTTTGAAGCTCGGGTACTTGGTTTTCTTGCGCTCACAAAGTCTTCTCCTGCATGGGTTTTCAAGCTCGTGCACGGCTTTGAAACTTTTTCAGACGGAGAAGTGAAGCGCAACATAAATCGTAAGGTCACGACAGATTAAACGTTGTAGGATAATCCGTAAAGTCAAAGCTGGAGAAGAAAAATGTAGATTTGCACAGCAGTTCTTTTGTTCTTGAAAGTTTGTCAGAGTCTTTGTCTAGGCACGAAGGTTTTAGAAGAGTTTTAGAAAGCCAGAGTCCATCAGAGTCCTTAGACATGAACCTTTTCTTTGAGACACTTGGAGGTTAGAGCACATCCAAGTCCTTCTTCAGACACAAACGTTTTTTAGAAGGTCAGAGTCCTTCAAACTTGAGCGTTTTATTTAAGGTTCGAGTACGTCAGAGTCCTTCTTCAGGCACAAAGGTTTTAGAAGACATTTAGAAGGTCAGAGTCGATCAAAGTCCTTCAACCATGACAGTTTTAGAAGACTTTTAGAAGATCAGAGTCCTTTAGACATTAACGTTTTATTTAAGATGCTTCGAGGGTTAGAGTTGAGTCCATATTCAGACAAAGACTTTTTAGGAGGTATGTCATAGGCCTTCACCAGACATGAAAGTTTTAGTACAGTTTTCGAAGTTCAGAGTCTGTCAGAGTCCTCAAACTTTAAAGTTTTTGAAACCGTTTTGAAGGTCAGAGTTCTTGTTCAGACATGAATGTTTTAGAAGACTTTTAGAAGGTGAGAGTCCTTCAAGCTTTAGTGTTTTTTAAGCCTTTTAGAAGATCAGAGTTCATCAAAGTCTTTCTCTAGGCACAAAGGTTTTAGAAGGCTTTGAGGTCAGAGTTCGTCAGAATCTTTCTCCAGACATGAAAGTTATAGAAGACTTTTAGATGGCCAAAGTCCATCAAAGTCCTTCTTCACACATTGAAGTTTTACAGACTTTTAGAAGGTTAGAGTCTCTCAGAGTCTTTCTCCAGACATGAAGGCTTTAGAAGACTTTTAGATGGTCAAAGTCCGTCAAAGTCCTTCTTCACACATTAAAGTTTTAGAGACTTTAAGAAGGTCAACGTTTCCGTATCCGTTAGAATCCCTCTTTAGAGAAGTTTTAGAAGACTTTCGAAGACTTTGATGTCTGAAGAAGAGCTCTGAAGAAAAAAATAAACTCTACAAAGACCTAAAGCTCTAAAGAACTGCTGTATGGATCGTCATTCTTGCTCCAGTTTAGACACAGATGCAGACAAAGCACAGAGGCCTGATTTTTTTTTTCATAAAGTACAGATTTCACAGTATAATCTACGAGGAAAGAATCATTTAGATACAAGAAAGTCGAGTTCTGCACATCAAGAGTCATCGCCTTTACACTTCACTCTTCTCAGCGTTCATCTTTGGGTCCTGAATAAAATCTCACAAATCCTCGACTCGTTCTTTGAAGTGAATGTTTGGTTTTGCAGCCGTTCGCTCGTCCGAAGCAGAAGCGATGGATTGGATCTGAGTAACGCTCTGACAAACCGCGATCACACCCCGGGCGGCAGCTCCGTCACAAGACTCTGCATCCATGCACTTAACGCTTCACTGACAACAACATCGCCGGCTCAAGCTCCGCATTGTCTTCAAACAACAGGAAAACCTCTCAGGGTCGTCACGATACTAAGGTTTCAACTGTTCTTACAAAGGAAATGGCTTCATACTCGATTTAGAATTGACAAGGATAATAAAACGGTATCTTTTAGGCAGTTTAATGAAACTTTCAACACAAAATAATTGTAAAGTCTTAATCCTTTATAGTTTTTTGTTGTAACTTTTAACGTCTTTCTAAAACTATTCAGGAAACTTTGTCACATTTATGTTTTTTCATTTCTTTCTTAGTTTTTTTTTTTCAGTATTGATACTTCAAACGTACGTTACATACATCAAATTCGGCCTGTCACGCAACAAATTTTAAAGTGCAATATTTAACGACAGTATTTAATCTACTTGATGTCACTGACACAATAACTTCAAAGCAGGAGAATCACCCTAAACTGTTAACCATGTTGTAAAAAAATCATGTGTTGCAAGAGAAAGAGCAGAATGAAACACTTAAGTTGTCATTTATAAGCCTAATTTATTGAATATTCAACCCTCTACACCTTAAATTTGATTATATTACCATAAAATAATACAGTTATTCCTATTAGTCCAAAGAAAAGTTACACACGATAAAAATTGCGCCCTAAAAATAATGTCCTGGCTTTCATTTACTGAACGAAAAGTCGATAGTAATTATTGTGAAAGGCTTATCTATGATTGTATCGTTTTAGTTTAGATTTTTTTTTTTTTTTTACACTAATACCTTTAGAACTAAATAAGAAATAAAGGCTGAAATATGGTGACTGAAGGCTTCTTGATAGATAATATTTATGGATAAATTGAATTTGTGACATTTTATTTGAAAAGGTCACTGTCTTTCTTATAAAATGTATTTCTGCACGTGTTTTAGAGTCAGAGCCAGGTAACGATTAGGATTATCAAAACACAGTACACAATTGGATTTTTCTGTCCAGTTTTGCGTTTGCGAATAGATGTGCAATATGTTTTAATACTAGAATTCTGTTCAAAGGTCGTTTTTAAAAAACAGTCATGAGAACTGACAAAAAAAGAACTGATAAACTAATAAAAGAACCACGTGTTTCAGAACTTTTTTTGTCACGTTTTAGTGTTGTTTTTGTCACAGTTGAACAAGTTTTTGCCGCTTTTTGTCACGTTTTTGTTGCTTTTAGGATTGTTTTTATTGCAGTTGAACAAGTTTTTGTCACGTTTTTGTCGCATTTAGGATCGTTTTTATTGCAATCGAATGAGTTTTTGTCATTTTTAGAATTTATTTTATTGCAATTGAACAAGTTTTTTTGCCTGTTTTTGTCACTTTTAGTAGTGGTTTCATTGCAATTGAACGAGTTTTTGTCACTTTTAGTATTGTTTTTATTGCAATTTGACGCGTTTTTGCCACTTTTCATTGCATTTTACGCCTGTTTCAGAACACGTAACAGGATATTTTGTCATTTGAGGAGGAAATGATTGCACCGCATCCATTCAAATTGATTTGAGTCATTGTGCAGCCCTAGTCCTTGTTTAGTCCTTGTATGATTTCGATCTGGTTCAACTCGATCCTGAACATCTGATATAACAGTTTCACTTTTTCGTGCTGATTGACAAGTGGCACAGAGTGTTTTCAGACCTTTAACAGCTTTCCAAAACCACTGGACACAACTCCCGTCTCCAACATCAACAAAACAGCCCGTTATCGTCCGCGATCTCCACGTCTTTAAATACACCTCTCATTCCAGTGCGACTTTCCCTTCGGAGGCCTATCGTACTCAGCCTAATGTCATCACTTTGTAACACTAACTCACCGAAGACATTTCAGGGCACTTAACGCGGTGCGGTCTTTGCGCTCGTGTTTGCGTAGCCTCCACATCTCCTGCTCTGCGTCTAATCTAATCCACGCTCTTATCGTTTAAAGCGCCGGCGTTGTTTTCTTAGCCGTGGGTGGGATTTTCGAAGGTAGAGAGGACGTTGAATTGTTGGCAGGCTGTTTGACTTCTCTGCTCTTCTTTGGAAAACGGAAAATTGAAGTTAAAATTCAGGTTAGAGGTGGGAAGAGGATCTCGCAAGATAACAAGCTTGTGCAACACGTTTAGGGAATGATCTTGTGAGAAAGGGTTAAACGGTTACAATTATTGAGAAGCTGTTCGTAAAAGGAGTGCTAGAATGGCAGTAAAGACATAAAATAATAGTAAATAAAAATTGTGAGGTAAAAACTGTGAGCTGAACCACACAATTTATTGATTATTAATGACGTCAAAGTCTCGTTTGGCTCGTTCTCTTGGACCTAATCTCGTTTTTCGTCTCGTTTTGTGGAAATTGTGTCGTGTCCGATCCCTAGTTCAGAATAATAATCTTGATTTGAGTCATTCGTTTATCGAGGGAATAAAAAAATAGAGCAGCATGTTTGGGGAAAAATGTTTTTCTGACCATTTTTGTGATTGGGATGAGATTTGATATTTATGTTTCAATAATGGGATTCTATTCAAAGTTTTAAACACAACCAGGAGAATTGACAAAAAGACAGAAACTGACAAACTATTAAAAGAATTACGTGTTTCAGAACAGTTTTGCTGCTTTTTGTCACAATTTTGTTACTTTTAGTTGTATTTTTATCACTTTTTGTCACATATTTGTTGCCTTTAGTCATGTTTTTGTCGCTTTTCGTCACGTTTTGTTGCTTCTAGGTGCGTTTGTCACTTTTAGTGGTGTATTTTTATCTTTTTCTGTCCTCTTTTGTTGCTTTTAGTCATGCACATTTTTGCCGCATTTAGTCATGTCTTTGCCCGTGTTAGTCACATTTTTGTTGCATTTAGTCACATTTTTGTCGCTTTTAATTGCGTCTTTGGCACTTTTTCATGTTAAGTTGTACTTTTGTTGCTTTTCACATATTTTTCATTGTTAGTTGTTGCTTTTAGTTGCATTTTTGGGGTCACTTTTTTGTTTTTGTTCGTTTTAGTCATGCATGTTTTTGCCGCTTTTAGCCGCGTCTCTACCCGTATTGGTTGCATTTTCGTCGCAGTTAGTCGTGTTTTTGTTGCTTTTAGTCGTGTTTTTGTCACTGGGTTCAAAGCATGTTTAAACAAATGTAAACTTAATGCAGAATAAAGCAGGATTTTTTTGTTATTTGTGATAGAAGTGATTGCACTTCAAATTTTGCAGCCTTTGCGATTTACTAATTGCGTCCGATGAAATTGCATTTTCGATTCGTTTTGCCTTAATAGTGCAGCCCTAGCCAAAATGTTTCAGTGTAAAGTCGTTCCCTCTCGCTGTTGGAGAACGTCCGCACTTTTGTTTGTTGACTCAGTGGTTAATGGAGCTAAATAAAGTGATTAGAGAAGGCTCATGAAGTCGCGCTGTTCTGGTCCAAAACAAACAGGGCCTGAGCACGCAGCCTGCAAAACTATTTCATCTCCGTCCTCCCTCTTCCTCTTCCTCCACATTTCACTCTGGGAGAAAAGAAAGACTGGGTTTAGGCCTAGTTTAGTCCAGGTTTAGATCTGGTTCTCGTCTTGGTTTAGTTATTGTCAACCCTATTGCCCCCTTTTTGTGTTTTTTTACTCAGAAAAACAAGAAGTTCTTGCACTGGAAAGATAAAAGAGGTTTCAGACTGACTTGGTTTTGTTCTGGTTTAGTCCTGGTTTAGTCCTCATTGGTTTAGACCATGTTTAGTCCATGTTTAGGTCTAGAACTTGTGTAAGTCTTGGTTTAATCCTGGTTTTGTCCATTCCTGATTTGCCTCGTTTCATAAAAAGGTTAGATTTCGCAAAAAGATGTTGCATACCGACTTCGTTTGGTTCTGGTTTGGTCTTGGTTTGGTCCTGGTTCAGTCCTTGCTTGGTTTAGACCGAGTTTGGTCCATGTTTAGGTCTAGTACTTGTTTAAGTCTTGGTTTAGTCCTGGTCTTTTCCCTGATTTCCTCTTGAAAAGACTGGATTTTGTATTGGAACGACAAATATGTTTTATACCGACTTGGCTTGGTCCTGGTTTAGTCTTGGCTTGGTCCAGATTTAGTCCTTATATGGTTTAGACTGTGTTTGGTCCAAGATTAAGTCTAGTACTTTTGTAAGTCTTGGTTTAGTCCCAGTTTAGTCTTGTTTCCATCCCTTTCCTTTGGTTTTCACTCAGAAAATTTGCATTTCTTGTTGGAAAGACAAACATTGATTTAGAACGACTTGGTTTTGTTCTGGTTAAGTCTTGGTTTGGTCCTGGTTTAGTCCTTGATTGGTTTAGACCACGCTTGGTGCATGTTTAGCTCTTGTGCTGGTTTATTCCTGGTTTTTGCCTTAATTTCTGCTCAAAAAGATAGGATTTCTTATTGGATTTTGACAGATGATTTAGACCTTCAAAAGACCTGATTTAGTCCGGGTTCAGACCTGTTTTTATTCTTCTTTAGACATGATTTCAATCTTTCCAACCTGGAACACGGAACAAATGTCTACATTTAAGAAACAACATGGTTTAGTCTCGTTTTGGCTCCGGTTTTGGCCCTGGTTTAGTCCTTGAATGGTTTAGACCTGGTTTTCCTCTACGTTTAGATCTATAATCCTAGTCTTGGTTCTGGTTTAGATCTAGTCTTATTTAACTCAATCAACTCAAACAAGATGGTTAAGACCTATTTTAGTCCTGGTTTAGTCCTGGTTTTATCCATTCTTTCCAAACTCAACTAAAGAACAAGATGAGAAGATGTGGTTAAGATCTGACTTGAGTCCCGGTTTGGTCTCGATTTAGTCCTCATTTGTGTTTGGTTTTGTTCAGACCTGGTCCAGTCCTGAAAGCAGTCTCAATTTAGACTTCATGTAGTCTTCGTTTTGTTCCTCTTGGACCTGGTTCCTGTCCATTTTTCCTTCTCTCCTTCACTTTGCGCAGCTCGAATTTCCCATTGAATGAAACCAGACACCATTTACCACTCACTTTCTTCACCGCAGTTTTAAAGATCATTTGATAAATCACATTACGCTCTAAGTTATAGGAAGAGCAGCGCCGCGAAGACCAGGAATAGACCAAGACTTGGGGAATAAAACGAGACTCAGCGTGCTGTGAGAGTTCTGAAGATAACCAGCAGTTAACAGCCGAAAGCTATGACATTTGCTGATATTGTTTTTAGAAAGAACCAAGTCGTTTCAAGACAAAAAAAGGACAAAAAGAGTGTTGTTGGCGTGCGTCGAGAACAGTTTAGATCTGGTTTAGTGGGCCACAGCGACTCAGTGATTACAGCTCGTCCACAAACTTGAAAGTTGATGTTTAATTGTGGATACAGACGTTTAATATCCACCTTATTCTGCCCCGCCCACTTTTACCGTTTTTTGCACTTCCGTTTGTAAACGCACTTCCGTTTGACGAGAACTCCGTTAAAGCTAATGACGAACGAGGGAAAAGTCTCGCCGCTAAAATGTTACATAAAGTAGATTGATTTGTGTAAAATGTTTAATGAACACGAGCAACAACAAGTCAACAACGCAACGATTTCCTGAAAACGTCTTTTTAGTCGAGTAGAACTTATTTTCTGTTGAGCTCGTCTGCTCCGTGTGAACTACAACGGAAACAAGACGGCGGCGCGTACGGCAACTTCAGGAATAAGGTGAATAGGGCTGGGCGATATAGCAAAAAATGTATCATCACGATTTTCTTGGGGCCAAATTATGATTTCGATTTTATTACGATCCGTGCTCACTTTGTATAAATAGAGCTGCCCGATTTAGGAAAAATATCTAATTGTGATTTTTCTGACCAGTGCGATTAAGATTAGATTCGCAATATATGTTTTAATAATTGGATTCTGTTCAAATTCACATTTCAAACATAATTTCGTCGCTTTAAGTAGCGTTTTTGTCACATTCTGTTGTGTTTGTCAGATTTAGTCGCGCCTTTGTCGTTTTAGCAGTTTTCATTCAAATCAAAGCAAGTCATTTTGTTGTTTGTGGAAGAAATTAGTCTTTGTGATTTGCTTATTTCATCCATTAAAATGTTGTTTTTGTGTGGATTTGGTTTAATTGTGCAGCTTTGGTCTATAAGAGGTAAATAAAGTCGTCTGCTCAGAGGCTTCAGAGGCTAAACAACAGGAGAAAAAGTGTGTTTGAACAGATCACGATGCGACAATTTCACAAAAATAGCAGATTGTCACAGGGACCAGCTCAACATTCGATTTTTATCACCGTATCATCCAGACCTAGTTTATCACCAACGAAACTGAGGTGAATGACTTCGGACTCATGTGAAGCGCTTTAAGAGGCTTCGACAAGACTTTAAAGCCCAATTACTTTAAAAGTGTAAGGCATTATTGGTCCTGGCTCAGGCTTGGTTTAGTCCTGGTTTAGTTCTCCTGGTTTAGTCCTGATTCAGTGTCATTTTAGTCCTGCTTTAGAGTTTTGAAGTTAGCGCCTTGTCAATGCCTGATCTCTGAAGCTTAAAGGGTTGGACTACTCATTTAACTAAAATGCAGTTAAGACAAATATATTTCAATTTCTATTAAAATCTTTACACATTTTACCACAGTTTAGCGATTCTTTTAGGTTTTTAATTCTACTTCCTGGTTGTATGACATCACACTAGGAAATCACCATAGCAACCACACTGTACACTGGGCCAAAACTCATCTAAAGTCACATATTTTGTTAATTTGACAAAGAGAAACACATGTGAACGCCTTTATTTTGTTGAATCTGTGTTTAAAGGGTCAAAAAAGTTGTTTGTTTTGTGTGAATTATGCATAACCTTTGTCTCCCCAGTGTGATGTCATCAGTTTATTTACTTCCTGTAATTTCCAACAGATTTTTCAACTTTTCTCCACAAATAGTGACCTGATTGGTGCAAAACTACAATTTATATTTACAAGAGGTATCAATACACTGAATGAAGTCAAAATTGGAAAATCCTAAAAACCTGTCATACGCCCTTTAAGAGAGTTGGGCCTGTCAATATAATCAATAAATCGACTTATCGTTCAATAAATAAAAGCTGGAGCAACATTTTTGGAGCTCAGAATTTATTGTGTCTACATTTTCTTTGCATTGTTTTTGCACAATAAGATCAGGGGTCAACGAAAATGATGTGTACGCGACTTTGAGTTTGTGATCCATCAAAAGACGACTTGACGAGGAAATGAGCGTTCACGTCCAAAAACGGTGAACTTTTTGCGTTTGGGGGGCGTTCAGAGACGAGGAAGAAAACGATGAGAGCCAAGAGAGACGAGAGGCGTTTTTGGAAGTTTGTGTTCAGTCCTTACGTACTTTTTTTAGTAAGAATTCCATGTTGTGTTTTATAGACCCTTTAAAATGTGACGTTATCAAAATTCCAGAAGGAGGCGACTGGAGGCAAAATGAAGTTGACTATAAATTTATCAATGATTCTCTCACATTAGATCTAAATTCTGCTGGTTTTAAGTGTTTGTGTTGGAAAAAAGCAACACATTTGAATTTCCAGAGTAGAAAGGTCAGTTAGTTTGCTTTTCTATAACAAACAATGGACAAAATACAATGTTCTAGCCTTAAAATTGTATTTTAGCTTCAAAAAATAATCAAATTTTTGGAATAGTATCTAATATATCTCTAGATAAAATGAAAAATGATTGTGGGCTCAACATTTCTGTGAGTATTTTTCCAGTAAAACCCATAAATCTGGATTGTTCCTTCATCAAAAATGCAAAGAGTTGATCATAATTTTCTAAAACATGATGTAAAATACAATAATAAATGTGTTTAAAGCAGCTCTGATGTCACTCACACGTGTCTGAGGCTTTTACTGACACAAAATCATCTACATTTTTCATATTTTGTGATATTCTGAGGTTAATCCCAGTTTCTCAGTGAAATAACACCATGTTCCACTTCACTTTTGCCTCAATTCTGAATTTACAATGTTTTTGTTTACAGTCTTTTAAAGGGTCTTCAGTATAAATAAGACCCCAAAGCTGTAGATACTCAAATAAATAAAGTTTAGGACAAATTGTAATGATGCTTTGTATTATATTTTTCATAGATTGTATATTTAGTAAAGGGTTCACTGGCTTTAAGTTTATTGTGTTGTTGCATAAAGTAGTTTCGTGTTTTTATGTTGTCATCTTTGTTGGAAACCGATGGGAAAACCGGTGCTACAGTCAAACAGTTGTGGCTCTTGTGCAAATTGTTGTTGCGTCATTGGGCAAGACACTTCACTCACCTTGTCTCCAGTGTCCATGTGATCGAAGGAGTGAATGTGGGACAAATCCAGCGTCGTTTCAGCCTGTAAATCATCAAGTATGTTCATTAAAGCTGGGATATCTGCTTTTTTTTCTGTAATTTTGTACATTTTATGTTTTCCCCTAAAGAGTTTATTGTAAAAACAGGACATTGTGACAAAATGAGTCCGATGCACACTGCTTATATGTCATTTTAAAAGAAGAGAAAGAGCCTGCTGGGGTGGTCCGCCCCAGTTTCACTTCATTGTCTGAAAACGGTTGTTCTAAAACGGTGAACGCGCCCAAATTGTTATTATTCATGCTTGTGGATATTAACGACGCGCTAAAGGGTTTGTGAGAGCGAGGAACTACGCAGATTTGAATACAGTGATCCCTCGCTATATCGCGTTTCATCTTTCACGGCTTCGCTGCTTCACGGATTTTTTTTACAGTGTGCATATTTTTACAGTGCATCCACTGAACTTCAGCGCACGCACAAGAACGGGACCCTTTGATGAGTCGTTCATTGCAGTTCTCAAATATAATCGAAGGTGGCATATCCGTTTATAAAAATCTTCTTGCTCAGAAAAAGAAAGAGCGCCAACAACTAAAGAAAGACTCCTGCGCCTTCAGTAGAAACAGAGGCTACAGGGGGCGGAGTCAGGACGAAGAGGCACAGACTATGAAATACACCAGTGACAATGTTTACAACCTTGTATTACTATATTAAAATGATTGTTTTAAACACATTTGGGCTTTAAAACAGGTTTTGATTTTTGGTTTCATTCCATAGTTCAGTATTGCATTGTAAAATAATAAAAAATAAAGCTGTGACTACTTCACGGATTTCACTTTTCGCGTGTTATTTTTGGAACGCAACTCCCGCGATAAACGAGGGATCACTGTACCTACTTCATACTTTTGCGACGTGAATATCAGGTCATCCAGCTTTAACAAAACATACAAATAATAACTGTTGCAGCTCTTTAAATCCTATGGGGCTTTACACTGTATGTCTCTATTTTATTTTATTTTTCTGATTTCTGAACGAATTGTGAGTCAGAAATCAGGACTAAACCAGGACCTTTGTTTGGTCCTGGTTTAGTCCTGATTCAGATCAAATAATCGTTGTGGATCTTTCTGACTTTCTTTTGGTAAAGCAGCTCTTAGTTTCACTTACAGTCTTTAGTCTTTGTTTGGTCCTGGTTTAGTCCTGGTTTAGATCTGGTTTAGTCCTGGTTTAGATCTGGTTTAACAGTCTTTAAATCTAGTTTAGTCTTTGTTTGGTCCTGGTTTAGTCCTGGTTTAGATCTGGTTTAGTCCTGGTTTAGATCTGGTTTAACAGTCTTTAAATCTAGTTTAGTCTTTGTTTGGTCCTGGTTTAGTCCTGGTTTAGATCTGGTTTAGTCCTGGTTAAGATCTGGTTTAGTCCTGGTTTAGATCTGGTTTAACAGTCTTTAAATCTAGTTTAGTCTTTGTTTGGTCCTGGTTTAGTCCTGGTTTAGATCTGGTTTAACAGTCTTTAAGTCTAGTTTAGTCTTTGTTTGGTCCTGGTTTATTCCTGGTTAAGATCTGGTTTAGTCCTGGTTTAGATCTGGTTTAACAGTCTTTAAATCTAGTTTAGTCTTTGTTTGGTCCTGGTTTAGTCCTGGTTTAGATCTGGTTTAGTTCTGGTTTAGATCTGGTTAACAGTATTTAAGTCTAGTTTAGTCTTTGTTTGGTCCTGGTTTAGTCCTGGTTTAGATCTGGTTTAACAGTCTTTAAGTCTAGTTTCGTCTTTGTTTGGTCCTGGTTTAGTCCTGGTTTAGATTTCTGAACAAACTATGACTAAGTTTATGGATCAAATAATCGTTGTGGCTCTTTTAGACTTTCTTTTGCTAAAGCAGCTCTCAGTCTCACTTACATTTGTGGCGTTTCACGTTTCACAATCTCGTTTTTTAGCCGTAAAGTAACCACATCCCGACCAAAACACGACGGCCATGTCATTAGCCCGGGCCATAAATTAGCTCATCCGTGTTAGCTCACTTCTCCATCTCTTTGACGCGGCTGTTTGCGTCTTTTCTGAGCTCTTATTGATTATTGGGAACGGTGCGATCTTTAAAGCCCCATTTCGACGCCCCGGAGGCTTGGAACGTGTCTCACTTTTTACAGGTTTTCACTAATAATCCTCACTTTATGATGTTTAAACGGCTGCATGTGCTAATTAAAAAATACAATACTCTTTTACTAGATTTTGCAAGTCCTAGTTTAGATTTGGTTTAGTCCTGGTTTAGAGTATTGAAGTCTAGGTTTATTTTGTTCTCAGTTTAGTTTAGTCTTTGCTAAGTCCAGGTTTAGATTTGGTTTAGTCTTGGTTTAGTCCTGGTTTAACAGTCTTTAAGTCTAGTTTAGTCTTTGTTAAGTCCTGGTTTAGTCTTTGTTTGGTCCTGGTTTAGTCCTGGTTTAGAGTATTTAAGTCTAGTTTTATTTTGTTCTCTGTGTAGTTTAGTCTTTGCTAAGTCCAGGTTTAGCTCTGGTTTAGTCCTGGTTTAGATTAGGTTTAGATCTGGTAACAGTATGTAAGTCTAGTTTAATTTTGTCCTGGTTTAGATCTGGTTTAACAGTCTTTAAGTCTAGTTTAGCATTTATTTGGTCCTGGTTTAGTCCTGAGTAATTAAGTCTAGTTTTATTTTGTTCTCAGTTTAGTTTAGTCTTTGTTAAGTCCTGGTTTAGATTTTGTTTAGTCCTGGTTTAGTCCTGGTTTAGACCTGGTTTAAAGTATTTAACTTTATTTTGTTCTCAGTTTAGTTTAGTCTTTGTTTAGTCCTGGTTTAGATCTGGTCTAATAGTATTTAAGTCTAGTTTAGTCTTTGTTTGGTCCTGGTTTAGACCTGGTTTAGAGTATTTAAGTCTAGTTTTAGTTTGTTCTCAGTTTAGTTTAGTCTTTGTTAAGTCCTGGTTTAGATTTTGTTTAGTCCTGGTTTAGATTTTGTTTAATTCTGGTTTAGATCTGGTTTAGTTCTGGTTTAGATCTGGTTTAACAGTATTTAAGTCTGGTTTTATTTTGTTCTCAGTTTAGTTTAGCCTTTGTTAAGTCCTGGTTTAGATCTGGTTTAACAGTGTTTAAGTCTGGTTTTATTTTGTTCTCAGTTTAGTTTAGCCTTTGTTTAGTCCTGGTTTAGTCCTGATTTTCATATTTAAATCCTGGTTTTCCCCCACAGACCTGGTTCAAGTCTGGACCTCAGTTTAAGTCCTAGTTCTGACTTTGAGTTCTGGTTTAGTCCTTGATTAGACCTGACCTTTATTGTTTTAACATGGACCTTAGATTTTGTCCCAGTTTAGCACAGGTTCAGATCTAGTCTAGATCCGATTTGGTCTTTGTTTAGTCCGGATTTAGCTCTTGTTAAATGGTCTTACTTTAGATCAGGTTTAGTTCTTGTTTTGTTGGTTTCACTTTTAAAAGGCCTAATAGATTGCTGGACCTACTTCATATTGTTGCATAATTTGTCCCGGTTTAGTCCTGGTTTAGTCCTGGTTTAGTCCCGGTTTTGTCCCGGTTTAGTCCCGGTTTAGTCCTGGTTCAGTCCTGGTTTAGTCCTGGTTTAGTCCTGGTTTAGTCCCGGTTTAGCCCTGGTTTAGTCCCGGTTTAGTCCCGGTTTAGTCCCGGTTTAGTCCCGGTTTAGCCCTGGTTTAGTCCCGGTTTAGTCCCGGTTAAGTCCTGGTTTAGTCCTGGTTTAGTCCTGGTTTAGTCCCGGTTTAGTCCTGGTTTAGTCCTGGTTTAGTCCCGGTTTAGCCCTGGTTTAGTCCCGGTTTAGTCCCGGTTTAGTCCCGGTTTAGTCCTGGTTTAGTCCCGGTTTAGCCCTGGTTTAGTCCCGGTTTTGTCCCGGTTCAGTCCTGGTTTACTCCTGGTTTTGTCCCAGTTTTGTCCCGGTTTAGTCCCGGTTTAGTCCTGGTTTAGTCCTGGTTTAGTCCTGGTTTAGTCCTGGTTCAGTCCTGGTTTAGTCCTGGTTCAGTCCTGGTTTAGTCCTGGTTTAGTCCTGGTTTAGTCCTGGTTTTGTCCTGGTTTAGTCCTGGTTCAGTTCACTGCTGCTTTGAACTTTACTTTTTAGTTTAAACCTTGTAAATGTTTTGGTGGGACCTTGTTTATGCTTTTGAAAATAACTCCTTTTGGTCATAAATCTCAGTTTGGACACGTCTCAAAATTCAACCACATGCTGTCAATAAAACTTTAGCACAGAATAAAAGCTGTCAGGTAAAGCCAAAACATTTCCACGGAGACAAACACAAGGGAGTTTCTCATCCTAAAAAGTTACATAGTGCTATAATCGATCTGGTCCTGGTTTAGCTCCAGTCAAGTCCTGGTTTAGCTCTGTTTATGTCCTGGTTTAGGCCTGGTTAAGTCTTGGTTTGGGCCTGGTTTAGCTCTAGTTAAACCCTGATTTAAATCTGGTTTAGTCCTGGTCTAGCCCTCGTTTAGTTCTGGTTTAGCCCTGGTTAAGTCCTGGTTTAGCTCTTCTTAAACGCTGATCTAGCTCTGGTTTAGTTCTGGTTTAGCCCTGGTTTAGTCCTCATTAAATCCTGGTTTAGTCATGGCGTAGTTCTGGTTTAGTCCTGGTTTAGCCCCTGTTTAGCTCTAATTTCTGGTTTACCATTCATTTAGTCCTGATTTAGCTGTTTAATCCTGGTTTGGCCCTTGTTTAGATCTGGTTTAGCTTTGGTTCAGTTCTGGTTTAGTTAACTCCTGGTTAAGCTCTGGTTTAGTCCCGGTTCAGTCCTGGTTAAGGTCTGGTTATGTCCTGGTTTAGCTCTGGTTTAGCCCCGATTTAGCTCTGGTTTAGCTCTGGTTAACTCTGGTTCAGTCCTGGTTTAGCTCTGGTTTAGACTTGGTTTAGCTCTGATTCAGTCCTGGTTTAGCCCTGGTTTAGTCCTGGTTTAGTCCTGGTTTAGCTCTGGTTCAGTCCCAGATTAGTCCCAGATTAGTCCTGGTTTAGCCCTGGTTCAGTCCTGGTTTAGCTCTGGTTTAGACCTGGTTCACTCCTGGTTTAGCTCTGGTTTAGACCTGGTTCAGTCCTGGTTTAGCTCTGGCTCAGTCCTGATTTAGTCCTGGTTTAGTCCTGGTTTAGCTCTGGTTTAGTCCTGGTTCAGTCCTGGTTCAGTCCTGGTTCAGTCCTGGTTCAGCCCTGGTTCAGCCCTGGTTAGGGTCTGGTTTAGACCTGGTTTAGCTCTGGTTTAGACCTGGTTCAGTCCTGGTTTAGCCCTGGTTTAGTCCTGGTTTAGCTCTGGTTTAGTCCTGGTTTAGCCCTAGTTTAGTCCTGGTTTAGCTCTGGTTCAGCCCTGGTTTAGCTCTGGTTTAGTCCTGGTTCAGTCCTGGTTTAGTCCTGGTTCAGCTCTGGTTCAGTCCTGGTTTAGTCCTGGTTTAGCTCTGGTTTAGACCTGGTTTAGACTTGGTTTAGCTCTGGTTCAGTCCTGGTTCAGTCCTGGTTTAGCTCTGGTTTAGACCTGGTTTAGACTTGGTTTAGCTCTGGTTCAGTCCTGGTTTAGTCCTGGTTTAGCTCTGGTTTAGACCTGGTTTAGACTTGGTTTAGTCCTGGTTTAGTCCCGCTTTAGCCCCGGTTAACTCCTGGTTGACCTGTATTTCCTGCTTTCACAAACACTGAGTTAAACTGAATGAACGGCGTCTCATTTCAGCAGATCCAGTATTTGCATCTCGCTCTGAGCTGAAGCTGAAGTGCTGCTCTTGAACGCACAGGAGCCATTTGCACATGAAGGAAACGGGACGGATCTGAGCGCCGTTTTGTTCCTCCTCTTTGCTCTCACAGTTTCACATTTTGGAATTGCAGCTTTGGAGAGACTCTTGAGTAAAGTGTGCATGACATTATGAGAAGAGGCCAGGAGCAGAACGAAGCACTGCACGGCCGTCAGATCTGCACAATACGTCGTAAAAGTATCGAAGTATCGCAGTATTGTCCGACGCAATAACGATATCGCAACGAACAGAGTACATCGCAGTAACAGCAAAGTCTTCATCTGATAGAAATGCTCTGTTTTTAAAATAAAAACAAACACTGAAAAGGGAAAATCATGAATAAAATCTAGCTTTTTCAAACTAAATTAGCCTCAGTTTTGTATTTATTGGTTTTTATTTTAACATAACAAACATTATTGCATTAAAAATAGCTGCAACAATTAGTAGAATAATCGTAAAGTCGACTATAAACAATAATGTCAGTCGTACTTCGATTATGTCGTCGTTCTCTGGACTAAACAGACTCTAAAACACGAATTTAAAGACTTTTATGACAAAGACAGTGACATTATTAAAGAAAAATGGCAAAAATTAATAGACTATTTATGATTTTCCTCAGGCATCATTTACAATATTTCAACATTTATTTGGTTAAAAACATTGGTTTATCCTAAGTCTCAACCTATAAAATAGAAATAATCTCTGACTATTTGACGAGTTAAATAATCGTTTGTTTCAGCCTTAGTCAAACAGTGTATTTAAATATCGCAAATATCACAGATCTTAATAGCCATATTGCAATAATTTCCTATATAATTTTGATTTTCGTTATAGTTTTGGTTTATAAAACATATAATATTTCATGGGTTACTCTAGCTTTTCAAACGTGCACCGTAGCCACGTTTCCACTGGCCCCGGGCCCTCAGACGGTTCGCTCTGGAGCGTCTCGGGCCCCTTCTGTAAATGACAGACTGCTGATGTCACTCAAACAGAACTAATAATTTCTTAATAAGCAAAATCTTAATGATCGAATTGTACTTTCTCAGCCGATCTCCCCGATTCACAAAAAGGTGCTTGGTTTTTCCATGTTTGTGTCGCCGTGAGACGTGGCTAAAGCTACAGTAAATAAAACGATACTTAAGGTTTATCTTCTGCTTTTTCTGTATTTATTTCACTTCTCCGCACATCTACGCTGCATTTTAACATCTCTTTGAAAAGCGTTGGGTCTGGATTGTGTTGGATCAATTATGCGCTGGAAATATAATATTTTGGGTCTTGATGCGAGTGCCGTGCGTCGATAAACAGGAAACAGCTGATGCTAACGTGTGCTAGCTTTGGTTTACTAAGTCTGTCGCCTCAACAAATAAAGTTATAATCACCGGAAACAACGAGGTTTATCACAACAAGTATTATTTTCTGTTTATATCTGCTTTTTGCCGGTTTGTTCTCACTTGAGTCTAAGTTCTGTCTTGTTTTTTCTCGTTAAATCATCAAAAATGTTTGGTTTCCATGCTTGTTTTTGTCAGAAGGTCCTTCCCGTGTTGTCCTTTTAACGTACCGTTTGGAAATTGTGGTAGACGTTCTTTGAGTGTATGTTGGAAATGAGTCTGAGTCAAAATATGGAGGAAATTAACTGTGCTGAAGTGTCCTTTATCTCCCGCTGCCACTTGCACACAAGCCCTGCGCCGTCGAGCACGTTAAATCGAGCAAAACAAAAACTCCACGGGCTAAAATCAGGCCGAAAAACGCGCAAACAAACACATTTATGAGCGGCGTCCATAATTCTGACACTCAGTCGCGCTGTTTACGGGCATTTTTTGGAGCTGCGTTGACCTTAAAACTTTAAAACAGCCGTATTAGCTGGCTTGGTTGAACTTTTTTGACACTTTCCACATGTCTGCCTCGGTATGACCTCCAAACAGCATGTGAATAAAATGTGTTCAAACCCTTGACAGATGGCGCTCTGATATCGTCAAAGTATGAAGCGAGGCCAACCTTTTTAGTCCAAAACCAAAGACAAGCTTTTCGGTTACATCAGTTTGTGCGTGGAAACAAACCGCCCGAGTTAAGGTGTTTCATAACTTGTGACATTTGACAAAATTTGGAGCGGTCTTTGTGGGAAAATCTTTGCAGAACTTTGCCTCAGCCGTCGCCGAAACAAAGAGAATTGGAAACGGTCGCCGAACCTTTGAGAAAGAATAATCCGCGGAACATCTGGACAACAACAGATGCCTGGTCTCTCTTTCAAAATGCTTTTTATTTCGCCCAAGGTTTTTTTTTTTTGTTTTTTTTTTTGTAATCCTGGTTATAAAACACGGGAATGGGCGTCACATGCTGCACACAAAAAAAACGGGAGATGAAAGAGGGAGATTAAATATTTGTAATGAAAGGAGAAAGTCAATCGAGGTTAAAGGGAAGGACGGTTAGAAGAGACTATTGTGAACGGAAAATATTTATGAGAGATCTGATATTCGATGGGTTTGTTTCCCACGAGGTCTGCTGAAAAGGAGGAGTATTTGTATTATTACTGTTTGTGTATAATTTTCTATATGAATGTCTTTCAATTTTGTTCATAAATTCACAGATCTTTACAGCTAATTAGAAGGAAACCAGGTCTAAACCAGGACAAAAGCAGGTCTAAAGTTAATTTAAGCAAAACAAAAGCTCGAAAGACAAAAAATAAATAACCCAAAACACATTTTTTCAGTTGTTCTGCTCATAATTCTGTCACTCAAGTCAGAATGTTGAGGAGCTTGACTTGAATGGCAGAATTATGAGCTGCACAAACTGATAAAATGTGTTTCTTTGCTTTTCTTTGGCTTATTTTTTTATCCGTGGAGCTTTTATTTTGCTCAAATCGATTTAATACGGTAAAATGTAAACTGAAAATTGTTTCTCGTTGTTGCTGCGACTGGGCAGAGTTTGGCTGGATTGTTTTGCTAACGGCATTTGGGGGTGAAGAATTCAAGAACCAGGTCTAAACTAGTACCAAACCAGGACTAAACCAGGTCTAAAGCAGCAAGAATAAAAGAACCTGGTCTAAACTAATACTAAATCAGGACTAAACCAGGTCTAAAGCAGGACTAAACCAGGTCTAAAGCAAGACTGAACCAGGTCTAAAGCAGGACTGAACCAGGTCTAAAGCAGGACTGAACCAGGTCTAAAGCAGGACTGAACCAGGTCTAAAGCAGGACTGAACCAGGACTGAACCAGGTCTAAACCAGGTCTAAAGCAGGACATGATAGAGCACAGTTGGTGTTGCAGGTCAGTTATCGTCTCCTCTGAAAGTCCAGACGCAGACTCTGATAATCACAGTTTTGGATTCACAAATGCATTCTTCTCAGATTGGACCAGAGGAATTCGGCTTCAAAACAATTGCCAACAAGGACACATATTATACGAAGTTTAATTTTTTCTCTCTTTTAAGCCGGTTCTAACTTTGTTCCCTCGTCAAAAACACACTTGGAGTTGTATTTAACTTCATTTACACTTGTTCGAAGAATCCTTTTTAATACGTTCTCTCAAATGTGTGAAGTTAAAGGTAGAGATCAAGTCATCTTGTGCAGTTTTAGGTTTCTAGGAAAAATATTCTGCATTTTTCATATTGTTATTAGTCTTTAAACATGCTCTTGAGTGCCTTAAATGTTCCATCTCATGTTTTAAAACAAAAAAAAGTTTCTTCTTTCATTGTATGACCGTATCAGACATTATGAAATGACACTTACTGATTGCATCCAGCCAGTAGATGGCACCAGTGCTATATACAATCTAGTTCTTTTCAGCGCTAACTTATGATGTGGATTTGCTGCAGCAGTTATCGTGTTTAGAGGCAGAAACAGTTTAGCGATGATTTAAGGACTAAAAACAGTGGAATATTCTTCGATAAATGACGTAGATGATCTGAAAATACATCCCGGACAGAACGAGTTCGCAGGAAGTGTGTTTGATGCTTGAAGGAGGGAGGATTTTCTGATAAACATTCTTCAAAACAGCGTAAATGCAACTGAATGCTACTCCAGGTGTGTTTTTGATGAAGAACATTGTTAGAACAGGGTTTAAAGCTCAACAAAGTCACTGTAGCAGAATATGTGTCCTTTAAGTCCATAAATTAAGTTTATTCCCCCATAATTCTGAATAAAAGTTTAGATATTATAAGGCATTAACAGTTTATTTAGTTATCATATTCACTACTTTATTGGATTCAGTTTGTTTGTTTCTTATTTTAGGGTTATTAGTTACAGTTGAATAAGAATTTTTTGTGTAATTTTATGACAACAAATGTTAGAATCATTGAATTGAAATGTGAAAAATATTTTGAATACCAGTATGAAATCTGTTAAATCATATAATTACTTTCTAAATGAATCTAAATTAGCTCTAACCAATGAACAAGAAGGTTAACATTGTGATTTTAAGTCATTTTAACATTGACCTGGTGATCCTGGGACTTGGTTTGGTCCAGGTTTAGATCCCGGTTTTGATGCCTTCGATATGAATCCAACTGATTTATTTGTGTTTTGTCCCAGTAAATGTTTGGTCTGTTCCCCGGCGGAGGTCTGTGGAGGTCACTGCGTTCTCAGGAGACGCTCGTTCCCAGTCGACTTTGTAAATTCTTGTTTGGTGCCGTCATCCTGGTATTTATTATTTCATATTTGCGCTCTTTGGAAAGAAGATGCATTTGTTTGAACAGCACCAGAGCAGGGACAGTCTCAGAAGCATGTTGGTGTAAGACTGGACAGTAAACACTCGTACGACCGCAAATGTTTCACGCACAAAACGTTCTTCGTGGTCAAAGTGGGTTTCAGGTCAAGGCGAGACTTGAGTTTATCACATGTACATTTGATTAGACCTAGGACTGGGCGATATGGTGATAAAAATCGAATCTTTTTGAGAAATTGTCGTATCGTGATTGACTGTTTGTGTCTTTAATGCAGCTGTCTGTTCAAACACACTTTTTCTCCTGTTGTTTAGCCTCTGAAGCCTCTGAGCTGATGACTTTATTTACCTCTTAAAGGCCAGAGCTGCACAATTAAACCAAATCCACACAAAATCGCAGTTTTAACGGATGAAATTAGCAAATTTCAAAGGCCGCAGTACAACAAAATGTCTTGCTTTGATTCGAATAAAAACTGCTAACACTGTAGTCTGGATTTGTACAAACAAAAAGTGATAAAAATGCGTTCAAAAGCGACAAAAACGACCAAAATTTCTGTCATTTAATTACGATTGCAGGCTACTTCTGTCCAAGATTCAAATAGAGGCATTGTTTTTATCATCTGTGCTGTCCACATTTGTCCAAATCCTGTGTCATGTTTCCATTATTAAGGAGATTGTAGTGCTATTTGCAACTAAACGTTCCTGTGTTGAATAACCTTTTGAAGCATTTGTACTTTTCAGACTTACTTTCAGGGCTCATACTTTTACTTCTACCTGAGCATATCGTATCATAAGATATTGTACAGTGATTTAGTCTCTTTCTTGAGAAAAAGTGTTGGTTCATCTTCTCACTTTGAGTAAATCTAAAAGCAACAAAATCTTATTTTTTTTCTCTTTATGACAATATCACATGATTTGAACAACATAATCTGCTACAGTGACTTTTTTTTTTTAGCTTTAAATCATGTCATCTCACAATGTTCTTCATCAAAAACACACTTGAGGTAACATTCAGTTGCATTCACGCTGTTTTGAGGAATGTTTATTTGAAAATCCTCTCCCTCTGAGCGTCAAACACACTTCCTGCTGAACTTCCTTGATCCGGGACGTTCTTATCAGATCATCTACGTCACTTATCTGAGAATCTTTTGCTGTTTTAAGTCCTTAAATCATCGACAGACTCGTGTTGAGCATTTCTTCCGTCTAAACACAATAACTGGTCCTACTAGCTTGATAACTGCAGTAGCACATTCTGGATGCACTAAGTGCACAATAAGTAAGTGTCTTTACTGCTGACAAAAAATGTAATTATTATATAATACACTTATTGTTACTCAATAATCAAGTGTAATTTCTCCAGACTTTTACTTTGTATTATTTATTTTAAGTTATATCATATCATTACTATTGCTTGAGTTAAAATCTCTGATAAAAACCTGCTAAGCCTGTTTTTTAGACTTCTTGGATTAGTTTGACAGTTTTTGTTTCAGACTTCTGTCAAACGTAAATGCTCTGCGACATGTTTAAAGTCTGCTCTGTGACCTGAATATCAATTTGACATTTCATCCTGAGTAAAAAAAAACACAGATTGTAACTATAATGCGCACTTATCGCTCATCTTACACCATTTCAGAGATTCTTTCCCTCTCAGCGTAAGTGCTAACAGTTGTCGGGGCGAGCAGGTGTGAAAGCTTGTAAAAGTGTGTGTTCTTTAATAAAATGGTTAGAAAATGTGAGAGCGTTGGCATTTTAAACCCAGATGAATTCAATTAAGCTGCACTTCTCGTTTCAGCGACACATGGTAAACCCGACCAGTCGCACCCTTTAAACGTGTAACAGGAAATGAGCAGGAATTAGACGTTTTTCAACAACTTCTATTCAAATCGTCACTTAATTATGTCTTCGTCTTGAGTTTGTGCATGTTTTCTACGGCTGCAACTAGCGAAAATAGCAAAAATGTAGTTTCCCGAGGACGATATTTAGACGATATTAAACCAACAGAAATGTCTCAAAACGTGTCTTTAAACGGATTAGTTGAGCTTTAATTGTCAGACAAATGTGAAATGTCTGTAAAAAATAATCATAAAAGTGCAGAAATATCACCTATTTAAAAGTTTAAAACATTCTTTTCATTTTTTATCAGCTGTTTTTGTAGCATTTTTGACGATAAACAATGAACTTAATATTAATATTTTGCTTATCTTCAAAACAAGATTCATGATGTGCACTTTTTAAATCCATTAGCAACCAAATAAACGTTGAAATTAAGCAACTGGTTAGAGAACATTTACAAATAAAATGTATTATTGAAGAAAATCTGAAATAATTTAGTCTTTTTTGATATTTTCATTGAAGAATGCCACTGTCTTTGTGATAAAAAGATGTTTCATATGCGATTTAATGTACATTCTCTTGAACTGACACCACAAAAAAATAAAATTAGATTAAACTTGGACTAAACCAGGACTAGAACAGGACTAGTCCACAATTCTGCTAAATATTTAGTTTATACCTGACATCTAAAAAAAAAGAAAATTAGTAAAGTAAACAGTTGTAGAAAACATTATATTTTCTAAATTGACCCAGATGACGCTGAAGTGAAGCCATTTGAGGATAATGTTTTAGTATGTTTGTGTTTTCATCAAATACAGTAAAAATTTACATATTTTCCTTGTCATTTTCACACAATTACGACTTAATTTCAGTCATAAAACTTTCTCTCAGCTCATGGCACATTTGGAATCTTTGTATAGACCAGTTAACGATTATTCAATTCCTAAATTAGTTGACGATTATTTCAAAAATCATTTAACGGCGATTAATTGATTAACTTGTTGGAGCCCTAGATCACACACAGTTCATGATTTTTCTCTCGTTAAATAACATGTTTCTGAGTCCAAGTGTTGAGGAAAATCGTTGTCGTGCGGAAGTTGAAGTGTCCTTTATCTCCTCGCTAAGCTCTGCACAGTCACACCCACTTTCAGTTTCCATTTTTACATAGAGTATATAGTAAATTTGAGCAAAAAAGTCAAGTCAAGGACAGAAAATAACCCAAAACACATTTTTTCAGTTGTTCTGCCCATTTTTCTGCCGCTCAAGTCAGAATGTTGTGGAGCTTGACTTGAGTGACAGAATTATGAGCTGCACAAACTGTTTCTTTGCTTTTCTTTGGCCTGATTTTTGTCCATGGATTTTTTATTTAGCTCAAATCAACTTTGAACGGTAACATGTAAACTGAAAGTATTTTTTTATTGTTGCTGCGACTGGGTCGAGTTTAGCTAGCTTGTTTGCTAACCGCACTTGGCGATAAAGGACACTTCAAATCAAAACAACAATTAATTTCCTCAACAGTTGGACTCAGAAACATGTTATTTAAGGAGAGAAAGATAATGAGTTCAATTGTGTGTGATCCCAAAGTCTGTCTGGTTTTCTACAACTGTTTACTTGATTTTCTTTCTTTTTCTTCTTTTAATGTCAGGTACAAACTAACATTTAGCATTTATAGTTGTAGATGTTTATATTTGTGATCAGACTTTGGCAGCTTTTTGACAGTTTAGTTGTGTTTTGAGCTTTTACAAGAGAAAAGGTTCATGTCAGACACGTGACCTGTGCTGCCGGCGGCCATCTTGGTTCTGGTCGCTAATGTAAACAAACGTAAACTCCGTAAAATCCGCATAAACTGCTCAAGTATCAGAACAGTCCTGATCTTTAGCTTCAGCTGTGGTTCTGATGATTACACAACAACAAACGACATCGTACAAACGTATTACTGCATTTTAAAACTCAAATGTGGTTCTGTTGTTGCAATGTACATAGAAGATGCTAATAAATGATTAGCATTGGTGATTAGCTACAAGGCAAACGTACTGGACTCAATAAATATTCTAACAACGGAAATATGGCTTTTAAGTGTCTGAAACTTTCCTTGTGTTTGGTAAAAGTGCTGCACTAAGTATTAAATATATTTCTGTGTGAATCTGAGCTTTTAGTGATCACTTTGATGAAGGTTTTGTCAGTTAAAAGTCAGTGTAAAGTCGTAAAAAAGTCGTTAAAACCCCCGATATCTGCGCTGACTGCTCTGTGAGATGTTCTTTGCAAAAACCGACAACTTTCAGGCAACATTTGAGACCCAATTTTGCCATTATAAAAAAGCAAAGTACAAAAAGTAATCACTTGTCACTTCCCATAGAAACAATATGTCACCAACCAGCCGCTAATGACCATAGAACTATAATTCAACCTGGAAGATGAATCCAAAATGGCGCCGTTTATCCCTATGGAGTGAGCTCATTGGCGCATGACCCCAAAAAAGTTTCTTACTTCCGCATTTACTTCCTGATACGGAGGCGGCCATCTTTGCTTTAGGGCGCCAGGTGACGACAATCTCCCATGATGCTTTAAGCGACGTGAACGACCAGCAGCTGCAGGTTTTTGCGCTAACGTTAGCTTGTGTGATTGTAATTGTGTTCTTCATGTTAGACACACGTGAAGCGTCTGAAATGAAATAAAATACAACTTACAGGTGTCTCTAGTCGAGCCTTTTCCACGAGCTTCTGTTTGTATCGTCCGACGCTCGTTCACGTGACTCGCACATGTTTACCGTGACGTCACTTCATATAAAACGGTAATTTTGGCGCTTGTAGAAACGGTAGAAAACATTTCCTTTTATTTTATTTAAATACCGATGATAATTAAGTACTGCCTGCAATTATAACGTGAAATTATAGAAAAAGGCTGGGCCCAAGAGGCTGCAGTACCTCACACGACCACTAATCAATCTGGGACACAGACAGAGGGGGCGTACCTTATCCAGTTCATTTAATACATCCATGCTAATGACAGTGTTGTGATGTTCTGAATGGTTGTTGCCGCTCTGATGCCCTCCTTTGTTTCTGTGGCAGAGTGGTTAGCTGTTGGCGCCGGGTCAGAGCTAATGACTGCTGAGTTTGTGGATGGCTTGTTGACTCGCCGCCGTCTTATGTCAGACTGGTCCGCTTCCTGTTCTTGTCCAAAAGCCAGAGGTTGCATAAGCGGCCATTTTGAATCGGTGCCGCTTTATTTTGGTGGCGAACGGTCAGCTGATTCCTCAAGGATCCTGAAGTAGAGTAATCCTGAGACTCATGAACTCACACGAAAGCCAGAGACAACAACAACAACAGATGTTTTCAGACACCACACTTTTCTCACCACTTGAGAAATAGATTCCTGCCTTTAAGTAACAAAGGCGTCGTGTTGATTTGTGTTTCGTGCACCGTTGCTTCAGATAAAATTTAGTTTGTCTCATTTTTGTGTCTGTTCTTAGAAAATGTAATGTTTTGCCCATCTAGTGACATAAAATTCCAATTATATATCAGATTTTACGTCAAATTTAGTCTATTTTCCCCAAATACTTCTTTACTTGAGTTATTTCTTGGACCACTACTTACTTCTACTTGAGTAATATTGCTTTGAAGTACTCTTGCTCTTGGGTTAAATGTTTTACTGGTTGGTATTACTAAAAAAAATAATTTTTGTGTTGTAATTTGAAGACTTTCTTACATCTAGGGGTGTTTAAACTACTCAAACTTCCTTGTAAATTGCCCCAAATGAACAAAAGTAGTACTTTTTATGGCAATTTTTAAAGATTCTACCAAAATAATCTATCTAATATGTGCTGTCATATAGATCTAAACAGCAATGTTTCAAATGTTATTGAAGCTGTGGTATCTCTGTCAATTCTTTGGTTAAAGCAGTATTTTTGAATGAATCATTACATTGTCTTTTCTAAATATTAAACCCGGTTTTGTCCCTGGTTTAGTCCTGTTTTGGTCTCACTTTAGTCCATATTTAGTCCTTGGTTAAGCCCTGGTTTAGTCTTGTTTTAGTCCCTAGTTTTGTCCTGTTTTAATCATTGATGAGAACCTGGTTTAGTCTTGCTTTAGTCCTATTTAGTCCCTGGTTTATTCCTCTTTTACGCTTGCTGGTTTTGTCCCTGGTTTTGTCCTGTTTCAGTCTTGCTCTAGTTGTTGTTTTGTCTCTACTTTGGTCCTGTTTTAGTCTTGCTTTAGTCCATAAATTTGCTGCATTCCAGGAAACTGGAAAGTTCCCACTTTAAAGACACGAGTTCTGACCTCAGAGCCTTCCAGCCAAATGAACTCGTATGTAAACAATTTGGCTAATGCTAGCAGTACTTAACAGATTATTTTCGGATTTATCCTGTAACAAACATTTACACGGTTTGTCGCTTCTTGTGATGATTATTATTGCTCTAATACTTCACAGTTTGATCTCGTGTGTGAAGTGGGAGTGGCTCGACCAGCTCCAGTTCACACAAGTTTGGATTTACCAGTTCAAGGGCTTTTTTTTTCAAGTCGGAGATGGGAAATATCCCAGTTACCAATTGCCTGGAATGCACCATTAGCCCTATGTTAAGGTGGTTTATTGGCCTGGTTTATTCCTAGTTTTGTCCTGTTTCAGTCTTGCTGTAGCTGTTGTTTTGTCTTTTCTTTGGTTCTGGTTTAGTCCATATTTATTCCTTGGTTAAACCCTGATTTAGTCTTGCTATAGTCTTGTTTTATCACTGGTATAGTCTTGGTTTAGTCTTGGTTTAGTCTTGCCTTAGTCCTGGTTTTGTTTCTAGTTTTGGTCATTTAGTCCTTGATGAAGACCTGCTTTAGTTTAGCTTTAGTCCTGTTTTGTCCCTGGTCTTAGTCCTCTTTTAGTCTTGCTTTAGTACTGGTTTTATCCCTAGTTTTGTCCTGTTTCAGTCTTGCTGTAGCTGTTGTTTTGTCTCTTCTTTGGTTCTGGTTTAGTCTTGCTTTAGTCCATATTTATTCCTTGGTTAAACCCTGATTTAGTCTTGCTTTAGTCCTGTTTTGTCACTGGTATAGTCTTGGTTTAGTCTGTTGTTTTGTCTCTTCTTTGGTTCTGGTTTAGTCTTGCTTTAGTCCTGGTTTTATCCCTAGTTTTGTCCTGTTTCAGTCTTGCTGTAGCTGTTGTTTTGTCACTTCTTTGGTTCTGGTTTAGTCTTGCTTTAGTCCATATTTAGTCCTTGATGAAGACCTGCTTTAGTCTCGCTTTAGTCCTGTTTTGTCCCTGGTATTAGTCCTCGTTTAGCCTAGCTTTAGTACGGTTTTAGTTGGTTAAAACGTGTCTTTAGTTGAGGTTTGTGGACTCCTGTTTGAAAGATTACTATTTACTTTACAAAATACTTGCTTTATATGCTTTTTAAAACTATAAACAACATGCAAGAAACTCAACTTTAGCCCAAAAACACAAGAACATTAATTCACATGGTAGTAGTAGCAGTAATAGCTGTTGGATTCATGCACGTTTGACTGAAACCCGTCTCATGTAGCGGCCGTTAAACGCGCTGTGAATGTGTCTCGTTAAACGCCGTGTGCTCTGTCCGTCAGCGCTCGAACGCCACGTCCCGCTGCGTCCGGGCTCGGCTCCCGCGTCCAAGCGCTCACATAAATGCCGCGGGGCCCATGCTAGTTTTAGGGGCGCTAACGGTGAAGGCTAACATCTGCGGCTAACGCGGAGAGCACGGGGTTAGCGTGAAGGAACAGCGCTAAAGACAGGTTTATGGGCATTTAAAGCAAAACAGAGAAGGAGTTGCCTCGTGTGAACCTGATCCGCGCTGTTTACGGCTGTGTTTTTTGGTGTTTTTTAGTGGCGGCACGCTTTTTTTGTGTTGAAAATACGGCGCTTTACATCATCCACTACTACAACTGTTGTAAAATGAAAATAAAGGAGTGTAAATAAATACTACGTCTGGCTCTGGAAAGTTTCCATTAGTGGTGGTTTTAGTGCCTTTTCTGGTTCAAAAGTTCACTCTGAGAACTAAAAAAGGACAGTTTATGACATTAAAGTTGACTACTCTTTTAACTAAAATGCAGATAAGATAATTATATTTCACATTCTGCAAAAATCTTTACAAATGTTATCTCAGTTTAGCTTTTATTCTAGGTTTTTAATTTTACTTCCTGGTTGTAAATGATGACATCACGCTGAGAAATTACCATAGCAACCACACTGTACACTGGGCCAAAACTCCTCTAATGTCACAGATACATGTCACAAAATACATGTGAACACTTTTATTTTGTTGATTCAATGTTTAAACTTGTTTCTTTTGTGTAAATTCTGTGTGACGTCATCAATTTGTGTACTTTCTGTAATTTTCAACCTACTTCAACAGCAACCTGATTGGTGTAAAACTAACATTTATATTTACAAGTGGGATTAATACACTGAATAAAGTCAAAATTAGATAATTAGATTTAAAAAACCTGTCATACGCACTTTAAAGGACACATATTCTGCGTTATTTATATGTTTTTAGCCTTTAAACTTGCTCTTGCACCTTTGCTGAACTTAAATTTGTGTATTTTCTCTCAGTTAGGCTTTCCCTCATCAGGATTTGGTGTTAGCAGAAGGAAATGTCAAGGGGAAATAAACAAAAACTAGCTTGCTTGACATGCTAATGTAAGCACGCAGTTGTAATGAACGTGATTTGAGCCAGAAATGTTCAGATTAAGTTAAAAACAGCACCTGCCGAGCTCTACTTTTGACGTCACAAATCTAGGAAAAATTCTGCCTGAACTTTAAATTTAGTGCATAAAATATTTAGTGTATTAAAGTCTATTTCTATTTTATTTATTAACACCTTGTTTTTTGTTTTGTTTTTTATTTTATGTAGTGTTTTCTTATCAAAGTTTATATTTTCTCCTATTATTATTCATTGTTTTATGTCGCACTATATCGCAGAAGCAAGTTCCTAGTTTGTGAATTTTTTTTTTTTTTTTTTAGTTTTTTGTGTCTTGTTTTTGTGAGGCTCAAAAGGATCAAAGAAGACAACCTCGTAAACAGGATTAATGAAACAAGCGTGAATGAAACAACTCCAGACGTGTTTTTGACGAGGAAACAATGTTAAAACAGGGTTAAAAGAAGAGAAAATCACACATTTTGCAGAATATGTGTCTTTTAAATTCGATTTTTTTCTTTTTAAATCAATCACGCTACTGTTTACTGTTTAAAAATCAAGAGTTCAGAGAAAGGTGTGGGAGCGTGAGAAGGGCATCTGTCACACCGTAGAATGATTCATTATTGTTTTTTTTCCCTTGCACCGTGAAATTGCTTCTGAATGATCTGAAGATGATCTGAAATTGGACATTTGCCATTACGTTTCACCAAGTAATGATAATAATGCGAGATATGACTGCATGGAATTTTGGACGCCATTGAACAGGAAACAGTTTGTAAAGTCGACCTCAGTGAACTTTGATACGTGCAGGAATCCCTCTCTCTGAATTATCCCTCTCTGAATAACGACTTGAACACCATGTTCAAGTCGTTATTCAGAGAGGAATTCCTGCACGTTTGAGAGAATTTCTGTTTTCACCTACCCCCTATCTCCGCCCACGTCTCTGTTTACTGGTGATTATTGTCACTTTGCCATTTTTCTACAATAAAAAAGTGCTGTTTTTATGATTAGGTTGTTTTAGATCATTATTATAGTTTACAATGAACACAACTAAACAAGGTCTAAACCAGGGCTAAACCAGGACTAAACAAGGTCTAAACAAGGACTACACACGGTCTAAATCGGGTCTAAACAAGGGCTAAACCAGGGCTGAACCAGGGCTGAACCAGGTCTAAAGCAGTATTAAACCAGGACTAAACCAGGTCTAAACAAGGACTAAACCAGGACTAAACAAGGACTAAACCAGGTCTATAAACCAGGACTAAACAGGGTATAAACCTGGGCTTAACCAGGACTAAACCAGGTCTAAACCAGGTCTAAACCAGGACTAAACCAGGACTAAGCAAGGTCTAAACAAAGACTAAACCAGGACTAAACAAGGTCTAAACAAGGACTACACACGGTCTAAATCGGGTCTAAACAAGGGCTAAACCAGGGCTGAACCAGGTCTAAAGCAGTATTAAACCAGGACTAAACCAGGTCTAGACCAGGTCTAAACAAGGACTAAACCAGGACTAAACAAGGACTAAACCAGGTCTATAAACCAGGACTAAACAGGGTATAAACCTGGGCTTAACCAGGAATAAACCAGGTCTAAACCAGGTCTAAACCAGGACTAAACCAGGACTAAACCAGGACTAAGCAAGGTCTAAACAAAGACTAAACCAGGACTAAACAAGGTCTAAACCAGGACTAAACCAGGACTAAGCAAGGTCTAGACAAAGACTAAACCAGGACTAAACAAGGTCTAAATCAGGTCTAAACCAGGGCTAAACAAGGACTAAACCAGGTCTAATCCAAGAGTGAACCAGTCCTAAACCAGGACTAAACCAGGACTAAACCAAGACTAAAATGTCCTTGATTCAATTTCTAGACCAGTTGGGGGAATTTTTATTTTTTTTATTTTTTTGGTGCAGCACTTGACCATCATTCCTTCCACAGAGAGCAGAGACAATAATCTAACAAAAGAGCTTTGAGTTTTTTTTATTACCTTATTACCTTTTATCTGTGCTATCTTTAGACGGTAACAGTTGTTAATTACAACAGCCCTGATATGAGTGCAGAGTATTTATAGCAGCATTAGTTTCATCATCGTGCTTTTATTGCCCGGGGCTTGTCTCTCAATGTTCTGCACAAGGTCTCAGCCAAACTCTGACAGAACCGTGCAATCAGGTTTGGGTGATTGATTGATAATAAACAGTCAAACTCATCTCACTTCAGACGAGCGAAGTTTACAGCGTCACTCGTCGATTCTGAAGAAATTCATCATGTTTTTCAGTCCTGTCCGTCAGTCGTTCCCAACAAAAAGACTCCGGGGATTTTAGGAAACAAGTCCAAACGAGTCGAGCTTTTACTGAACGGTTTAAGGCATGGGCCACTTCTGGAGACTAAAAAGTGGATTTTACTCAAGAAAGAAGCAGTTTAGTTCTTTATCCTTTTATTGGGATGGGGCTGGAGCTGCACCCTTTGGGAAAAATGTCTAATTGTGATTTTTGGGACAAGTTTTGCGATTGTGTTTAGATTTGCGATTTATGTTTTAATTATAGGATTCTGTTCAAAGTTCACATTTTAAACACAACCTTGAGAATTGACAAAAGACTGAACTGACAAACGAACATAATAATTCATGTTTTTGTCACTTTTAGTCATGCTTTTGTCGTTTTCACACAATCACATCTTTGTCATTTTAGGATGCGTTTTTTGCCGCTTTTAATTGCATTTTTGACAAAAATTACAAAAACATGTTCTGCAAGAAGCAACTAAAAGCAACAAAAATGCATTTAAAAGCATGACTAAAAGTAAGTAAAGACGTGAAAACGCGCCTATAAGCGACAAAACATGGAAAAAGAGACAAAATGTGACTAAAAGTGAAAAAAACGCAACATTAGGAGACTAAAATGTGACTAAAAGCAGCACAAACGCAATTAAAAGCGACACAAACACAACATAAAGAGACAATAAGACACAAAACTATATAGAAAGTGACAAAACTGCAGCAAAAACGTGTCAAAAACATAATTAAAAGTGACAGGAATGCAATTAAAAGCAACACAAACGCAACATAAACCGACAAAAACACAACTGAAAGCTACAAAAACATGACAAAACACAGAAAAAGGGACAAAATATGACAACATAAGGTGACTAAAATGGGACTAAACGCGACACAAACGCAATTAAAAGCGACACAAACACAACATAAAGTGACAGAAAGACACAAAACTATACAGAAAGTGACAAAACTGCAGCAAAAACGTGTCAAAAACATGATTAAAAGTGACAAAAATGCAATTAAAAGCAACACAAACGCAACATAAACCGACAAAAACGCAACTAAAAGCTGCAAAAACATGACAAAAACACAGAAAAAGTGACAAAAAAGCGACTAAAAATGACAAAACCACAACTAATTATGTCAAAAAACAACAAAAACTTGACTTAAAGTGATAGAAACTTGACAAAAACATTCTGAACACGTGATTCTTTTATTTCTTCATCAGCTCATTGTGATTTCATGTGAACAATCTCATCAATCAACCGGATGAAAACAGATTCGCGTTGTTTTTTTTCCATTTCCAGTTTCTATTCAAACACTTTCTTGCTTTTCTCTCTCACCTTTGGAACATTCAGCGAATCAAACCGCCGCTCACGTTGTAATATGACATTTGGCCCAGACGTGTGTGCATCCGACAGCCCCGGAGTCATGAATATCAGATTAAACCGTTCGGGGAAAACGCTGATATCTATTGGCGTTCTGAATTTTCCCCGTGACCGTGATTAGTTTCTCCAATCAAAGCCAATCCAATTACAGCGTCTCTGCCCTTTTATGACATGTTTTGCAAATGTTTTCCCTGCATCGCTGAAAGATCATTGTTCTTGTGACTTCCCTGATGCAGTTTGGCTTTCAATAAAGTCCGATCAAAGCGAACATAAAACGACTTCAAAGGGGCAGAAAATTCACTTTGAAACCTGGGAAATGACAGCCTGGTTTATTATTTAACGTAAACGACACAGATTTTGCGTTGTTTGTTTCGTTGTTGTCTTTTAAACTTGTTCGTTCGGCGCCTCGTGTTTTAGAAGCGGGAAGTTTGAAAGGGTGTGTTTTGTGAGGCTCAGAGAAGCAGCAGCAGACAAGAGGAGCTCGTAAACAGGATTAAAGCAGCGCGTGTGACTGAAGCTAAATACCAGGGCTGTAATCGACTAAATCAACCGATTAGTGAGGCAAAAATAAATCAAAACTAGGAAATATCTCAGTATTTGACCCAAATTGCACTCAAAAGACGACAAGTGCACTGGAGGTCACGAATAAACAACTATTTATACAGAAAAATACTAGTAAACAGTGGATTTATGTTAGATGTAGACAAGATTAAACTCAATTCACTCAAAATCTTCAGCATCATGCATCAAAAAGCATCTAAAAGCATGAGTAAAAGTGACAAAAACACAACTAAAACGCGACAGAAACTCACCTATAAGCAACAAAACACGGAAAAAGAGACAAAATGTGACTCAAAGTGAAATTAAAACTAAACAAAAAATGTCAAAAACGCGACAAAATGTGACTGAAAGTGAGACAAACGCAATTAAAAGTGACACAAATGCGACATAAAGTGATAAATACACATAAGCAATACAGCAAGTGACAAAAATGCAGCAAAAACGTGTCAAAAACATGAGTAAAAGTGACAAAAACGTGACTGAAAGTGACACAAACGACAACATAGAGTGATAGAAACACATAAACTACAAAGTAAGTGACAAAACTGCAGCAAAAACGTGTCACAAACATGATTAAAAGTGACAAAAACGTGACTAAAAGTGACACAAACGCAATTAAAAGCGACACAAATGCGACATAAAGTGATAAATACACATAAACAATACAGCAAGTGACAAAAATGCAGCAAAAACGTGTCAAAAACATGATTAAAAGTGACAAAACGTGACTAAAAGTGACACAAACGCAATTAAAAGCGACACAAATGCGACATAAAGTGATAAATACACATAAACAATACAGCAAGTGACAAAATGCAGCAAAACGTGTCAAAAACATGATTAAAAGTGACAAAAACGTGACTAAAAGTGACACAAACGCAATTAAAAGCGACACAAATGCGACATAAAGTGATAAATACACATAAACAATACAGCAAGTGACAAAAATGCAGCAAAAACGTGTCAAAAACATGATTAAAAGTGACAAAAACGTGACTAAAAGTGACACAAACGCAATTAAAAGCGACACAAATGCGACATAAAGTGATAAATACACATAAACAATACAGCAAGTGACAAAAATGCAGCAAAAACGTGTCAAAAACATGATTAAAAGTGACAAAAACGTGACTGAAAGTGACACAAACGCCAATTAAAAGCGACACAAATGCGACATAAAGTGATAAATACACATAAACAATACAGCAAGTGACAAAATGCAGCAAAAACGTGTCAAAAACATGATTAAAAGTGACAAAACGTGACTAAAAGTGACACAAACGCAATTAAAAGTGACACAAATGCGACATAAAGTGATAAATACACATAAACAATACAGCAAGTGACAAAAATGCAGCAAAAACGTGTCAAAAACATGATTAAAAGTGACAAAAACGTGACTGAAAGTGACACAAACGCAATTAAAAGCGATACAAATGCAACATAAAGTGATAAATACACATAAAGGATACAATAAGAGACAAAAATGCAGCAAAAATGTGTCAAAAACATGATTAAAATTGACAAAAACGTGACTAAAAGCGACACAAATGCAACATAGAGTGACAGAAACACATAAAGGATACAGTAAGTGACAAAAAGCAAGCAAAAAGTGACACAAATTAAATAAATAGAAACACAAATGCAACATAAAGTGACAAAAACGTGACTGAAAGTGACACAAACGCAAATAAAAGCAACACAAATGCAACATAAAGTGACAGAAACACATAAACTCTACATAAAGTGACAAAAACGTGACTGAAAGTGACACAAACGCAAATAAAAGCAACACAAATGCAACATAAAGTGACAGAAACACATAAACTCTACAGAAAGTGACAAAACTGCAGCAAAAATGTGTCAAAAACATGATTAAAAGTGACAAAAACGTGACGAAAAGCGACACAAATGCAACATGAAGTGACAGAAACACATAAAGGATACAGTAAGTGACAAAAAGCAAGCAAAAAGTGACACAAATTCAATAAATAGAAACACAAATGCAACATAAAGTGACAGAAACACATAAACTATACAGTAAGTGATAAAAATGCAGCAAAAACGTTTCAAAAACATGATTAAAAGTGACAAAAACGTGACTGAAAGTGACAAACGCAATTAAAAGCGACACAAATGCAACATAAAGTGATAAATACACATAAAAGGATACAGTAAGACACAAAAATGCAGCAAAATTGTGACAAAAACGTGACTAAAAGCGACTCAAATGCAACATAGAGTGACAGAAACACAAACTACACAGCAAGTGACAAAAAAGGCAGCAAAAACGTGTCAAAAACAGGATTAAAAGTGACACAAATGCAACATGAAGTGACAGAAACACATAAAGGATACAGTAAGAGACAAAAATGCAGCTAAAAAGTGACACAAATGCAATAAAAAGAAACACAAACGTGACAAAAACGCAGAAAAATGTAAAGCGAAACTAAAACTTCGCTCACATTTAACTAGTGCTGAGTTAAGTAATATCTATCTTAATTTGAGTACATTTTTACCATCTTGAAATAAGATTTGCCGATGGATAAAGCAGTTGTTTTTTTCTGATTTCGAGCGCAGTAGATATTTTTTTAAAAAGGAGAAAATGCTTGTGTTATTTTAAGTAAAGCAACACATTTTATGGTTGTTTTTGCTGGAAAATCTCATTTTAAGAGTCAGAATATCCTCAAATCAATATAAATACCGCTTAATTCAAAGACTTATTCTCTTATTTAAGATAGTATTTTATTTTTCTTTTAATCTTGATGAAATAATTAATATTAAGCGTCTAAAGGATTAACAAAACTCCAGATTTAAGTTTTAATTGTAGGATATTATTCAAACTTTACATAAACACAACCAGGAGAATCGACTAAAAGACTGACATATGACAAACAAATAAAAACTGTTTGTGTTTCAGAACGTTTTGTCCCATTTTTTCACTTTTAGTCACTTTAAGTTTCATTTCTGTGGCGTTTTAACAAATCTAAATCAAAGGGTTCGCCGTTTTCACGAAGAATAAACCAAGACAAGTTGTTGTTTGTGGAGGAAATGACTGCACTTCAAAAATGGCAGCCTTTGCCATTTGCTAATTGGATCCATTCGTTTTGGATTTGATTGGAAATGGATGTCGCAGTCCCTCTCCAGACGTGTTTTTGATGAAGGAACGTGGTTAAAAAGCCCCAAAAATAGCGAATAAAACCGTACTCTACTTTGAATTCCACTCCTCCTCTCGAGTTTTAGCTCTAAAGCTGCACCGGAGGCCACAAAATGAAACACAGACGAATCCAAATCAGAATTTGAATGCCGCAATTAGAAAATGGTAAAGGTTTTAGTAACTTTAGCCTTTTGCAAACAACAAAATATCCCGGTTTATTCTGTGCAAAAGCTGCAAACGTGTTCTCAAACGCACAGGATGTTTGTATCGGTTTAAAAGATCGACTTTCAACAGAATCCAACCGTTAAACATCAATCAAAATGTTAGAAAAATCGCAATAAGATACTGTATTTTGACAAAATCGTTCAGCAACAATGAATCAATTAACTGTGACTGTGACTAGGCAGAGATAAAAACATAATCGTAGTTGTATTTTGATTATTTATCTTAATTATTTATTAATCATTCTCTGGACTAGGGCTGGAACAAGTGAATCCATTATTGAGATCATCGTTAACTCGTCGACCAATTTTTCTGCTACAAAAGAAAGCCATTATGCTAATTACTACACAGCAAAAAATGTGAATCTATCCCGTCTTAAAATGCTTAAATTTATCTGGATTTGAGAAGTTTTGACTCAATGAGATGTAATTGCTGATGTGATAAGAAAATACATTTGTCAGTCGGGTAAATAAAATGATCTTAACTCACTGACAGATAATTTGGATTGAAGAAAGAAATAATTAATGGAAACAAGTCAGAAATGGTTTGAAACAAGTGAAATAATCTAGTTCCATCAAATAAATCGTCTCCACTGATCTTAACGAGTCAAAACGTCTGAAATTCAGATTAATATCCTCAAATCAAATCCTCAATTTTAACTGCATTTTTGTCACTTTTTGTCACAGTTTTTTTACTTGTTGTCATCATTTTGTTACATTTCGTCATGTTTTTGTCTATTTTATTTGTTTTTATGTCTCTTTTTGTCCACTTTTTGTCTGTCTTGTCTTTTAAGTTGCATTTTTATCACTTTTGGTCATGTTTTTGTCTCTTTTTGTTGCGTTTTTTGTCACAATTTTGTCATTTTCATTCATGTTTTTGTCACATTTAGTCTAGTTTTTGTCACTTTTAGTCACACTTCAAATAGTCTAGCTCCATCAAATAAATCGTCTCCACTGATCTTAACGAGTCAAAACGTCTGAAATTCAGATTAATATCCTCAAATCAAGACGTTTTGACTCATCTAGAACTTCATTATTTGCAGCGTACGACTCAACAAATGCTCTTTTTATCAAATTAAAAACCTTCAATTGCATGATCTTGTTGAACTTAACGCTGCAGTTGTGACGTATAAGGCACATGGATTGAGTATCTTTCGGAAAGGAAATGTAAAGACTAACGTAAAAACTAGATGTATTTCTGTACGAGGAGTTCATTTATGGAACGATATGGAGGAAACATTAAAAGACTCTAAAACTATTTACACTTTTAAAACTAAATTTAGATCCAATGTAATAAAAATATCAATAAATGGAAAGAATGAGTGTGAGGGTCGGTAACTGTTTATATTTGACATCTTTATGGATCTAAAGGTGTTATTTGTGCCTGTGTTTATAGATTTATATTACGTACGTCACATTTTAAGTTATTAGGGTTCAGCAAAATAAGTCTTAAACTTCAGTCTAAATCCTTTCGGTCTGTGAAATGTTTTCTTTCTGCAAAAAGTGAGTTTCTAGATGAGTTAAAATGTCTTGATTGCAGGATATTAATCTTAATTTCAGACGTTTTGACTGTTTAAAATGGAACTAGATTATTTTTTATTGTTTCAAACCATTTCTGACTTGTTTCTATACATTATTTCTTATTTCAATCCAAATTATCTGTCAGTGGGTTAACATCATTTTACTGACCCCACTGACAAATTAATTTTCTTGTTTTAAATCAAAATTATGGCATGATCAGTCAGAAATACCTTGAAACCAGTGAAACAATTCCATCTCACTGAGTCAAAACTAATCAAATCCAGATAAAAAAATGCAAATTCAACTCATTTAAAGGGCCCATGACGGGTTGGACACTCATTTGACAAAAATGCAGTTAAGATAAATATGTTTCAAATTGTGTTAAAAAAAACTTTCAAATTTCATTGCGGTTTAGCAATTTTTTAGGTTTTTTTGTTTTACTTCCTGGATGTAGGAAATTACCATAGCAACCATCCTGTACAGTGGGCCAAAACTCATCTGATGTCACAGATTTGTTTATTTTACAAATAAAAACACATGTTAATGCCTTTCATTCATTTTCTACCGCTTATTCCCGTTAGGGGTCGCAGGTGACTGGAGCCTATCCCAGTGACTTTGGGCCTTAGGCGGGGTACACCCTGGACAGTGGACAACTCGTCGCAGCAAACACAGAGAGACAGACAACCATTCACTCTCACATTCATTCACTAGGGACAATTTGGAGTTGTCAATTAACCTACACAGTCATGTCTTTGGACGGTGGGAGGAGCCAGAGAACCAGGAGAGAACCCACGGTAACACGGGGAGGACATGCAGACTCCACCCAGAGAGATCATGTGATGTTGGGGTGGTCCGGGATTCGAACCCACGATCTCCTTATTGAGAGGCAGAAGCTCTAGCCGCTCTGCCACCGTGTTAACGCCTTTATTTTGTTGAATTCATGTTTAAAGGTTCAAAAAAAGTCATTTATTTGTCTAAATTTTGCATAACCTTTGTCTCCCTAGCGTGATGTCATCAGTTTGTTTACTTCCTGTAATTCTGAACAGATTTTTCAACTTTTCTCCACAAACGGCTGCTTGATTGGCGTAAAACTATAATTTATATTTACAGCAAGTATTAACACACTGAATAAAGTCAAAATTAGAAAATCATGAAAACCTGTCATACGCCCTTTAAGCTTGACTAGTTATACATTTTTGCTGTTATTCTTATGTTCTTGCTTTTTTTGTTTTGTTTTTGTACTTCTATGGACCGAGGAAAAATAAACAAACTAACGTAGCAATGGAACAGTCGTTATTTGGATCATACACAGACTTCGAAGCATGCCGTGTGCTCAGAGACGAGCTTTTATCTCAGACAGATCGGAATCACATCAAAACGACAAAGAAAACGCGATCATTCTGCGTTTTTGATCAAATGCCAGATTTTCAGACAGAAACGAGCGCCCGAGACTTTGAAAAACAGCCACAACCGACTCACGATCAAGGAAAACGAGTCCAGCGTCTGTACCTCAGTCGTGAAACGTGAAACAGAGCGGGAAACGGCCACATGTTTGCTCTTGAAACGTGACAGTTCTGCTCAGAAGAAAAGCCAAAAACCTGCAACTGGTCTCAAAAGTCACAGCCCTGATCTGGACCGTACAGACTCTGAAACGCACGAAAAGAGCTTTTATAACTAAGACAGTAACATTTTTAAACCAAAATGTCAGTAATCCACTTTCATCTTAAATATTGTCCATTCAGAAGCCTTTAGTCGTCACATTTCAACCTTTATTTGGTCAAAATGAGCTTAAGACGCTGCAGGTGAATAGGAAAAAATCTTAAATTTAAAGATATCAATGTTAAACTTCTGCTGTAGTTTAGTCACATAAATGTAAGAAAAAAATGTATTACAAGTTTTTCATCGTGTCATGTTTTCAATTAGAAATAAGGCATTTTATGTGAAAAAACAGCCAAAAATCCACATATTTGGGACATTTACATCTGAAAAATGGACAGAACCAGGTTTAAAATTCTTGGTTCATTTTATTTTATTGAATATTAGTTACGAAAACATTTTACATTTGGATTTCTTATTTCGTTTTTCGTAAACTACTGGAGTGAAAATTGTCCTAAAAATTCAAGTTTCGCCTCATTGTTTTGACTTAAAAGTTAAACAAATCAGTTTTAGAATTAGATATTAAATAATCCTTGTTTCAGTTCTGTCTAAATCCTGTTGAGTCCAGATTGTACAGTTTGGTGTAGGATCTACTTTAAGGCTGATCTTTATGTCTCGAGGGACAAAAATGCATTTGAAGAAAACGTCCTTTGAAGTTACAATGTCCCAGAGAAATCTATGGATGAAGTGGATTCAATGGAAGAATAAAACATCTTTAGGAGCAGATTGGACACGTTTGTTGTTTCCACATGAAAGTCGACATGTGAGAGAGAAAACTGACCAAAAAACAAAAAAGGTAGTATCTTTTTTTTTTTTTTTTTTGCAATTAACTATTTTTATTCAGCTCTTTGTGTCAAATCTTACATTTGTGCCATTTTTGATACTAGACAGACAAATAACAGAATATAAACAAACAAACAAAAAATAATACAGATTACACCTTAATAACTGAAACATTTTTTTAAATCAATTTAAATTAAAATGACCATAAAAAATAAACAACTCTATTATAATAGCAAAAAAATAAAAAATACAAACAAACAAAAAAACATACAAGTAGTATCTTGCTTTAAAAGTCGAGAAACAATCATTTGACCCGTCACTTATACTAAAATCATCATTAGTTGGAGATAAAGACTCTAAAACACAGACAAAAAGAGCTTTTACGACAAAACCAGTAGCATTTTTAAACCAAAATGTCAATAATCCACTTTCATCTTAAATATTCTCCATCACGAAGCCTTCAGTCGTCACATTTCAACCTTTATTTGGTCAAAATGAGCTTAAGACGCTGCAGGTGAACAGGAAACAGGAAAGAAATCAATGTTAAACTTCTCCTGTAGTTGACTCACATGAATGTAAGAAGAAAATGTATTACAAGTTTTTCATCATGTCATGTTTTTATGTTGAAATAAGGCATTTTATGGGTAAAAACCAAAAATCCACATATTTGGGACATTTAAATCTGAAAAATTGACAGAACCAGGTTTAATTTAATATTAGTTACGGAAAAAAATGTACAGAAGGGATTTTAGATTTCTTATTTGGTTTTTAAGTAAACTACTGGACTGAAAATTGTCCCAAAAATTCAAATTTTGCCTCATTTTTTTTACTTAAAACTTCAATAAATCAGTTTTAGAATTAGATATCACAAAATCCTTCTGTACGTTTGGTCTAAATCTTGTTGTCTAAGTCCTTTTTGAGGAAGAAAACTGACCAAAAAACAAAAAAGTGAAAAATGTACTGATAGTGTCTCGCTTTAAAAGTCGAGAAATCGTTTGAACAGTCGCTTGTACTGAAATAATCATTAGTTGCAGCCCTGATTTGGACCATACAGACTCTAAAACACAGACAAAAAGAGCTTTTACAACAAAAACAGTAGCATTTATGAACCAAAATGTCAATAACACACTTTCATCTTAAATATTCTCCATTACGAAGCCTTCAGTCGTCACATTTCAACCTTTATTTGCTCAAAATGCACCTAAAAGTCCACAAACAATCCTCTGACTAGTCACTAATGGTTCGCTGAGCCTCGGTTCTTTTGCTCGGTCGTGTGAAGCGCTCTGTCCCGGGGCTGGGCGGGGTCACATGTGGAAGTGTCCTGACCCCTCTGGCCCTGTGCCGGGCCGTGTGTACGTCTGCGCGTCCCTAATCCCGCTCCTGCCTCCTGTTGTGCAACGTCTAAAACGGTCCCCCGCATTAATGGGAATGACACATGTAACTGCATTAGGCCTGACCCGTGACCCCGAGGAACCGCGGAGTTAAAACGCCAGGACGCTCGTGTTGTTTGTCCGAAACGAAAGTCGGTTCGAGTCTGTACGACGGGTTTGACGACAGAAAAACGTACTGAACATGATTATATTTACGATTTTACAGAACATTTTGCCTGTTTATTCCCATTTGTAAAGTTTATAATGTCACTTCCTGGTTGAACATGAGCGAATACGACAGTTAGAGGTAATTCCACAACTGTTACCATAGCAACCAGACTGTAAACAAGCGCTAAAACACATATATATGACACAATAGTTATGATTTTAGTCGACAGATTTGTCTAAAACGTACTGAACATGATTATAGTTACAATTTGACTAATTATTTTGCCTGTTTATTCCCATTTGTAAAGTTTATAATGTCACTTCCTGGTTGAACATGAAATATGACATAGTTAGAGCTAATTCCACACCTGTTACCATAGCAACCAGACTGTAAACAAGGGCCAAATCCATATAAATGACTCAATAGTTATGATTTTACACAACATATTTGTCTAAAACGTACTGAACATGATTATAGTTAAGATTTGACTAAACATTTTGCCTGTTTATTCCCATTTGTGAACTTTATAATGTCACTTCCTGGTTGAATATGAGCAAATATGACTTAGAGCTAATTCTACACCTGTTACCATAGCAACCAGACTGTAAACAAGCGCTAAAACACATATAAATGACACAATAGTTATGATTTGACAAATAATAAAACCTGATAACGCCTTTATTTCGTTGAATGATGGTTTAAACTCTCTGAAAGATGTTTCAGTTGAGTGGTAACTGCCTCTTTATTTTCAACTGCACAGAAAGAAATGTAAATCTATCCAATCTTAAAATGGCTTGAATTTATCATTTTGATCTGGATTTGAGTAGTTTTGACTCAATGAGATTTAATTGTTGATGTGATGCAGAATATTTCACTGGTTTCAAGGTATTTCTGATGATCAGACCATAATTTTGCTTAAAATAAGAAAATACATTCGTCAGTGGTAAGTAAAATGATCTTAACCCACTGACAGATAATTTGGATTGAAATAAGAAATAATGTGTTGAAACAAGTCAGAAACGGATTGAAACAAGTGAAATAATCTAGTTCCATCAAATAAATCGTCTCCACTGAGTCAAAACGTCGGAAATTCAGATTAATATCCTCAAATCAAGACGTTTGAACTCATCTAGAAATTCACTTTCTGCAGTGCATTAAGTCCGTTGTGAATCTTTGTCATGATGATATTCCAGTGGGATCTGAAGCGTACGTCGCTCTCTTTGTCGCTTCTGTAGATTTTACATCCTGCTGCACGTTCACAATCTTTGCTAAAGTTTTTTTTTTAAACTCTAAATCACCAAGTTTCTGTTGACATTTTACAAAATTTCTGCGGATGCTCGTCACACGTAACAGAATTTTCCGTTAGCCCAGTGTTAAATCAATGGAGATTTTAATATGCTAAATACTAAATTTTGCATTAATTCAAAAGTATGCTAACACTGTATATTGATAAATGTATTTAGCAGAAGCGACCCAGCAGTTTATCAGGTTCTTCCATGAATTTTTGTTCATTTTTTAACATCGTTTTGGCTCATGTTTCTCTAATTAAGTTTAGCACACGAGCTGCAAACATGGCGGATTTCCATGGCAACGGCTGTTTTTTGAAGTTCTATCCCAAGCTCTATTGTCCCTAGCCGTGTGGGGCCTGTCTGTGGAGTTTGCATGTTCCCCCTGTGTCTGTAGGTGTCCCCCAACACTAAAAACACGTTCAATAGTGTGTGGTGTGTGAATGAGAGTGAAAGTGGGACAACGCAGCAAAAAATGTGTGTCTAGCTGAGCTTAAAATGACTTGAATTTACAATTTTTAATCTGGATTTGAGTAGTTTTGACTCAGTGGTTCAGTGGTTTCAAGGTAAATCTGCCTGGTTATGTGATCATTTGGCTTGAAATAAGAAAATAAAAAAAATAGAGTAAGTAGAATGATCTTAACCCACTGGCAGATAATTTGGCTAGAAGTAAGAAAGAAATGTATCGAAATGAGTCAGAAACTATTTGAAACAAGTAAAAATAACATAAATACTCTTAACTGATCTTAAATAGCCAAAACGTCTGAGTTTAAGATTAATATCCTGAAAACAAGACATTTTAACTCATCTAGAAACAAATTCTCTGCAGTGAACGGATGGAAAATAAGTCCAAAACAACAATCTGGCATATTTGCAGCGTGTGTTCATTCACCTGCACCGTCCTGATTAAACAAAATATAAATAAAACATTATTAGTTCTTGTTACATTGTTGTGCAGCGGTGGCTTATTTTACAATTCACCGACCGATAGCATCTTTATTTTGTCCAGTGATGGTTTTAAAGGGCCTGTACCTGATTTTGAACCATGAGACAGGAACATGTTTTTGTTTTGAACCGTTAGCCCCGCCCACAAAGTCCTTCCTTTCACTCAATATTTCTCCACGACTCAGAAACGACGTCTGGAATAGTTTTATGCAGTTGTTTCCATATAGCTCCTTTAACTCTCTTTACAATTAGCTTTTAGCGCTTTTGAAACTGCACCCTGACAGAGAATCACAGTCTGGGATGATTCATAGTGTACGATGTGTCTGATTGGCTGAAAAGAGGTGACCCTGACAAACACTTCTGCACTAGTTCTTTCCAAACAAAGTGCGTTTATATCATGCACAGATTATACTTTTCAAACACAATGTCTGTCCATGAAGTTGCTTCTATCAAACAATGTGTGATGTAAACAGAATTTATCTTAACTAGAGTGAATAAAAATCAGGTACAGGCCCTTTAACTGTCAGAAAAATGTGTCCGTTGCTGTAAATTGTATTTCCGGTACCACTTTATAATAACTACATCTTATTTTGCCTTAATAAAGCATTAACAAAGACTTAATTAATAATGAATATATAGTTTATTAAACATGATTCAGGATTAGTGACTACTTAATTAAGGTTAAACTTAGGGTTAGAAATTAGGGTTAGAATATTTGTTAAATAGTTACTAAGCCTGAATCATTCTTAATAAACTATTTGTTAATTATGAACTAAGTCTTTGTTCATGCTTTATTAAGGCATGAATAAGTGGAGTTTTTATAAAGTGTTACCGTATTTTCAATGGTATGTCGTTTTTCGATGACATCACAGAGGGATTCTGTTTTACTTCCTGGCATTTCAAACCTTTTTTATTGAAAACAAACAGCCACTCCATAAACGTAAAACTGTGCAAAACAAAGTCAGAATTTGAATATCGTCATACAGACTAAACGTTCACCAGGAAAAAACAGAATATATTGCAACGTACAAACTCGCCTGTTAAGCAGTCGTCACTCGTCACTCGCAAATGTGTCTGTCAAAATTGAAAACTGCCAGGGAGTCGTGCCAGAGCGATCAAATTCACGTTCAGACACAGACTCTATTGTTTCATGTTATTTACGACGTGCTGAATTATGAGGAAGTGAACGTGTGTCAAAAGCGCATCAGGCTTGAGCTGTAACCAGATACTGTTCTGTGGAAGAAGGAAACAAAACAGGACTTTTATCCAAACAGTCAAACCTATAATTATTAATACGCTGTAATTAAATGAATAGTTTGACTAGATAACGATCAAAATGTCGTACTACTCCAGTTGTTTATTCATTCCTCGGTTTGTTTTTCCTATTTTTTATTGACTAACCGATATTTAACGAGGTAATACACCCCTTAGGATCAAAATGTCTTATTCAAAAGAGGTTTAAACATTTAGATCTAAAAGTACAGACAATTTTCAAAGGATTTCCACTCCTCCTTTTTAAAAAAATGACAAAAAACTCCTCTAAAAACACAGCTCACAAAGTTTCAGTTCAGTTTGTAGAGTTTTCCGAGCTGTGGGGGCAGCATAACAGCCTCTGAGCAGATGACTTTATTTACCTCTTAAAGGCCAGAGCTGCACAATTCAACCAAATCCACACAAAATCGCAATTTTAATGGAGGCGGCAGTTTTTGAAGTGCAATAATTTCTTCCACAAACAACAAAATGTCTTGCTTTGATTTGAATAAAAACTGCTGACACTGTAGTTTGGATTTGTACAAACATGTTCTGAAACAAGCCACAAAAGTGCGACAAAAGTGATAAAAATGTGTTCAAAAGTGACAAAAATCCGCCTACTAACAGCAAATGCGTCACAATGCACCAAAACGCAACTAAAAGTGACAAAAACACGACTAAAAATGACAAAAATTAAGCCAAAAGTGACAAAAAAAAAGCGACAAAGACGCAACTAAAAGTGCCAAAATGAAACTGATATTTAACGAGGTAATGGCTGGGCGCTCCCTTAGAGATAGGGTGAGGAGCTCAGTCACACGGGGGGAGCTCAGAGTAGAGCCGCTGCTCCTCCACGTCGAGAGGAGCCAGCTGAGGTGGCTCGGGCATCTGTTCAGGATGCCTCCTGGACGCCTCCCTCGGGAGGTGTTCTGGGCATGTCCCACCGGGAGGCGGCCCCGGGGTAGACCCAGGACACGCTGGAGGGACTATGTCTCTCAGCTGGCCTGGGAACGCCTCGGGATCCCCCCGGAGGAGCTGGAGGAAGTGTCTGGGGTGAAGGAAGTCTGGGAGTCCCTGCTTAGACTGCTGCCCCCGCGACCCGGCCCCGGATAAGCGGAAGAAGATGGATGGATACAAGATCAAAATGTCTTATTCAAAAGAGATTTAAAAATGTAGATTTAAAAGTACAGACCATTTTCATAGGATTTTCGCTCTCTGTTTTTAAAAAAGTGACCATAAACTCAATTTACAATTCACGTTTCAGTTAAGTTTGTAGAGTTTTCCAAGCTGTGGGGGCAGCATAACAGAACGCCGCTTGCCCAAATCAGTCCAAACGCAAAGGAGAATACCAAATAAATCTAATATTCTACTAGTAAAGTATTATATCCATCACAAACGCTGGTTAAAAGTTTATAAGATACGCCTGGAATCTGCTGCTGTTGTGAATCTTTAAATTCTGATTGTGCAATAATTCTATATGTGGTTGTGTGCTGTTTAGAGCTGCAACTGATTATTTTGCTAATTGATTAGTCTTGCGATTGTTCTGTCAATTAATAGATTAATTGTTTAGAATGTGAAAGGACTGAGAATTACATTTTGCAAAATTTTACCCAGAGAAAGCGGGTCCTGGAGGAGAATATTTACAGACAAAAGATGTTTTCACTGTTGGACTGTAGTTGTTTAGTTGATTAATCGGTCGATGGTGCCATAGTCGACCTATTTTTATTAGTCAACTAATTATTTTATGTGCATTTAACAAATTTATGCAGCAAAAACGAGAAGTTGTGGCATGAGTTAGTTGAAGATTTTGGAGTAAATCAGTGTCTAACAAATAAATACACAGTTTACTAGTACTTTTCTGTATAAATTGTTATTTTTACATGAACTTTTGTGCAGTTTCTTCTTTTGAGTGCAGTTTGGGTCAGATACACGGAGATACTTCATAATTTAGATATATTTTTGCCACACACTCTTTTAGTCGATTAATCGGTGGATGGAGCAGATCTTTAGTCGACCAAGAATTTCTTTATCTTATACATTCTTAATTTTATGCATGGCTTTTTTATATAACTTGCTACTATTTTATTGATTGTTTTATGTTGCTTCTTATGTCAAAGCAAGTTCCTGTGTTTGTGAATCGTGATCACTGATAACGGCAATAAATACATCTCAATTTCGATTAAATACAGGCTGAAATATGGTGTATTATTGACGAAAACCAGAAATTCTGCACTGTTTTTGACATTTTGATCTAATAATGCCACCGTGTTTGTTGTGAAAGGTCTTTTTAGTCTGTTTAGTCCAGAGAACAATTACCACAACTAGTCACTGCAGCCCTGAACATGAGAGAAGAATAATAAAAAGCATGCAAGAGAATAATAATAATAAAAGCCGTGCAAAGTGTCATAAATTCAAAAGCTGAAATGGCCTACATCAAAGCTCAATCGACGTACGGACAACATTTGGACTGCGGTCGTGTCATGTTTGGTTTTCGTTCGTTGCGTGCTTGTTGTGTTCTTTCACTTTCAATCCATCATTTCTGTTCAGGCGAATCGCTCAGCTTTAAATGGAACAAGAATCGACAAAAAGTTATGTCGATCGTGGCCACATTGGGGCCCAGCATGGTCTTAATTTTAATCATTCGCGAGACAATGGAAGGGAAATTCAATACACTCCAGGCTGGGGACTTCTGCTGGAAACAATGGCAGCTTTTCACAAAACACACTCACTCTCTGCGAGGAATTAGACCAATCTGGATGGAAAACAAATCAATATTTAAAGAAAAAGCGGGGAGTTAAAGCCGAATAATCACTGACAGCAGTTTATGCACGATGTAAACTTCAGCAGGATCTGTCTGCGTTTGTAAAAGTTGGTGTTTTTGTCTCAAAGCTAAAGCTAACGTACAAACTTCATGACCAACTGAAAATAGACAACTTGGTAAAAAGTAATTTAGTCAGTTGTGGTGTTATTTTAACGTTATTGATTCACTTTAATTCATGTTAGCATCAGGGCTGTAGTCGACTAAAGAAATCCCCCTCTAGTTTTGCCACACCCCCTTTGGCAAAACTATGAAGTACCTCTCTGTTTCTGACCCAAGCTGCACCAAAAAAACCCAACTGCACAGGAGTTTATGCAAAAAAATATATAATTTATGCAAAAAAGCAAAAAAAAAAAAGTACCAGGAAACAGTGTATTTAAATGTTAGAGATGAATAAATGACATTATACTCCAAAGTCTTTAGCAAACTCACTCCATATCTTTACTTTTTCTCTGTTTTTGTCGCACGAAATAAAATAATTGGTTGATTAATAAAAATGTTGGTCGGCTAAAACAGCATCGACCAATTAATCGACTAAACGATTAAAAGACGACAGACCTAGTTGGTATTAGATTAGAGACAGAATTAGGGCTGTCGATTATTTTAGTCAGCGATAAAGTCAACAACGATAATTTCAATTGTATATTTAAACACATTATAAGCCAAGTAAAGGATGAAATATGGGACTGAAGGCTTCTACATTTAGAATATTTATGAATTACTGATAAAAATCTGACATTTTGATGTAATAATGTCACAATGTCACAGTCTTTGAAATGTGTTTTAAAGTCTGTATTGTTCAGTTAACGCTCAGTTACTTAGATTATCAATTTTATAGTTCATTATTTTTAATAGTCGACTAGTCATGATTTGTCTCTTAAAGTCTCTTAAAGCGCCTCTGACAGGTTGAACGACTCATTTGACCAAAACACAGTTAAGATCGTTATATTTAAGATTTAGCAAAAACCTGAAACGTTTTTGCAGGTCAGTGTGGTATAAAACCAAAAAAAAGCAACAAAATAATCTGAGATTGTCAAATGCATTAATTCTGCCCCTAATAATGCAATAGTAAATCAAATATAACATGATAAAATTACAAAGGGATATCATGTATTTAAATCAGCTGAACATGTGGAAAATGCACCAAGAAACGGGAAAAATTGTCAGATTTTTTCCATATATTTCTAGGGGAGGACCCCCAAACCCCCTGTTTAAAGCTGAATAGAACATGTAGCTGTTGCACCGAGGAAACTGAATTTTCCAATAATTCACTTACCACCAAAAAAAACCCCCAAACAAATCAAAAACAATAAAAAAGAACAATTCAAGACAAAAAGAAAAAGAAAAGTTATGAAAAAAAAAAAATCACACTTGAAGAGGGGCCTTTGCTTCATTTTGCCTTGGGCCCCAGAATTCCCAGGTCCGCCACTGCTTGTAAGTGTCTGAAACTTTCCTTGTGTTTGGTAAATGTGATTTTGAGCTTTTAATGCTGACTTTGATGAAGGTTTTGTCAGTTAAAAGTTGGTGGAAAGTCATGGAAAAGCCGTTCAAAGTCTGCGCTGACGGCTCTGAGACGCTGGAGGCAAAACGGACACATTTCAGGCAACATTTGTGACTAAATTTTTGCGTTTTAAAAAGGCAAAAGTACAAAAAATAAACACTTCCCGTAGAAATGTCTCCGATCAGCCACAATTGAACTCATTTCTCGAAATGTGGCTTGCGTTGGCATGAACTGAACTGAATTAAAATGCTCAGTGAAACCTTTTTTTCTTGTTTTTGGAAACTAATCGAAGCACATTCAGCGAACCTTGAAACATCACACAATTTTTCCATCGTTTATCGTCGTATTTAACGGACAAAAACATAGAACATGTCAGTATTTCACAGATTTTCATTAAACTACTTTATTTTCCTATTATAATGACTTTGTTTTCTCGTTTTACTACTAATTTATTCATTGTTGAAAAGTAATTACTGTATTGACTTAGTGTTCAATAAGCGCTATATAAATAAAGTTTGGTTTGATTTGAAATAATAGCTGGAATTACATTTTTGGGGCTCAATATTTATCGTGTGTACATTTTCTTTGCCTTTTTTTGGTTATTTTTATGTAGAACAATAAGACCAGAGCTTTAGAGAGTTGAACAAGTAACTTTCATGACAAATTATAGAAACTAACTAATGACAAAAGTGCCAAAATTGAGCAACACTACGTTAAAACGAGAAAATAAAGTAATTAAAACGAGAAAATGAAGTAATTAAAATGAGAACATAAAGTTGTCATAATGTGAAAATGTTCTAATTTTAACGAAAAAGTCTGAAGATAATGTTTACGTCACACTGACAGTTCTATGTTTCCTTATTAAGGGCTAACAGGGAAAATTGTTTTTTTATTAGTGTTGAACAAACGATTCTAAATGAAAAGATTGACTGAACTCTCCATTTTGTGTCATAATTGAAAATATTGTATAATTTCCAACATAATAAAAAGATAAGATAAGTTAAAAAACATACCAAATCTGTTCCGTGAAGTTCAATATTTATGGTGTTTAAGGCGAGACACTATCGGGCAAAACCCTTTTTTTTCTCAATATTTTCAGTTTTTTGGTCAGTTTTCTCTCTCAACACACAGACGTTCTTGTGGAAACAACAAACGTGTCCAATCTGCTCCTAAAGATGTTTTATTCTTCCATTGAATCCACTTCATCCATAGATTTCTCCGGGACATTGTAACTTCAAAGGACGTTTTCTTAAAATGCATTTTTCTCTCTTAGGGACATAAGGATCATCACTTAAAGTAGATCCTACACCAAACTGTACAATCTGGACTCAACAAGATTTAGACAGAACGGACAGAAGGATTTTTTAATATCTAATTCTAAAAATGATTCATTGAAGTTTTAAGTAGAAAAATAAGGCAGACTTTGAATTTTTAGGCCAATTTTCAGTCCAATCTAGTTTACTCAAAAACTAAATAAGAAATCCAAATCCCCTCTGTACATTTTTTTGTACATAATATGTTACAAAATGAACCAAGAAATTTAAACCTGGTTCTGTCCATTTTTCAGATTTAAATGTCCCAAAAATATGCAATTTTGGCTGTTTTTACACATAAAATGCCTTATTTCTACATGAAAACATGACATGATGAAAACTAGGGCTGTAGTCGACTAAAGAAATTCTTGGTCGACTAAAGACCAGTCCTATCGACCGATTAGTCGACTAAAAGGGGGTGTGGCAAAATATATAAAAATCTGTAAAGTATTTCCATTTATCTGAACCAAACTGCACTCAAAAGAACTCAACTATAGAGAAGTTCATGCAAAAACATCGATTTATACAGAAAAGCACTAGAATACCACAAATTCTTCAGCAAACTCACTTTATATCTTCTTGTTTTTGCCATAGAAATCATTTTATAATAACTTAGTATAAATAAAATGATTCGTCAACTAAGACACCATCGACTAATCAACTAAACTTAAAGACTACAGCCCTAATGAAAGCTTGTAATACATTTTTTCTTACATTCATGTGACTAACAGGAGAAGCTTACAGTTGATAGCTTTAAATTTCAGATTTTTTCCTGTTCACCTGCAGCGTCTTGCCTTCTGTAATTAATCTTTCAGCATCCAGTTCACAACCTTGGTTTAAATTCCATTCAACTTTTTCATGACTCATTAAATTTGACTTTAAACGTTTTATTTTCGTCTTGAACGCCTTCGTGGAGTATTTTCTTCCTGATGGGTCGGTGCTTCCTGGACTCGAGCTGGCTCACGCTCAGCTCTTGTTTTGACTGACACGTCTCGAGTTTAGGATTCATGCAGTTATAATTTGAACGGATAAACTGTTATAAATATTTCCTGTGATCCTTGGGTGTGGTTCCCGCACGCACATGACTCGGTTAATACTTCTGTCAGGTGATGTTTCAAATAAACTGCTGTCAGACACGTCCTGGTTTGGCCCCGATTTGAACCCAGTCTAGTCCTGACGTAGATGTTGGTTTAATCCAGGTTTGAGTTTGGGTTTAATTGCAGTTTTGTCCTAATTTTGGTGTGTTTTGTCGCGTTTTGACACAGCCTTATGAATGTTTATTTTGGACAGCTTTGCAATAGAAATGTTTTGCATTTTGTGTTCAGGTAACACCAGGACATTCTGCAGGGATATAGTTTCTCATTTTTAATCTTTTTTATGTAAAAGCATGTGGGTTTGCAGCAAATTTTTGTCTTTGGAGCAAGAAATTGTACTACTTTTTTGTGAAATAGCAATGGTTTAAAGTCTTTTGGAAGCTATTTTATTTCAAATTGAGGTGTAGAGTGCAGAGATGTGGACTGAAATGGACCAAGACGTGGGACTGGACTTGGAACTCGACTTGATGCACGACTTGAGACTCGACCTGGGACGTGACCTGGGACTTGATTTGGGGCTCAACTTGGGACTGGATATAGAACTCGACCTGGGACTCGACACGGAACTCGACCTGGGACTTCACACGGGGCTTAAGACTTGATGTGGGACTTGATTTGAGGCTTAACTTGGGACTAGAAATGGAACTTGACATGGGACTCGACACGCGGCTTTGGGACTTGATCTGGGACTCGACCTGGGACTCGACATGGAACTCGACCTGGGACTCGACACGCGGCTTTGGGACTTGATCTGGGACTTGACCTGGGACTCGACTCGGTACTGGATATGGAACTCGACCCGGAACTCGACTTGGACTTGAAAGCCAGCGACTCGGGACTTTGAACCTTGGGACTTGAACCGACTGGATGCTTCTCCTCAAAAAAATAAATATGCTCGGAAAACTCTCTCCTGTCTACATTCCATAATTAAATGTTCATTGTCTAATTTTACTTTTACAAACCGAAACATGCCCCTCACGTCTCTGTTTGTTGATAGAATTTGTTTTTAACCGTCAAAACGCAGATGTGTTCTAAACAAAACCATATTTTTTCCCTTTTTTAACTAACATTGGCTCCTGCTGGACATTTTGACATCTGATCCTCATGAACTCAATCCATTGCCAATTACAGGATTTGAACCAGCAACCAGCCGTTACTGACCGTCGTTGTTGTTGTCGTCCTCAGAGTTGGATACGCGTCTGTGTCCAGTTACTGCTGTTCATCGTGTTTGGAGGACAAGCGCTCGAGTTCGACGGCAACCCAGTGACGGACGACATCCTGAAGCTCAGTGTTCTGGTCAGTTCTGCAAACGCCAACGATATTTTAGCACGAGGAGTTTAAAGAGGAGTTAAAGTGTCCAGATTTCAGTAAATGCAGCTTCATTTCAGAGGTTTGACTTGTTAGGATGAGTTTAGACAAGAGTTAGTTAAGTTAATTGATTACGGCGAGACACTACAGGCAAATTTTTTTTAGTTTTTTGGTCAGTTTTCTCTCTCACATCTCGACTTTCATGAGGAAACAACAAACGTGTCCAATCTGCTCCTAAAGATGTTTTATTCTTCCATTGAATCCACTTCATCCATAGATTTCTCTGGGACATTGTAACTTCAAAGGACGTTTTCTTAAAATGCATTTTTGCCCCTCGAGACATAAAGATCAGCTGGACTCAACAAGATTTTGAAGAAACATACAGAAGGATTATTGATTATATGTCATCATTTACAACCCGGAAGTGAAATTAAAAACCTAAAAAATTTGCTAAAGTGGGTTAAAAATATTTGAAGATTTTAGCACTATTTGAAATATATTTATCTTAACTGCATTTTACTTAAATGAGTCCAACCTGTCAGAGGCACTTCAAAACTCCAATAAATCAGTTTTAGATTTCAAAAAATCCTTCTGTCCGTTTGGTCTAAATCCTGTTGAGTCCAGATTGTACAGTTTGGTGTAGGATCTACTTTAAGGCTGATCTTTATGTCTCGAGGGACAAAAATGCATTTTAAGAAAACGTCCTTTGAAGTTACAAAGTCCCAGAGAAATCTATGGATGAAGTGGATTCAATGGAAGAATAAAACATCTTTAGGAGCAGATTGGACACGTTTGTTGTTTCCTCATGAAAGTCGACGTGTGGGAGAGAAAACTGACCAAAAAAAACAAAAAAACTGTGTCTCATGTTGATAACGCTAACAAAGCTCTTTCCTGTTTTGTTTGCAGAGACAGAATATTCCTAAAGATTACAAAATTCCAGTGCGTTACATTCCAAGAGAAGAGGTAAGACTTAACGGGCTGCAAACGACTCAAAAGTGCAACGGGAATGTTTGACTGACGACTGAAATCATCATTTTAAACCGCCAAACAACAAAATGTCCTGTTTAAAAGCTCCTAACCCTGTAATTTAGACATTGACAGTTCATATTTCAGTCGTCTTTCAAATGCTGTTGCCTCAAGATTAGTTTTAAATGCCAACTTTGACCTGAATCTTATTAAATAATCATTAAATATCACAAATATAGTCCCAATCTGGACGCTGACGTGTGTCTGTGTTGCAGGGGGGCATGTGCTGGGTGAAGCTAAATGTCTTCTACCTGGAGGAGAGTTTAAAAGGCCTGTCTCACAAGTTTGGAAACATTTCATCGAACCGTAAAGACATTAGCATAATTATCGAAATGCTCCAAGGCTCGCGGATCAAGATGGGCCCGCTGGTAAGAGTCACTCACGCGGTTTTCGGTGCCTTTATGTTCATTTTGCTTTTGTTTGAGGCTTTTGTGCGTCACAGTTTTTTGCGCAGGTTTACAGAGAGCAACAGGAGCAGAATTGTCCTCCACTTTATGAAGTATTTAAAGTGCATGTGACAAGTCCAACGACACATTTCACTAAAACGTAGTGAACATGATTATATTTAAGATTTTACTAAACATTTTGTCCCCAGTTTTTGTAATGTTTATAATGTTACTTCCTGGTTGAGCACAAATACGACATAGTTAGAGGTAATTCTGCAACTGTTACCATAGCCACCAGACTGTAAACAAGGGCGAAAATCCATATAAATTACACATTAGTTATGACATGACAATAAATAATGGCCAAAAACGTCATTATTTTTGCTAAATGATGGTTCAAACTGTCAGAAAAATGCGTGTTTCTTTGTGATTCTCAATGGCACGTCGCTTTTTGATGACATCACAGAGATCCAGTTTTACTACTTCCTCTCATTTTGAACTTTTAATTTACAAAGTTTCTTCACAAACTGCAACTTCACAAATGTTGATGTATGATAAATATTTACCACAGGTGCCCTCCCACGAAACTAAGACAGAATTAGAAAAACAGAAGAAGAGCCTGAAATAAATGGACTTTAAATGTTGGGTCAAACTCCTCGATGGAGACGTTATTGTTGTTGAAGTTAATGGGTTTGAGCTCTAAGTATATTGTTTATTACATCTTACATTTACAGGAAAAATATTCTGCATTTTTCATATTGTTATTAGCCTTTAAACATGCTTTTGAGTGCCTTATAAATATTTTGAAACAAACATTTTTTGTGCTCAGATGGCGCCTAACGCTATACACAATTTAACAATTTTAGCACTTTAAGACACAATGACTGGCCTAGCAGTAGCAGTTATCGTGTTTAGAGGCAGAAATGCTCAAATTGAACAACTTAAAACACCAGAAGATTCTCGATAAGTGAATGAAGATGATCTGAAAAACTGTCACTGATCGAGGGAGTTCAGCAGGAAGTGTGTTTGACGCTCGAAGGGAGAGGATTTTCTATTAAACATTCCTCAAAATGATGTGAATGCAGCTGAACGCTACTTCAGGTGTGTTTTTGATGATGGAACATTGTTAGAACAGGGTTAAGAGCTCAAAAAAGTCACTGTAGTAGAAAATGTGTGCTTTAAAACTCCGTTAATACATTTAAATACACATTTCTGTTGGATTTTCACACTATTTTCTGCTTTTCTTTATCAGGATACACCACAAAAATTATGATATATTGCCTTTGGTCAGTATCGCTCACCTCTAGTTTAACCAGGACTAAACCAGGACTTAGACGGACGCTCTGGTGGAACATGGAGTCCACTTGTGCTCTTTATCTTTGTGCATGTCGGGTCTCACATGACACCTGACCCCGCCCTCCGGAGCCCGATAGGCAGCTGTTCTTCCTCATTGTGTCCGAACATGTCTCGCTAAATTATTCACGCGCTGCGCCGTGGACCCTGGACCATACGAGGGGCGGCACAGGCCCCAGACAGAGTGGGATTAACGGTGTAATCCCCCGGGGCCCGGGCCGGTCCAGAGAGACAAAGAGCAAGAAAGTGGACCGAGGTGTCGCTTTGGTAAAAAGTGGAGTGTGTGTTGTCTTTTACAAACTTCTCAATAAACCACGATTGTTCGACTTTATTTCGAATAAAGGGCCAGATTTTACTGATGGTTTTGTCGTTGGGGCCAGAAACATGTATAACATTTTAGAAATATGAAAAAACAAGTGAAAGGCTTTAACAACATCTGCAGAACTGAACCAGGACAATACCAGGACCAAACCAGGTCCAAACCAGGCCTAAACCAGGTCCAAACCAGGTCTAAACCAGGCCTAAACCAGGTCCAAACCAGGTCTAAACCAGGTCCAAACCAGGTCTAAACCAGGCCTAAACCAGGTCAAAACCAGGCTTAAACAAGAGCTAAATCTGGACTAAACCAGAGCTAAACCAGGACTGAACCATGAGTAAACCAGGACTAAACCAGGACTAAACCAGGACTAAACCAGGTCTGAACCAGGTCTAAACCAGGTCTAAACCAGGACCAATCCAATAACAATAAATAAACAAATTACGTTCTATAATTTTTGAAGATGGTTGAGGGCCGGATCATGTCCCTTGAAGGGCCTGAGTTGGCCCCTGGGTCTTAAGTTGAATGGCCCTGCAATGCACTTTGGAGCTAAATGTTTCTTGAGATAAATTCCCATTCATTTTTTCTCACAGACCAGGGATAGACCAGATGTGGACCAGGCTCAGACCAGGATTAGACCAAGTTCAGACCAGGCCCAGACCAGACGTGGACCAGGGATAGACCAGACGTGGACCAGGGATAGACCAGACGTGGACCAGGCTCAGACCAGACGTGGACCAGGCTCAGACCAGACGTGGACCAGGGATAGACCAGACGTGGACCAGGCTCAGACCAGACGTGGACCAGGGATAGACCAGACGTGGACCAGGCTCAGACCAGACATGGACCAGGGATAGACCAGACGTGGACCAGGGATGGACCAAGCTCGGACCAGGGATTTACCTGGGATGGACCAAAGATAAACCTGGCTCAGACCAGGGTTAGAGTCAGAGATAGACCAAGAATAGACCAAATGTGGACCAGGGTTAGACTAGGGTTCAGACCAGGATTAGACCAGGTTCAGACCAGGGTTAGACCAGGCTCAGACCAGGGTTAGACCAGGCTCAGACCAGGATTAGACCAGGCTCAGACCAGGATTAGACCAGGCTCAGGCCAGGGTTAGACCAGGCTCAGACCAGGATTAGACCAGGCTCAGGCCAGGGTTAGACCACACTCAGACCAGGATTAGACCAGACTCAGACCAGGCTCAGACCAGGATAAGACCAGGCTCAGACCGGGATTAGACCAGGCTCAGACCAGGGTTAGACCAGGCTCAGACCAGGGTTAGACCAGGCTTAAAAAAGGATTAGGTCAGGATTAGACCACACTCAGACCAGGCTCAGACCAGGCTAAGAGCAGACGTGGAGCGGGGAACCCTAGAGCGTGTTCAGGCGATACCTTATCTGCTTCTGTTCAGGATCCGCCGCTCAGGAACAAAAGGATCAGATAACTCAGGGCCGCACGGGACGGATAACATCTAATCACCCACGATACTTTACTACCGCTCATAAAACCACAACTACCACTCACCCGGCCGCCCCGTCCTCCTGCAGACCGCCCCGTCCTCCTGCAGGCTGCCCCGTCCTCCAGCAGACCGCCCCGTCCTTCTGCAGACCGCCCCGTCCTCCAGCAGGCCGCCCCGTCCTCCCGCAGACCGCCCCGTCCTTCTGCAGACCGCCCCGTCCTCCCGCAGACCGCCCCGTCCTCCCGCAGACCGCCCCGTCCTCCCGCAGGCCGCCCCGTCCTCCTGCAGACCGCCCCATCCTCCCGCAGACCGCCCCGTCCTCCCGCAGACCGCCCAGTCCTCCCGCAGACCGCCCCGTCCTCCTGCAGACCGCCCCGACCATAGACCGTACATATCAGTGGACCGCGTTAGCATGCTAGCCGCCGCGTTCCAAATATGAAGTATTTATAAAGGCGGTCCTGGCTCCATCAAGCCGAGGTGTCATTCACTTTCTATTGAGACACTGGTGCGCTTTACTCTTTAACTAAAATATCAGTTTTGACACACTCTACATGATCCTGTGTTTTTTTCTCGTTGGTTGTTCATAAATCAAGTTATTACAATAATAACTGACCAATCAGGTGCTTCCTTTTCCAGGGGTTAGTTTTGCTCGTGTTAGCAACAGGTTTGATTGACAGCTAGCGCCGCACGTTGCCGCCGTCTCCTCCCACCGAGGGGCGGATACCGTTAACAACCTCACTCCTGATTGGTCCGTGTGGTTGCCACGATACGCGGATTTCCAAATATGAAGTCTGGCTCCGCTTTAGCCGCTATAACTGTTAGCCACGATGGGCTTCATTTGGCTAGAGCCAAACGCTATGGGTGACGTCACAATCCCATAGTCCATCGATATGTACGGTCTATGGCCCCGACCCTCTGCAGACCGCCCCGTCCTTCTTTAAAGTGCCTATGACAGGTTGAGGTACTCATTTCACCAAAACGTGCGTTGGATAAATATATTTCATGTTTTGCCAAGATACTTTACAAATTGGATCCCGGTTTAGCAATTTTTTAGGTTTTTAATTTCACTTCCTGGTTGTAAATGATGACATCACAGTAGGAAATTACCAATTACCACAATTACCACAGCAACCACCTATAAACTGGGCCAATCATGAAAACCTGTCATACGCACTTTAAACGTGACACTGGCGGCCATTTTCAGCAGGTCATGGATGTATTAAATGAACTGGATAAGACACGCCCCCTCTGTCTGTGTCCCAGACTGATTAGTGGTCGTGTGAGGTACTGCAGCCTCTTGGAACCAGCCTTTTTCTATAATTTCACGTTATAATTACAGACAGTACTTAATTGTTATCGGTATTTAGATAAAATAGAAGGAAATGTTCTTTTCTACCGTTTCTAAAATCACAGAAATTACCGTTTTTATATGAAGTGACGTCACACAAACATGTGTGAGTCACGTGAACGAGCGTCGGACGATACAAACAGAAGCTCGTGGAAAAGGCTCGACTAGAGACACCTGTAAGTTGTATTTTATTTCATTTCAGACGCTTCACGTGTGTCTAACATGAAGAATACAATTACAATCACACAAGCTAACGCTAACACAAAAACTTGCAGCTGCTGGTCGCTCACGTCGCTCAAAGCATCATGGGGGATTGTGGTCACGTGGCGCCCTAAAACAAAGATGGCCGCCTCCGTATCAGGAAGTAAATGCGGAAGTAAGAAGAAACTTTTTTGGGGTCATGCACCAATGAGCTCAGGCCACAGGGAGGAACAGGGCGCCATTTTGGATTCATCTTCCAGGTTTAATTATAGTTCTATGGTCCACGTAGGTTTGGATCTTCTTCTTTTCGAGGTTCGTTGAGTTGAGTTTTCCGGCAGCGATTTTGTTGCAGGTCTTTGTTCCGCAGCGTTAGGAATGCGATCCTGCTGCTTTTTTTTCTTTATATCAAACTCAGTTCTCGGGATTTAAGCGCCGTCCAGTGATTTCTCCGTTTGTCGAAGTCCAACTCTCGGAATCGCACAATAGAACGGTGTCCTCTGCGGCTGAGAAAGATCCCGGCTCAACCTCTTCGTGCCAGATTTGATTGTCCACTTGTGAGACATTTTGTTATGTTTCTGTTGTGCCTTGATGTGAGCTTTGGTCTCATGATCCTTGGTATTTGAAAGCCATGACTTCCTCCAGAGGTTTTCCTTCGATTGTTTGGTCGGGAGGTTTTTTTTCACACACACCAGCACCGAGAGCTAAACGATGAGTTCAAATGTCTTGTTTTCAGGATATTAATCTCAATTTCAGACGTTTTGACTCGTTAAAATCTCGTTAAGACTTTTTTTTTTTTCATGGAACTACATTATTTGACTTATTTCAAGCCAAATGATCTGCCAGTGGGTTAAGATCATTTGACTTACACTACTGGAAAATCTAATGTTCGTATTATAAGATAATTTGGCTTGATGTAAGAAAATAATGTATTTAAACAAGTCAGAAACAAGTGAAATAATCCAGGACTAAACCAGGACTAAACTAGGGCTAAACCAGGTCTAAAATAGGACTAAACCAGGTCTAAACCAGGTCTAAACCAGGACTAAAATAGGACCAAACCAGGTCTAAACTAAGTCTAAACCAGGACTAAACTAGGTCTAAACCAGGGCCAAACCAGGTCTAAAATAGGACTAAACCAGGTCTAAATTAGGTCTAAACCAGGTCTAAACCAGGTCTAAACCAGGTCTAAAATAGGACTAAACCAGGACTAAACCAGGTCTAAACTAGGACCAAGCCAGGAATAAACCAGGACTAAACCAGGTCTAAACTAGGTCTAAACCAGAACTAAACCAGGTCTAAACCAGGTCTAAACCAGGTCTAAAATAGGACTAAACCAGGACTAAACCAGGTCTAAACCAGGGCCAAACCAGGTCTAAAATAGGACTAAACCAGGTCTAAACTAAGTCTAAACCAGAACTAAACCAGGTCTAAACCAGGGCCAAACCAGGTCTAAACCAGGTCTAAACCAGGTCTAAAATAGGACTAAACCAGGACTAAACCAGGTCTAAACCAGGGCCAAACCAGGTCTAAACCAGGACTAAACCAGGTCTAAACCAGGGCCAAACCAGGGCTAAACCAGGACCAAACCAGGACTAACCAGGACTAAACCAGGATTAAACCAGGACCAAACCAGGTCTAGACTAGGACCAAGCCAGGAATAAACCAGGACTAAACCAGGTCTAGACTAGGACCAAGCCAGGAATAAATCAGGGCTAAACCAGGACCAAACCAGAACTAAACCAGGGCCAAACCAGGTCTAAACCAGGGCCAAACCAGGACTAAACCAGGGCTAAACCAGGACCAAACCAGGGCTAAACCAGGACTAAACCAGGGCCAAACCAGGACCAAACCAGGGCTAAACCAAAGAAGAACCAAGAATTTGGCTTGATGTAAGAAAATAATGTACTGAAACAAGTCAGAAATAGTTTGAAACAAGTAAAATAATCTAGTTCCAGCAACTAAATACTCTTAGCTAATCTTAACGAGTCAAAACGTCTGAAATTAAGATTAATATACTGAAAACAAGACATTTTAACTCATCTACAAATTCTGTTTTTGCAGTGTTAGTCCCCGTCCACACAGAATCTGCAAAAATATTTCACTAAAGCGCGTATCATCCACACGAAAAATGACACTTTTTGAAACCATGGAACTGTTTTTTTCTTTTTTCTTGCAGTTGTCACATCACAGCGCCACACTCAGGCCTGGAGCATGTATTACAGGGGGTTCAGACGTTTTGAGTGCTCCTTGTGGACGCACACAGCGACTAAACCAGCTCCATCTTTGTGCAAATCGCTTCGGAAACTACTCCGTCCACTTTTTAGTTTGAGGTTAAGTTTGAGGAACCACTGGCTCAGGAAAGTGACTGTAAAACTTACTCAACTAAATCAGAGTTACAAAAGTCTATTTCCTTTTATCCTTTTTTTATTGACCCAGATTAAGAATTTCTTATTGCCCTTTGTACATGTTTTTGGTTGTCTTTGAGCTCTGTAAACCTGCTCATGAAACTGTGATTCACAAAAAGCTCATAAAATAATATAACGCAATAAAACATTTCAGTTACTACTTCCTGATCAAGAAATTTATTTGGAGCCACTGTGTCCAAGTATCAAAAAAGAAGTCCAGAAATGATTGAAAACATATTTCTACATTAAAGTTAATGTTGCAAATGAACTTGTTTTAACAAAAAGGTCCCTGGTCTGACTGGAAAGTACCGACCTCTGAGCAGAAGCCAAAGTTTGGTTTTGATGGTGGTTTAGAATTTGTTTGAACAACTGCTGTCATGATTCGACGTCAGCGCGAGAAATAAAGTGCAGTCGGCTCATAGATCTTTACTAAAGGTCAGACGCTGCAGGTGAACAGGAAGAAATCTAACATTTAAGGATATCGATTGTAAACATCTCCTGTAATTTACTCACATAAATGTAAGAAAAAAATGTATTATAAGTTTTTCATCATGTCATGTTTTCATGTAGAAATAAGGCATTTTATGTGAAAAAACAGCCAAAAATCCACATATTTGGGACATTTAAATCTGAAAAATGGACAGAACCAGGTTTAAATTTCATGGTTCATTTTGTAACATATTAGTTATAAAAAAATTACAGAGTGGATTTTGGAGTGGAGTGGATTTTATTTAGTTTTTAAGTGAACTAAACTGAAAATTGGCCTAAAGATTCAAGATTTCGCCTCATATTTTTGACTTTAAACTTCAATAAATCAGTTTTAGAATTAGATATCAAAAAATCTTTCTGCATGTTTCGTCAAAAAGTTGTTGTTTCAAAGATTGTAAAGTTTGTAGTGTTCAGGATCTACTTTAAGGCTGATCTTTATGTCTCGAGGGACAAAAATGCATTTGAAGAAAACGACCTTTGAAGTTACAATGTCCCAGAGAAATCTATGGATGAAGTGGATTCAATGGAAGAATAAAACATCTTTAGGAGCAGATTGGACACGTTTGCTGTTTCCACATGAAAGTCCATATGTGAGAGAGAAAACTGACCAAAAACAAAAAAAAATCAGTCTTTCTCAAGGTTCAAACACAAGTCCTTCAAGGTTAAGGAACAGCTTGGTCCATAAATTGTTTGTTTTTTCCTTGTGAACCGCTGCCTCTGTTCATACTTTTTCGAAATCGTTGCCTTAAATAAACTTGTAAACTCATGGCAGCTGAGTGGAAGAGCCGAGAGGGGTAATAACACGCTAAAACACTGTTAACAAATGCGAGCGCGGGCCAGAAGCTCGTGGAGTTTATGTTGTAAGAGAATCCTCCGCGGTTTACCACACGGTTGTAGCAGCGGCTCAGAGCTGAACACTAAACACTCTTTACCCTCCGCGTCTCCTCTTCGGACCACACAAATCCAACGGGACAGAAGGATATTCACGGTTTTACTCAAAAACGCACCTAGTTCTGTCAGTTCTGGTGAAGTTTATCATTTAAAGTGTGCATGACAGTTTCTAATTTTGACTTTATTCAGTGGATTAATGCCTGTTGTAAATATAAATTATAGTTTTACGCCAATCAAGCAGCTGTTTGTGGAGAAACGTTGAAAAATCTGTTCAAAATTACAGGAAGTAAACAAACTGATGACATCACATCAGGGAGACAAAGGTTATGCAAAATTTACACAAAAGACATTACTTTTTTTTACCTTTTATACATGAATTCAACAAAATAAATGTGTTCACATGTATTTTTATGTGTAAAATAAACAAACCTGTGACATCTGAGGAGTTTTGGCCCAGTGGACAGGATGGTTGCTATGGTAATTTCCTAGTGTGATGTCATCATTTACAACCAGGAAGTGAGACAAAAAAAACAAAAAAATTGCTAAACCGCAATGAAATTTGTGACGTTTTTTAACTCAATTTGAAACATATTTATCTTAACTGCGTTTTTGTCAAATGAGTCCAACCTGTCAGAGGCACTTTAACTCGGTGCTATTTCATGTATTTTTCTACTTTTCTTATGTAAAAATAAATCAAAATAAAAAGATAAAAAAGAAAAGAAAAAAAGTAAAAAATAAATGGATAAAAAAAATTAAAAATTAAATAATAAAAATAAATAAATAATCAATAAAAACATTAATTAAAAACATAAATAAAAATAAAAAGATATTTAAAAAAAAAAAAAAACTAATAATAAATACATAAAAATTAAAAGATAAAAAATAAATAAAAATAAAAATAAAAAGATGTAAAAATATGAGAATTATTTGGAAATTACAAGGGCTAAACCAGGATACTACAAAAAAGCAGTAGATGAAAATGTAATAAAATAAGTAAATGTAATATGTATCTTGTCTGGACAGGACCCCATAATGTTCGACTTCCAGTGTCACTACCGAGAGGAGCGGTGGGCCACGGCGCAGTACTTCGACTTCGTCAAAGACTTTCTGAAAGCGACTCAGCTCCGAGAGTTCTTAGACGACTGCGAACCGCCGCCTTGCCCAACGACACAACTACCAACCACGATAGCCACGCAGCTAGAGTCGAGAGGTGAGTACAACTACTGCTGCTACTACTACTACTACTACTACTACTACTACTGCTACTACTACTACTACTACTACTACTACTACAACTACAACATACGTTTGCTTTGTGTCCTCTTTCCCTCATCATTGTCAGATTCAGAGTTGTTTTTTCGGTGATTCGTGCATGTTTGAGTAATCCTGTCTCGTCCTGCTTGTGTGCACTGAAAATGTCTGTTTCCCCTTACCCCCTAGCTCCGCCTACTGCACTGTTCCTCTCCAGGTCGTATGCAAACGTTCACAAATGTCACGTAGCCTTTTTACAGAGATAGAAATGCGTGAAAAAGGGATGCGCGTTTAAAAACATGTCTTTAATCGTTAAAGCGGTCGGTTAATTAATTACGTTCACCCTTTTTCGGTCTGGATGGGTTTACTTTAATGCGTGGCAGGAGTAAACGCAGAGCAGTAGAGCGTCACTACACGGCACAAAGAAAGAAAGCAGATGGAACGCTGTTAAAAGATCAATGGTTCTGAATCTCACGCAAAGAGCTTTTCTTCATCAAGTGAAATCCAACGTGAAATAAACGTTGGATTAATAATAGTCACTGCTAGGTCTTAGGTTTGCTCTGTCTTTATGAGATAAATGTGTCACCCAGAAGTGTCTAAGTTGTGTGTCTCTAGTGGCACAACTGTGTATTACAACTACTGTGTGTAAAAAAGACAAGGCAAATGAAATGTGCCAATTAACAAGGCAAAGTTTGGTGAAGCTTTAATAAAGGTTAATAGCTTCTATATAACAGACTTGACGACACATTTGACTGTAGTGAACATAATTATATTTAAGATTTTACTAAACATTTTGCCTAATTTGTCTTCAGTTTGACAGTTTATATGAAGTTTATAATGTCACTTCCTGGTTGAACTTGAGCACAAATATGAATATCACACTATTACCTACAGGGGGCACTATACAGTGATTACGCCATTTTTAGTGCTGTCCGAATGTCCAACAAGTGAAAAAGTAGCGCATTCAAAATTTCCCACCATGCATCTTGAAAAGTAGTGTCCAGCGATGGTCACTAGAGGTCAATATAGACCACAATGCATTGCGAGAGTCGGAAAAACTACAGCAAACTGAATGAACCCGAAAGAGCTGTTTAAACTGAACTGAGATTATGAACAAAACACTTTAAACAAACCATTAGCAGCAGTGTTGCTAGCGTTAGCCGTTTACCATAGCTTGAATTGTGAACGGATCACAAATCGCCGGTAAAAAATTTAAAATTGATGTTAAATGTGCGATCCATGGTTAATACAACTTGTACACCGGCCCATTTTTGGGGATTTGTGTGAAATTATGTCAAATTAGCTTTTTTCCACAATTTTTTTGTTTTGTTCCAATAAACCCAAACAAAATACACGTGTGTAAAGCAAATAAATGTGGAATTGCAACGTTTTGGGGAGAAATACTTTAATTTTGTGGAAAGATTTCAGGGGTGTGAAGACTTTCAGCCATGACTGTATAAATACACTGCTTTGTCTCACTTTTCTGTATGAATAGTTGAATATATTTGGGTCTTTTGGGTGGAATTTGGGTCAGATACATTGATATATTTTCTTTAGTTGACCAAGAATTTCTTTAGTCGACTTCAGCCCTAATGAGAACCTTCATACACTTTAACCATAGACGCCCTCAGCGTGAATCTGCAGCTTTTCTACCAGTTCTGCGGTTTTGAACAGTAACTCGGTGGATCTGTTTCTGATAATAATTTGTTTTAGATCGCTACTGCGGTTTTCAAAGAACAAAATGTCAAAAAAGTCTAAGTCAAAACACTCTGGGTCCATCACTCTGCGACTTCCTACAGTCCAAGTTTGTGTTACTTTTCATCCAACAAAGTCAACAACATGATTAATCACGGATTCTTACATTGAAGGAAAAATATTCTGCATTTTTCATGTTGTTATTAGCCTTTAAACATGCTCTTGAGTGCCTTAAATTTGCCATCTCATGTTTTTTTTTTTTTAAGTTTCTTGTTCATTCTATGACCTGTGTTATCAGTCTCTATGAAATTAAACTTACTGAGTGCATCCAGCCAGCAGATGGCACCAGCGCAGTATACAATCTAGTGAAGTTTGCGCTGAAAAGACGTCATTGTGTGGATTTGCTGCAGAAGTTATCGTGGTTAGAGGCAGAAATGCTCAGAACGAGTTTAGCGATGATTTAAGGACTAAAAACAGCGGAATATTCTCGGATAAATGACGTATGAAGTCTGAAAACACGTCAGAAAATCCCGGAAGTTCAGCAGGAAGTGTGTTTGACGCTCGGAGGGAGAGGATTTTCTAATAAACATTCCTCAAAACAGCGTGAATGCAACTGAATGCTACTTCAGGTGTGTTTTTGATGAAGGAACATTGTTAGAACAGGGTTAAAATCTCAAAAAACTCACTGTAGCAGAATATTTAACGGTTTTTGTGCTATTGCGTAACAAATTAGACTTTCTGAGGACACCCTGAAATTCGACTCTGTGTGTAGTGGCCGTTTCTTTCTGAAGCTTTTCCCATTTCGAGGAAAAAAAAGTTTAAATATTTTTACTGGTCCTTGGCACGACGCGGCCGCCCTGTGCACTTTTATCACTCGCTCCAAGTTTCTATAAAATCTGTCAGCTCTGATTTGCAGCTCAGTTCCCTGGGAGTGGTATTTGAATTCCTCAGAGTTGTAATAATAGAGGAGCTTTTGCATTGAGGAGGAAGCTCTTAATACATGCAATAAGTCTACATAAACTACTACTACTACTACTACTACTACTACTACTACTACTACTACTACTACTACTTTGAGTTAATGCTGCCAAGAGAAGAGAGTGCTCTGCAAAAAAGTCTTTCTAGATACGTTTAAATAACTTGAATTCAGGATATTCATCTTAATTTCAACAGCTTTGAACAGTTAAGATGCATTTTCTTTATTGGGCTTGCTTTTTTACTTGTTTAAAGGAGTTTTTGACTTGTTTCAGGTAATTTCTTCTTATTTCAAGCCACTTTCTTTGCCAGTGAGGAATGCGTTACTTACCTCATCGGCAAATACATTTTCTCATTTTAAGCTAAATTATCTTATCAGAAATGTCTTGAAACCAGTGAAATTGTCCACGTCTTCTAGTCAAAACGACTCAAATTAAGATTAATATTCTGGATTCAGGTCATTTTAAGCAATGCTGGATACAGATTTTTTATTTTGTGATGCAGTTATATTACAATATCTGGACACTATGATATTTGAATATACTTTTTGTGTATTTTCGTGTTGTCATATCTAATAGTAGCAGCGGTAGTAGCAGTAGTAGTAGCATGTCAATGTAGAAGAACTGCTTCATAACCCACCCAACAACAACAACAGCAAAGACAGATATATAGACCCTTTAAAACAGAAACGCTCTACATTCAGAACGGAGGCAAAAGTGAAGTGGAACATGATGTGATTTCACTGGAAAAACTGGGATTAACCTCAGAATATCACAAAATATGAAAAATGTAGATGATTTAGTGTCAGTAAAAGCCTCAGACACATGTGAGTGACATCAGAGCTGCTTTAAACATATTTATTATTGTATTTTACATCATGTTTGAGGAAATTATGATCAAGTCTTTGCATTTTTGATGAAGGAACAATCCAGATTTATGGGTTTTACTGGAAAAATACTCACAGAAATGTTGAGCCCACAATCATTTTTCATTTTATCTAGAGATATATTAGATACTGTTCCATAAATTTGATTCTAAGAAGCTAAAAAGTGTAAAGTGTATTTTGTCCATTGTTTGTCGTTGTGTGATTTTTAAAATTTGTGCTTTTGGACTAAAAACTGACTCTAATTCACCCCAGAATGTTTGATTTGACTGAAAATAAGTGGGTTACAGCTTTCTTTTCACATTGAACACGTCCAGCAGCTGAGAGTTTCCTTACATCAGATGTGGATAAAAAGGAATAAATTAATAAAAAAACAGCTAAGAGCTTTCTTTCAAGAAATTCAATAAACAGAAAAGTTATAGAAAACCACACTTGATGAGGGGCCTGTACTTCATTTTGCCTTGGGCCGCCACTGAATACACACAAACCACCAGGAAACGTCTTAAAAGTGGGACAAAAGCTGCGTTTCCCATTGAATTACTGGACTTTTCCCCTCCATACCAGACCACGCTGCTTTCTATGACACTTTATCTTTCATTCCTTCTGCTTTTATCACGGCTACTGTCCATTTACGCAGACGGCTTCTCAAAAACAACACTTCTCCTGTTATTATTCTGACCAGAGTTACGTGAGCTCTCGCCACAACTATTTCCACTCTCCGACCCGCGACCAAACCCAGGCCACTGAAACTTCGCCGCCAATTTATGAATCCGACGTAAAATATAAACAAAACAAAAACATTCAGTGGAAAAGTCGTTTTTCCGAGAGTCCAAAAGTTGCTGGAGACGAACCAAGCGATCATGGACTTCCTCGGGACGTTGGCGCGGCTGGACTTGGCCGATCCTGTCCGTGGCTCGGTTTGGACGGCGTCTCTGGACTTAGACCGGGTTTTGGTTCGTACTCGGGTGGGTTTTTTCGCCTGGTCTTGTTTTGCGCGCGTTTGATTGTGACAGGGGAAGAATTGATGCATCGTTTGTCTTGGCGGACGCTCTGAAGCCGCCGGGGCCGCTCTGTTTGTCGGAAATTCTTTCTTTAATCCTTTAATTCCTCCCACACTCACCAAAATGACTCCAAAAGACGAGTTTGGGTGTTTTACTATTTGTGAAACAAGATATCAACTTTGCGCGCACAACCACAGAGGCCTGTTTAAATCAATTACATTTTTTTGTTTGGAAATCGAAATGAGACCGCCAAACGTGCCCTGGGGCAGATTAACATAGTTGTGGCTGCCATTCACACAGGCACACTGCAAAAAAAGAATTTATTGATGAGTTAAAATGTGACTTTTCAGGATATTCATCTTAATTTCAGACGTTTTGACGAGTTAAGATTAGTTAAGAGTCTTTATTTGATGGAACTAGATTATTTGACTTGTTTAAAACCGTTTGTGATTTGTTTCAATGCATTACTTTCTTACTTCAAGACAAATTATCTGCCAGTGGGTTAAGATTATTTTACTTAACCCACTGGCACATTTATTTTATATTTTTAGGCGAGACACTACAGGCAAAACTTATTTTGTTCCGTTTTTTTGGTCAGTTTTCTCTCTGAACATATCGTCTTTCGTGTGGAGTCCAATCTGCTCTTAAAAATTTTTTGTTCTTCCATTTAATCCACTTTAACGATAGATATCTCTGGGACATTGTAACTTCAAAGGCCGTTTTCTTAAAAAAAAAAAGATTTTGACGAAAGGTACTGAAAGATTTTTTTATATCTAATTCTAAAACTGATTTTAAGTTTTAAGTTAAAAAAATGAAGAAAAGTTAAAACAAGACATTTAAACCTGGTTCTCTATTTTTCAGACTTAACGTCCGAAATATGTGTAATTTTGGCCATTTTTTCCACATAAAATGCCTTATTTCGATATGAAAACATGACATGATGAAAAACTTGTAATACATTTCCGTGAGTAAACTAGAGGAGAAGTTTACAATTGATAATCGATTTTTGAAATAACTGTCAACTAATTAAATACATTATCTTTAGCTGGTCTAAAAACAGATTCCAGAGCTGAGAAAAGACACATTTTACTCAACCTGACCTTCAAAATGACATGGAAAAGATGTGTACACAGCAAAAACTGAACTTCTCTGATAAATGCATCCGAAAATCCCGGAAGTTCAGCAGGAAGTATGTATGATGCTCAGAGAGGGAGGATTTTCTAATAAACATTCAGAAAAACAGCGTGAATGCAGCTGAATGCTACTTCTGGTGTGTTTTTGATGACTGAACATTGATAGAAAATGGTTTGAAGCTAAAAAAAAAAGTCACTGTAGCAGAATATGTGTCCTTTAATATAACTTTTCTCCTCCTTTAATCTGTTTTTTCTTCCATTTGACGTCGCTGTCATGACGCGAGCGCAGGAGCAGAGGCCTCGCCCGCATGTTGTTTTGACTAGCACCAATTTACCGCCTTCTCAACTTCCAAAACGCCGTATTAAGACCGACATGTCAGCTCCGCCGCCGGGAACAACGCGACAAAAACCAGAAACTCGCTGTTTATGCTCCAATTTAACGCTTATTTAACCCCAAGCCTGTCGCCTCGGGTTTCCAAACTGCTCCCCGGCTTCAGGCTCAGCGCGCCGATCCCACCCAAGCGCCTGTTCGGGGCTCATTACACAACGGCTCGCCCTTTTGATGCGCCGAGAAACATCTGAATCCAGTTTGGGCTAATTCGGACCATGCCTGGCGCTGCAGATAGCATCACCTGAACCGCGGCCAAGCAGACGTACGCGGCCTGATTTGTCAAGAATTTGTTCGTTTCTTCGCTTACAAAAGGGCCCTTTCCTTTTGGAGATAATCTTTTCGAAGTGCGCGATGGATGGGGAGCTGACGTAGGTAGCGCTGCACTTCGTTCTGCCCTCTCGGTTTGGATTTATTGCGGCGTTTGGAGCGTTTTTTCAAGCATTCTTCAGAGCCCCACCGCGTGATGTGTTCACCAGAAAAGCGGAATGAAACGAAAGCATGTTGTTTTCGTTTTGGGTGTTTTTATTGCGCAGAGAAACATGGAAAAACACGCATCCTTAATGTGATAATCCACTGCACGGCATAAAACGGATCTATCTCCATGAAAGATGTTGCATTTTTTCATAGAAGTTACGCACTGTTGCTTTAAAGAACACAGAGTATGCCCAACTGACCATGTTATAACTATTATATTCCTTTATTTCACTGTAAAAATTAATTCTAGATGAGTTCAAACGTCTTGATTTCATTATGTTAATCTTAATTTCAGATGTACGATTAGTTAAACCAGTGTTTTTCAACGTTTTTTAGGTTGCAGCACACTTTTTGGGTTTAAAAGATACCACGGCACACCACCTACAAAAACATGACCAAATCAGACCATTTAGTTAAACAATCTGGCATATAATGAGCCAAATCATGTTTGTGTTACTTTTTGGTGCTTTTAAATTTGGCTTTAGTGGTGGTTTTGCGTTCTGTTTTGGTGCAGAAGTTGCTCAAGACACTCCAAAAAGGTAAATTAGTTATTTACATCCGCATTTCTGGACCTGTTAACTCAAATTTGACGTTTTTTCAACACACACCTGGCAAAACTTCAAGGCGCACTAGTGTTCCCCAGCACTGGTTGAAAATCAAGGAGTTAAAAGACTATTTATTTAATGGAATTAGATTATTTTACTTGTTTCAAACCGTTTCTGACTTGTTTTGATACATTACTTTCTTACTTCAAGTCAAATTATCTGCCAGTGAGTTAAGATTATTTTACTTATACCATTGGAAAATATATTTCCTTATTTTAAGATAAATTATCACATGATCAGAAAACTTTGAAACCAGTTAAATATTCTGTAACACATGAGTAATTACATCTCATTGAGCCAAAACTACTGAAATCCCGCTGAAAAATATAAATTCAAGTCATTTTAAGCAGGATTCAGAATCTTTTTTTGTAAGACAGACCTGGTCAAGAGCAGCAGCACAATCAACACAGAGACAGTTTAGTCGTTTTAGTTGCATTTTTGTCACTTGTACAAATCTAAACTACGGCGCTTGCAGTTTTTATGCAGATTAAAGGACATTTTGTTTTTTGTGGAGGAAATTATTGCACTTTTTTGCTGTTTGTGTCACTTCAAATTTCACTTCGATTTCGATTCATTTTGTTGCACTATATTCAAACATTTATCATTTAAGAGATTTTGTTCCTGCCTCTTAGTGAGAAGGTTGTGGGTTAGACTCCTGATGCCCAGGAGTGAAACGGCTCAATTTGGCTTAATGTGAAACACTGCAGGTGAATAGGAAAAAGAAAAAAAAAATTAAAGACAGCAATTGGAAACTTCTCTTGTAAATTTAGTCACATAAATGTAAGAAAAAAATGTATTACAAGTTTTTCATCATGTCATGTTTACACATAGAAATAAGGCATTTTATGTGTAAAACGGCCAAAAATGCCCATTTAAATCTGAAAAATGGACAGAACCAGGTTTAAATTTCTTGGTTCATTTTGTAACATATTAGTTACAAAAAAATTTACAGAGGGGATTTTGGATTTCTTATTTAGTTTTTAGATTGGACTGAAAATTGTCCTAAAAATTCAAATTCCGCCTCATTTTTTGACTTAAAACTCCAATAAATCAGTTTTAGAATTAGATATCAAAAAAATCCTACTGTACGTTTCATGAAAATCTTGTTGAGTCCAAGATTGTACAGTTTGGCATTTGTAGGAGCTCCTTAATAAGTGGTTGTGTCCTGTATATTTTGCTTGTGAATTACTCAAACTAATGATTAACTGTATTAACTGTTGATTTGGGTTTGGTCGGATTTAAGTCCTGTTTTAACTTGTCTGAAAATGGTAAAACGATGCTTAGAACAATATTTCTCTGCACTACGTAATCAATTAATTACAGTTCATGAATCGCTAAACGTTGGCGCTCAGATCTCGGCCGAGTATGACGGATTAGTTCTTCTCGGAAATATCTTTTTGGACAAACTGGCACTTGACTTTTAATGGTTGTCGTCACATGGGAAGTTCCTGGAAAACATTAAGCGTTTGGAATCCCTGGAAAATGGCAGAAAATGCAAATATTTTGGCAAAATTTGTTATGGACTTGTTATCTCCCCAAACTGAAAACATTGCAATAAAAAGATGAGGATTTATGTGGCGGTTGTGTCCATCAGATATCCTCCATTTCGTCTTGTTTTGATGCTGGTTTTTCCCGGTAACTTCTCCCAGATTCTCGGCTCTTGTCTCAGACGTTTGGGAGGCGTTGGTTCCTCTGATCTTCTCCGCGGGACGTCCAGTTGGGAGATGTGCAAAACACTCTCGCGCGCAGACAGAACTTGGAATCTCGAAACCTCAACAAATCCCAGACCAAAGACGCAGCTCCGGGCATAAGTGCGGAAAATGGGCGTGAGAAATTCCTCGCGGTGTTTTGGAATCCAGAAAACATTCACACTTATTTACGTACGGAGCTCGCATTTCAAACAACAGCCTCTAATAGAAATCCTGGCCCAATGTAAGACTCTTAAAGGTCCAGACAAGATTTATTTATTGTACCAGATTGCAAAATTTGTCTGATTTTGACTCATCCAGGACAAAACCAGGTCTAATCAAGGACTAAATAAAGACTAAAATAGGGCGGAATTAGGTCTAAATAAGGTCTAAAGCTGATGATGATAATGATAAAAACAAGTTTGTTGAAAGTGTTGAATGTACAAAATCAAGTTAAAAAATGTTGGGAGAAAAGATAAAAAACAGAAATAGACTGCAATAAGAACCGTTAAAGGAGCCATTCAATTAAAGTGAGTTTTAAGAAGTGATTTAAAGGAAAAATTGTTATTAGCCTTTAAACATGCTCTTGAGTAATTGCCATCTCATGTTTTGAAACAAAAAAAAAGTGTTATTCTTTAAATGACAGGTTTTATCAGCCTTTGTCAAAAGACACTTACTGAGTATATCCAGCCACTAGATGGCGCCAAGCACTCACACAATCTAGTGAAGTTAGCCGTCAACTAACATTACGCTGTGGATGAGCAGCAGCAGTGATCGTGTTTAGAGGAAGAAATGCTCAGAACGAGTCTGTGATGATTTAAGGACCTAAAACAGCAGAAGATTCTCTGATAAGTGACGTATAAAGTCTGAAAATACGTCCCAGAAATGAGGAAGTTCAGACGGAAGTGTTTTTCATGGTGGAAGGGAGGTATGTATTTGTGTTTTTGATGACAGAACATTGTTAGAACAGGGTTTAAAGCTCAAAAAAGTCACTGTAACAGAATATGTGTCCTTCAAAAGATGTCTCTGATGGAGCGAGCCTCATCTCAGGCAGGTGCTTCCAAAGCCGAGGAACGTGGATCGAAAAGGCTCCGTCGCTCTTCGTCCTCGACTTTGGAACAGCCAACAGAGACCTGCTGAGGATCTAAGACTGCGTGGGGCTTGTACGGGTTAAAAGTGCTAGACCTAAACGAGCTTAAAAAAAAAAAGAGTCAATTCTAAAACGCACAGGGAACCAGTGAAGGGAGGATAAACTGAAATGAATGAAAACCATCAGAAACACTCCCTGCTGAATTCCCTCATTTTTGTTTGTTTTTTTACGCTGCTTGACGTCACTTCTCTGAGAATCTTCTGCTGTTTTATGTCCTTACATCATTGCCAGACTCATTCTGAGCATTCCTGTCATCTTTAAATAATCACTGCAAACTCGTCTTTCTTCACAAGCGCTTTTTAGCTCGCCATGCAGCCAGTAGATGGCGCCTAAACTCAGTATGTGCCGTGGAAAGCATCAAAGAAACAGATGTTCAATTTGTTTTATAAACTTTTTTTTCTAAAACATGAGATTCCAAACTCAAGGTACTCAAGAGCATGTTTAAACACTAATAACTAGGACTGTAATCCTTTAGTCGATTAAACGGTCGACCAAGATTTTTATTAGTTGACTAATTCAACACATTTATGAAGCAAAAACAGCAAAAAGAAGAAGATTTGGAGTAAATTTGTGTCTCTAACAAATAAATACACTGTTTACTAGTGCTTTTCTGTATAAACTGTTATTTTTGCATGAACTCCTGTGCAGTTTCGGTCTTCTGAATGCAGTTTGGGTCTTTTTTTTGGGCTTTTTGTCGACTAATTGGTCCTACAGCCCTAGTAATAACAATATAAAAAATGCAAGTTTTCAAAGGTCATCATCTCGACACTGTTTTTGAAATCAGTGTCCAGATGACGACCTTGGAAACCTTTTCTACAATGGAACACTCCTGGACGACGAGGGATTTACCCAAATGCAAATTAAAATCCTGAATTCAACATTTTAAACAAGGCTAGATGTACACGTTTTGCAGTGTATCTCGCACCTTTCTCTCGGCGCATTATATATGACCCAGTTTTAAATGTCATCGATGTCAAACAACAATCACTCACAGGAGCAAAAATGCCCTGCGTCCTTTGTCGTTTCAGATGTTTGCTCCACTTTAAGCGCAATTAACTGTAAACTGTGCAGCCACATCTCCACACGTTTTTCTTGACGGAAGAACAAAACATGTTGAAATCAGTCGGCAACATCTAATGACAGGGGCGGACTCACCATCAGGCAATAGGGCACAAAGCCTTGGGGGCCCAACCTGAAGGGGCCCCAGTAAGACGCTCTTCCCGATCATCACAGACGCAGCACTCAATATACTCAATATAACAGTAAAGTAGTGCAGTGGTTCCCAAAGTGGGTGAGGGATGAGCTGGGGGTCGTGAGATTATTTCAAGATCTCATTTTAATTAATATGGCATTGTATTTGCTCTATTTTTTTTTTATTAAAAACAGTATCTTTTAGTGAAATAGGGTCCAACAAGACAATAAACTATTCAAATAACTGAAACTGATTTAACAGGCTTTGACACTTAAAATTATTGCTAGTGTCATATTCATTTCGCTTTGGGGGTCCAGAGTCAATTGCGTGGCTATTTTGGGGGTCCTGGCCAGAAAAGTTTGGGAACCCCTGGTGTAATGTACTTTTAAACAAGAAAAAGAGCAACAAAATAGTCTGGGATTGTTTCTGCACTGGAAAAAATATGGTCTTAAATAAGATAACAAGTTAATAAGTACTTGAAATAAGTAGTATTTAACTTGTTTTGAGTATATTTTGAAGTAAGATTACCAATGGAACAAGCATAAAATATCTTGTTTTAGTTAAATTATGAAAAAGACAAGCATTTTCTGTCTTGAAATTAGAAAAAAGACGCTACTGCACCTGAAATAAGAACAAATGTACTTGTTCTATTGTCTAAATGTATTCAAATCAAGATAAATACTACGAATCCAATCACGTTTTAACTTATTTTCTTATTTACGGTTGTACATTTTTCCAGTGTGCCCAAGCCACGCCCCCTTAATAAAGCTAAATAGTAAATACAATATTCACCTTATTCAGGAAGTTGTCGTGGGCGCTGCCATCTTTTTCTGTTGTAGTTGACATGGAGCAGACGTCTTCTTTAGTTATATCCACGAATTGTTCTTCTTAAAGACACATGCGCAGGAGATGCATTCGCCCGACGTGTCTGGGAGGCTTCACTGCGAGTCTTCTTCAGAGGTTTTCCGTCTCCAGCGTTGGTGGTGTGTCACAGCTGCTCCAAATATTCCTTTAATTAGTCCAACAAAGTTCATCATGTCTTCTTTAGTGACACACCACCAACGCAATGCATCAAAACGCAACTAAAAGTGACAAAAACATGACTAAAAACGACACAGATGCGACTAAAAGTGACAACAAAATGTGAATTTGAAGAGAATCCTATTATTAAAACATAAATCACAAATCTAATCACAATTGCACTGGTCAGAAAAATCACAACTAGATTTTTTTTGCAGAATTGCCCAGCTTATTGTGTAACTTAAATCAGTAATCAGTAATGTAATTTAAAGCAGCCGGAAAATGTGTTAAAATGCACCAACAAATGGGAAATATGGAATGATTTCTTAAATATTTTTCTGGGGGGAGACCTCCAAACCCCCTGTTTAGAACATTTAAGGTATTACAGTTACCCTTACCAAAAGTATGAACCTGTCAAATAAAAATAAATAAAAAGAAACAACAAAAAACAAAATCTTCCTTCCAAGAACAATTCAAGAGACGGAACAGAAACGTTATAGAAAACAACACTTGAAGAAGAAGGGCCCCTGTTTAACTTTGCCCTGGGCCCCCAGACTCCCAGGTCCGCCCCTGTCTAAAGCAGTGGTAGAAAGTGTTTTTCCCGTGCGTCTGGTGCCCGTCCGTCCAAACAGCACTTGTCTGTGTCCTTTGTCTGGACCCTGGATGTGGGGCAGGTCCTGAGGGCGAGCCATTATTCCAGCTCCATCTCAGCAGAGAACAGCTCTCTCTTCTCTCACCTCGCTCCCTTTATCTCTCTCTTCACTCTCTTTCTTTCTTTCTTTCTTTCTTTCTTTTTTTCTCGCCTCTCTCTCCCCTCTCTTTCTTTTTCTCCTCTTTCTCTCTTTTCCTTTCCTCTCTCTCCTCTTCCCCTCCTCTCGTCCTCTTTCTCTCTGTACCTCCCTCCTCGGTCTCCCTCTTGCTTCCTTTCTCTCTCTCTTTCTTCACTCTCTTTCTCTTCTTTTCTTCCCTCTCTTTCTTTCTCTTCCTTTCTCTCTCTCTCGTCTCGTTCTCTCTTTCTTTCTCTCTATTCCTTTTCTCTCTCTCCTCTCTTTCTTTCTCTGCCCTTTCTCTTTTCCTCTCTCTCGCTTCTTTTCCTTTCTCTCTCCTCGATCTCCCTCTCGCTTCACTCTCTTTCTCCCCCCTTTCTCTCTTTTCCTTTCATCTCTCTTCTCTTTTTCTTTCTCTCTCCACCTCTCTCCTCGCTCTCAATCCCTGTCTTTCTTTCTTTCTTTCTCCCCCTCTCTCTCCTCTTTTTCTTTCTCTCTCTTTTACCTATGTTTTAATTCTCTCTCTCCCCCCACCTCTCCCCCTCTCCTCTCTCCCCGTCCCTCCCCTCTCTCCCTCCCTCTCCCTACCCCTCTCTCTCTCTTCCTCCCTCTCCTCTATCTTTCTCCTCTCTCTCTCTCCCCCTCTCCTCTCTCTCTTTCTCCCTCTCTCTCTTCCTCCCTCCCCCCCTCCTCTCTTTCTTTCTCTCTCTTTTACCTGTGTTTTAATTCTCTCTCTCCCCCTACCTCTCCCCCCTCTCCTCTCTCTCTTTCCCCCTGTCCCTCCCCTCTCTCCCTCCCTCTCCTACCCCTATGTCTCTCATCTCCCCCCCTCTCCTCTCTCTCTTTCTCTCTCTCTCTCTCTTCCTCCCACTCCCTACCCCTCTCCTCTCCCCCCCTCTCTCTCTTTCTCCCTCTCTCTCTTCCTCCCTCTCCCTCCCCCTCTCTCTCCCCCCTCTCCTCTCTCTCTCTCTCTCTCTCTCCCTTTCCCCCTGTCCCTCCCCTCTCTCCTTCCCTCTCCCTACCCCTATCTCTCTCATCTCCCCCCTCTCCTCTCTCTCTTTCTCTCTCTCTCTTCCTCCCCCTCTCTCCTCTCTCCTCTTCCCCCCCCCCCCTTCTCTCTGTTGCGAGGGGAGGACGGGGGCATTGAGCGTGTCCCCAGGTGCGCCCACGTCAGATTCGCTGAAAGCCTTTTGTCAGAGTGTCCAGTCCGTCGCGATCTTCCCAGCGCCAGAGACAGGGCCCATTTTAGCACCTGACAAAGAAAAGACACAGGACGCAACGTTAACCTTCTCTTTCTGAGTCGCTCGCAGAGAGGGAACGGAGTCAGGGTTTGACTGTGAAAGAATCGAGTTTTAGAACTGGTTTGGTCTTACTCTGGTTCTGGTTTAGTCCTGGTTCGGTCGTGGTTTAGTCCTGGTTTAGTCCAGCTCTGGTACTATTTTAGTTGTGGTTTAGTCTTCCTCTGGTACTGGTTTAGTCCTGGTTTAGTCTTGCTCTGGTACTTGTTTAGTCCTGGTTTAGTCTTGCTCTGGTACTTGTTTAGTCCTGGTTTAGTCTTGCTCTGGTCCTTGCTTAGTCTCACCGTAGTCCTGGTTTAGTCCTGGTTTAGTCTCACCCTAGTCCTGGTTTAGTCCTGGTTTAGTCTTGCTCTGGTCCTTGCTTAGTCTCACTGTAGTCCTGGTTTAGTCCTGGTTTAGTCTCACCCTAGTCCTGGTTTAGTTCTGGTTTAGTCCTGGTTTAGTCTCACCCTAGTCCTGGTTTAGTTCTGGTTTAGTTCTGGTTTAGTCCTGGCGACAAAGCGACAAACAAGTGACGAAAAGCGACAAAGAAATGACTAAAACCAACAAACATGTGACTAAAAGCAACAAAAATACAACTGAAGGTGACAAAAATGCAACTAGAAGCGACAAACCCCAAAGGACGTTTTCTTAAAATGCGTTTTTGTCCCTCGAGACATAAAGATCAGCCTTAAAGTAGATCCTACACCAAACTGTACAATCTGGACTCAACAAGATTTAGACCAAACGGACAGAAGGATTTGTTGATATCTAATTCTAAAACTGATTTGTTAAAATTTAAGTCAAAAAAATGAGGCAAAATTAGAATTTTTTGGAGAATTTTCAGTCTAATCTAGTTTACTCAAAAACTAAATAAGAAATCCAAAATCCCCTCTGTACATTTTTTTGTAACTAATATGTTTAAGAAAGTTAAACCTGGAAATTTAAACCTGGTTTTGTCCATTTTTCAGATTTAAATGTCCCAAATATGTGGATTTTTGGCCATTTTTTCACATAAAATGCCTTATTTCTACATGAAAACACGACACGATGAAAAACTTGTAATACATTTTTTTCTTACATTTAAGTGAGTAAACTACAGGAGAAGTTTAACATTGATATCTTTAAATCTAACTTTTTTCCCTATTCCCCTGCAGCGTCTCCCCTCACAGCCCTTAAACGTCTTTTCTCGTGTTTGTTCTCAGCGTGTGATCGTCTTCTGTCGTCCTTCTGTGTCTTGCAGGCTCCACAGAGTCCGTGAGCGAAGTGTGTCCGCCCCAGAGGAACTGTCAGCCCGGTAAGTCTCCGTCGTTAAAGTATCCTCAGTGTGTTTATCCGTCCTGCCTCTGGACATCGCCGCGTGGTCCACCCGGCGGCCCATTCCGGCTCAAGTCTCGTTCTGCCTCTCCGCAATCTTTCCACGAGCTGCTTCTCTTCAGAGGATTTCAAATATGAACGTTTTGGTGTATTCTTCCCGAGGCAACCACCACAGAAAGTAAATGTTGAAACATCCGGGGGGTTTTTGTTCGTTTTGACATTTGAAGAAGCTCCCGGCAAAGTTTTGTGTCTCAATTTTCTTCGCGTAAAGTTTGACAAAGTTATAGGGTTCGTTCACGGAGAGACAAATTGTGAAAGGTAGTTTGACTTTAACCTTTTGTCGTTACTGTCCTACTGCAAAGACAAGAAGATTAAATGTGATGAGTGGGGTTGGGGTTCGATCTTTTGTCTCGAGATCTCGCCAGATTGAAATGTCTCCAGATTGTACGAGTCACGATAATTATTTAATAGAATTAATTGTTTTTACAACTACTGAAGAGTGCAATAACCGTCCTGGAAGAATTATTATTTAAGGCGCTTTGTCTCTTGGTTTTTTGGTCAGTTTTCTCTCTCACATGTCGACTTTCATGTGGAAACAACAAACATGTCCAATCTGCTCCTAAAGATGTTTGATTCTTCCATTGAATCCACTTCATCCATAGATTTCTCTGGGACATTGTAACTTCAAAGGCCGTTTTCTTCAAATGCATTTTTGTCCCTCGAGACATAAAGATCAGCCTTAAAGTAGATCCTACACCAAACTGTACAATCTGGACTCAACAGGATTTAGACAGAACTGACACAATATTTGATTAAATGTGACAAAATGGTGACTAAAAGTGACAAAAATGCAGCGGAAAACAACAAAAACACAACTAAAAGTGACAAAAAAGCGGCAAAAGCATCAAAAAACGTGATGATAGGTGACAAATATGTGAGGAAAAGTGACAAAAACATGACTAAAGGCAACTAAATGCGGTTAAAACACATTAAATGACATTAAACTTCAAAGGACGTTTTCTTAAAATGCATTTTTGTCCCTCGAGACATAAAGATCAGCCTTAAAGTAGATCCTACACCAAACTGTACAATCTGGACTCAACAAGATTTAGACAAAACGTACAGAAGGATTTGTTGATATCTAATTCTAAGAAAAAAAGTTTTAAGAAAAAAATGTATTACGTAAGTTTTTCATCATGTCATATTTTCATGTAGAATTTGTAGGCATTTTATGTGTAAAATTGCCAAACATTGCACACATTTGGGACATTTAAATCTGAAAAATGGACAGAACCAGGTTTAAATGTATTGATTAATTTTGTAACATATTAGTTATAAAAAAAAATGTACAGAGTGGATTTTGGATTCAATCTTATTTAGTTTTTGAGTAAACTAGATCTGACTGAAAATTGTGATAAAAATTTAAATTTCTACTTTTTTTTTTTTTTTTTTTAAACTTAAAACTCTCATAAATCAGTTTTATAATTAGATATTTAAAAATCCTTGTGTTTGTTTTGGTCTAAATCTTGTTGAGTCCAGATTGTACAGTTTGGTGTAGGATCTACTTTAAGGCTGATCTTTATGTCTCGAGGGACAAAAATGCATTTTAAGAAAACGTCCTTTGAAGTTCCAATGTCCCAGAGAAATCTATGGATGAAGTGGATTCAATGGAAGAATCAAACATCTTTAGGAGCAGATTGGACACGTTTGTAGTTTCCACGACATGTCGAGAGAGCAAACTGACAAACAAACAAAAAAATCGAGTTTTTTGTTGTGGCTCGCGTTAAAGCGTCTCAGTTTAGCGTTACGTTTATTTATCGAGCGTAATCCCCAAACGGAGCAATTCAAAGTGCTTTACAGAACAATAAATGATGCATCCAAACCCCAAAACAACGATTAAGACGAAGCTCGACAAAGAACGACTGTAACTGGAGCCGATGGTATCAAAGCCGCTCGTGTGTTTAACAGTTTGAAGGATTAGCTTTGAGGAGACGTCCACTTCCTCGGTTTCTTGTCGTTCTCGGTCGATGAAAGCGGATTGTTGCGGTTAAGTTATGCCGGGGCTCGGGGCAGGGCTTGTTGAACCTGAATAATGAGTGTACTTAAGCCCACCTGCTGCACCGACACAGAGGAGCGCCCGGGAACGCTCGCTCGCGCTCTCTGCATTTTTGAATTTGACCCAAACGTTTCAAAAATGCGAGGCAATTACCGCGTTCTTTGGACGTCTTGTTTTTCCATTTAGAGGCGGGACACGAGTCAAAGATGAATCATAACTGTTACAATCACCACAATCGAAGAAAACACAGTCTGAAATAAGAGAACATTAAAGGGGCTGTACCTGATTTGTACTGTTTTGAATGTGTTAAGGTGAGATGCTGCAGGTGAATAGGAAAAAATCTTAAAATTAAAGATATAAATTGCAAACTTCTCCTGTAGTTTCTCACATTAATGTAAGAAAAAACATTTATTACAAGTTTTTCATCGTTTTCACGTAGAAATAAGGCATTTTATGTGAAAAAACGGCCAAAAATCAATGTATTTGGGACATTTAAATCTAAAAATGGAGAGAACCAGATTGAAATTTCTCAGTTCATTTTGTAACATATTAGTTATAAAAATGTACAGAGGGGATTTTGGATTTCTTATTTAATTTTTAAAGTGCGTATGACGGGTTTTTATGATTTTCTAATTTTGACTTTCTTCAGTGTATTAATACCTGTTGTAAATATAAATTGTAGTTTTACACCAATCAAGTCATTATTTGTGGAGAAAAGTTGCTAAATCTGTTGACAATTACAGGAAGTAAACAAACTGATGACATCACACTGGGGAGACAAAGGTTAAGCATAATTTACACAAAATAAACTACTTTTTTGACCCTTTAAACATTAATTCAACAAAATAAAGGCGTTCACGTGTGTTTTTCTTTGTCAAATGAACAAAATCTGTGACATTAGATGAGTTTTGGCCCAGTGTACAGTGTGGTTGCTATGGTGATTTCCTAGTGTGATGTCATACGGTACAACCAGGAAGTAAAAATTAAAACCTAAAAAATAGCTAAACTGGGGTAAAATGTGTTAAGATTTTAGGAGAAATTTGATTATATGTATCTTCACTGCATTTTAGTTAAATGTGTACTTCCACTTGTCATAGGCCCTTTAAAGTGTTAATAAACTAGATATTTATGATACTGGGACTGCATTTGGAAAGTGAGCGAAACATGTGACTGACGTAAAGAGCTTAACTTCAACTAGTTCTGTTTTTCACGTTTCAAAACAGTAAAAATCAGGTACAGGGCCTTTAATAAATGCATGAAGTATTTATCTTGTTTTGAGTATATTTTTACTTCATTACACTGCTTTTTGAGTAAAAATAATTAAGAAAATTTGATCCATCCAAGTTTTTTTTTTCTTTTTTTCCCCTTGTTTAATGTTTTACAAGAAATGTATGAAAATTACTGATTGATTGATTGCTCGATGTAAAGAAATCATCATCGCGGTCTTAAAATAAAGATTGCTAATGGAACAAGCATTAAATATATTGTTATAAAGTAAAAGAGACATGCATTTTCTAACTTAGAATTTAAAAAAAGGACAAAACTTACTTGTTCTGTTGTCAAATTGTATGTCAAAAAAGTCAAAATACTTATTTCAATCACTTTTAACTTACTATCTTATTTAAGTTTGTCATTTTTCCAGTGTATGTCCTTCACTTATGAACTTCTAAAGCTGAGAAATTGATCAAATTTTAATTAAGATTGACATTCAGTCCTGTCTGATGTCTTTTATTGACAAAAGTCTGTTTCTTTGTTTGATTTTCTAACTTCCTTTCCGTTGTTTTTGTTTCAGAAAAGCGGATTCTGTCTGAAGTCCTCGAGCGCAGCCTCCTCTCGCTGCTCTTCATCCCTCTGTTAGCCATCATCCTCCTCCTCGTCTGGAAGGTAGCTCCACGTTTCTGTTTATCCCAGTGACTTTGACCTTTTAGTTAAGTTTTGTTGCGTTTTTGTTGCTTAGTTGCATTAAGTTGCGTTTTTGTTGATTTGAGTCGCGTTTTTGTTGATTAGAGTCGCGTTTTTGTTGATTTGAGTCGCATTTTTGTTGATTTGAGACATTCTTATTCATGTTTTTGTCACTTTTGGTCGTGTTTTTGGCTCTTTTAGTCAAGTTTTTGTTGCGTTTTTGTTGCTTAGTCGCTTATAGTTGCGTTTTTGTTGATTTGAGTCGCGATTTTGTTGATTTGAGACATTCTTATTCATGTTTTTGTCACTTTTGGTCGTGTTTTTGGCGCTTTTGGACATTCTTAGATGCGTTTTTGTCACTTTCAGTTGCGTTTTTGTTACTCGTTAGCATCAGCCGTTTCCTATTTATCGACGCACGGCACTCGCTTTGTCAAGACTCAAAAGGAGATGTTATTGCGCGTAATGCCTCGAACATCATCCAAAGCCAGTCCAATCCTTTACATTTTTAATCACGTCTTTGTTGTGTTTTTGTTGCTCAGTCACTTATAGTTGCGTTTTTGTTGATTTGAGTCGCGTTTTTGTTGATTTGAGACATTCTTATTCATGTTTTTGTCACTTTTGGTCGTGTTTTTGGCTCTTTTAGTTAAGTTTTTGTTGCGTTTTTGTTGCTTACTCGTTTATAGTTGCGTTTTTGTTGATTTGAGTCGCGTTTTTGTTGATTTGAGACATTCTTATTCATGTTTTTGTCACTTTTGGTCGTGTTTTTGGCTCTTTTAGTTAAGTTTTTGTTGCGTTTTTGTTGCTTACTCGTTTATAGTTGCGTTTTTGTTGATTTGAGTCGCGTTTTTGTTGCTTGTAGTTGTTCTTTATCATGTTTTTGTCAGACCATTTAAGTTAAAAAATATTGTATGTAATGAGGTAAATAATGTCTGTGGAACTGTCTAGTTCTTTAAATTTGGTAATCGTGATGGTTTTGCGTTCTTTCTTTGGTGCAAATGTTGCTCTGGACACTCCAAAAAGGTAAATTAAATCCGCATTTGTGAATCTTTTAACTCAAACTGGACATTTTCTCAAAGCACAGCTGGCAAAACCTCAAGGTGCACTCGTGTTCTCCGGCACTGGTTGAAAATCAAGAGATTAAAGGATATACGATTATGTGGGTGAATAAATACATTTGAAGCGTTACATTTAGCTGTGACTTTGCTGTGTTTACGCAGCACTTATGTCGATTTGAGCTGGGAATACTCTCAAAACACTCAACATCTGTGATCGGCGGCAAACAAATACCTCCAAATGTGTTAATGACGTTGGCCGCAGACGTGTAAAGTGCGTTGTTGTTTCAGCTGCGATCTCGAAGGAACGCGCAGGATGTGGAGCAGACCCGGGCCGAGGACGGACTCTTCACAGGAGCAGAGGAGAGCGCTCCACCGCTAGACACCGACGTCTCTGAAACGTAAGAGCTGCACGATGAAACTGAGGAGAGGTTAAAGGTGCGGCGTGTACGTTTGCAGGTCGGGGTCTGAGTTTATTTGTAGAGGGAGTTTATTTGTAGAGGACAGAATAAAACTACTTTAAAAACACAAAACAAGACAGATAAATCAAGTTGTGCGTCTTGAAATGGTCCTTTAATCTTGTCTAAATTTTTCTGATTTCTTTCTCTTTTCTCGTTGCTTTTTCTTACTTTTCTGCAGCTGCTTTTTCCCCACAAAATGCCTTTCTAGTTTGTACACAAAGCAGTTCAAAATGCTTTTCACAACAGAATAAAACTACTTTAAAAACATAAAACAAGATAAATAAAGTCATGTGTCTTGAAATGGTTTAATCTTTATGCTTAATGCTTTAATCTTGTCTACATTTTTATGACTTCTTTCTCTCTTTTCTCGTTCCTTTTTCTTACTTTTCCGCAGCTGCTTTTTCCCACAAGATGCCTTTCTAGTTTGTACACAAAGCAATTCAAAGTGCTTTCCGCAACAGAATAAAACCACTTTAAAAACACAAAACAAGACAGATAAATCAAGTTATGTGTCTTGAAATGATCCTTTAATTTTGTCTAAATTTTTCTCATTTCTTTCTCTTTTCTCGTTCCTTTTTCTTACTTTTCTGCAGCTGCTTTTTCCTAAAACAATGCCTTTCTATTCCTATTCTTTCAGACGGCTGTCACTCATCCTTCCTTCCATTAAATCTCTTCTCTTTCGACTCTTCCTGGGTACTTTTCGCTCATAATAATTACATATTCTTCGCAAAAACAATCCTTTGCCGGACTATATTTGCGCGACTGGGGTCCCATTTTGATTTTCAGATAGCACTGAATGAATGAATTAATTAAACAAAATGAATCGTGTTTTAAATTGTATTTTCAGAGTTTTAGGAAATTAGTTTGATCAATAAAATAGTAAATTCAAGTTATTTTATTAGTAACCTACCTATTTATGCATTTAAAGTTGTATTTAGAGTGATTTATTCATGTTTGGACCAATGCTGTCTTGAATGGAGGAGAATAAAGCTTACTCAAACATTCCCATTTCCCCCTACCCCACAGACACGCCCACTGCTAGCTCTACATGTCAGACTTGTTTCGTTTATTAAAGCTGTGATTGCTAATTTTCACGCAACAAAAACTGCTATTTAAATGTGTCCCTGCTGTCACAAACTCTTTATCACGTTTTTAAAATCCACATCATTCATTTTCAGGTGTGGGCTAAGCTTTAGAACAGGCAAAATGATACTCTTGTGACCGCCCCAAGCTCAACCAATCGGAGCGTTGCTTTCAGAAATGAGACATTTCCAGGTTGAAGAGACATATCACTAGATGCAGACGCCTATTTTTTGTCACAAAGTGCTTCTTTTACAATGTACTCTTTGGGGAAGTTTGGTAAAAGTACAAATTTACAAAAAAAAAAGTGAGGTACCCCAGTTTTAGGTTGTTTTAGATAAATATTGCAGTTTAAAATGTTCAAAATATAATTAAATGATCCAGGGATGTCATATCAGTGGTCTCCAACCTTTTTTTCTTGCAAGGAGTGAAACTAAACATTTAATTTCTTTCAGAGACAAGTGGAAGGGGCAACAAAAGACAAAAACGAATGAAATGCTTTAGATTAAGGTTCCTTAGTTAACTATTTATAAGATGTTAATAAGCACTAATAGTTTGTTTATGCTCTTATAACGCCTTATACAGGTTTATAATCCATCAGACAAAACATGTTTGAGTGAATAAACCACATGTACAGAGCATCAATGAGCGAATATTACATTATTTTCAATGATCACGCTAATAAACGCTAATAAATGCCTTATAAGTGCTTATAAACACATAACAAGTGCTTATTAATGCGTTATAAATAGTTTACTATGGAACCTTAATCTAAAGCGTTACCAAAAAGTCTTATTGCACACTGTATTTTCAGAGTAAAACACAGAAACGATAACAGACAAAAGCATAACGTGCCTTCTCTAATTTCTCGGCAAAGTAAATCAAGACACTTTTTTGTATCTCGGCCCAGCGTTTTCTGGTGAAATTCCTCCGCGGAGAGTTCACATGATCAGCATCAAAGTCCAGGCCTTTTATTAGAGAAACGCTGATGTTGTTTTGAGGGAAAGCGGAGTCTGTGATGTCGTTATGTCGGCCCTGAATGCGCCGCTTATCCCCGTCATGCGCCTCACTCTGTCCCTCTGTCCTCCACAGAAACCAGCTCAACGTGGTGACGGTGTAACGCTCCTCTTCGTCCGCCGCAAAACTGGTACGAGTCACGCTTCGCTCTTTGTTCCACGCTGCACAGACAGAAAAACTATTGTCTTCGTGGCCTGATGTTAGCGTATTTGTCTTGGTTAAGATGTCAGTGGCACGGAATAAAGTTTAACTGTTACAATTATCGGGAGAAAAACATCACAGTCTTTCATTTTTACGATCATTGACGCCAAGAACAAACAACTTGCATCTCAGTTTTATGAAATTAAACGTTCTCAAAGTCAAAGAAAAGTTAATGTGATTCTAATTAGATGAATAAAACCTTAATTGCTCAAGATAATTTGATATTGTGACCTGAATGATCAAAGTTATTGACTTTGACGTCTCTAGTTTTGAGTTATTTCTTCGAGTTATTAATACATCTTCTGCCAAAGTGAAAATGGAAAATGTTTGCACTTTTTTTGGTCCCATTTCCCATTAATTGTTGCCATATATTAAAAGAAAGAAATACAAAGATTGAAAGTTTAAAATGTATAAAGAATTTTAGCAAAATTTTAAATATATTTACATTAATTGCATTTTAGTTAAATGAGTTGGCCAGTGTCAGAGGCAGTTTAAGTAGTAATTTCACACTATATTTGTGAGGAAAAACGGCAAAATGTATAAACCCTTTAAAAGTTTGTGAACAAAAACATTCTAAATTCAGAATGGAGGCAAAAGTGAAGCGCAACATGATGTGATTTCACTGGATAAACTGGGATTAACCTCAGAATATCACAAAATATGAAAAATGTAGATGATTTAGTGTCAGTAAAAGCCTCAGACACATGTGAGTGACATCAGAGCTGCTTTAAACACATTTATTATTTTATTTTACATCATGTTTTAGGAAATTATGATCAACTCTTTGCATTTTTGATGAAGGAACGATCCAGATTTATGGATTTTACTGGAAAAATACTCAGAAATGTTGGGCCCATAATAATTTTTCATTTTCTCTAGACATATATTAGATACTATTCCATAAATTAGATTCTTTTGAAGCTTAAATACGAATTTTAAGGCTAGAACATTGTATTTTGTCCATCGTTTGTTATAGAAAACTGACCTTTCTACTTTGGAGATTCAAATGTGTTGCTTTTTTCCCAACACAAATACTTAAAACCAGTAGAATTTAGATCTAACGTGAGAGAATCATTGAAAAATTTACAGACAACTTCATTTTCCCTCCAGTCGCCTCCATTCCAAAATTTTAAAGGGTCTATCGGTTGCTTTGGATTCTAAATTATTGGTATCGACACTGATCATGGAAAACCCCATATCTGTCGATTCCTAAAAGATACTTGGACTAGAACGGGACCAAACCAGTTCAAAAATCTGTTCAAAATTGGGTTCAAACGAGGAAAAATGTCAATTAGAAGGCGCTCCTGCCACAGCTGCTGCCTTGAAGTCCTGACCTGTGCTCTTTTTCCTCAGGGCCGTGCGGTTTTCTCGCGTTGGCGTCGGAGTTGACTCGCAGGAGCTGAATCCACACGACGGCGTGAAGTTTCCAGCAGTTTCCACCTGGAAGGACTTTTTTTCAAAAACACGCGTCGGTGCGCTTCTCTCCCCGACCATTTCAAACTCCGGCACCGTCCTCAGCTTTGCCCGTTTGACCGAGCGACAAAACAATCTTCGATAACATTCGTGTGGATATCTTTCCTGCCTTTCTGTCCAAGACTGCGTTAAAAACACCCGAACTGAACTGAAAAAGAAAGAGTTTTTGCAACGAGCGACGGCGAGAGAACACCCCTTTGGTTTTCAAACTTTCAACCTCTACACAAAATGGCTTCCGCTTCAGCACGGGACACAAAATGGCTTCTCCTTCAGGACACAAAATGGCTTCTCCTTCTTGCAACAAACCTGCCTCAGAAAGTGACTGTTTTGTTCCATTGAAATCCGGCAGGCTCCAACTTCTCACTACCTCCGCTATTCAATCATTCGACGGTTTCTCCACTAAACATTCCTGGTTTTGTTTTTGATTATTGGGTTTCTCTCAAACTTTTCATCCCAGTTTTGTTGGGGGTGTGCGATGTATTTATTTATTAATGATGACGTAAAAAAATAAGTTGTCATTTTTAAGAGCGAGCATCTTCTTCTTCTTAATGGTCACAGTTACAGTTGTATACGAACACAGCGCGAGAGGGTTTGAAATGTGTCACAGACAAAAAGTGATGAAATTTTTTTGTTGTTGTTGTTTTAAATGTTTATGAATGGGTGGTTTCATTAGTTTGACCAAAGTATGCTGCTTTTATGATCATTATCCATAGACTTTTCACCACGTGGAGCTGCCGGGTTCAAGTCGTTTACCATGTTTTTCACGGTCAAAAAATTCGCAAAAATGTAAAAATAAGTTGAAGAAAATTGGATAACGTGTAAAGATTTGGAGGGAAAAGACCACGAGTACGAGCACAAGCGCTAAAAAATATAATTGTGGTTAAGGACGGCAAATTAAGGCGAGACTTGTTTTTTGGTCAGTTTTCTCTCTCACATATCGACTTTCATGTGGAAACAACAAACGTGTCCAATCTGCTCCTTTTATTCTTCCATTGAATCCACTTCATCCATAGATTTCTCTGGGACATTGTAACTTCAAAGGACTCAACAGGATTTAGACGAAACAGACACAAGGATTTGTTAATATCTAATTCTAAAACTGATTTATTGAAGTTTTAAGTTGAAAAAAATGAGGTGAAATTTGAATTTTTAGGACAATTTTTAGTCAAATGTAGTTCACTCAAAAACTAAATAAGAAATCCAAAATCTGCTCTCTATTTTTTTTTATTTTTATAACTAATATGTTACAAAATGAACCAATAAATTTAAACCTGGTTCTGTCCATTTTTCAGATGTAAATGTCCCAAATATGTGGATTTTTTACCATTTTTACACATAAAATGCCTTATTTCTACATGAAAACATGACATGATGAAAAACCTGTAACACAGTTTCGTCTTACATTTATGTGACTAAACTACAGGAGAAGTTTACAATTGATATCTTTAAATTTAAGATTTTTTCCTATTCACCTGCAGCGTCTCACTTTAAAATCCTTCCAGCTCAATGTAGATCTCATTTCAGACGTACATTTAGTCCTGTTTTTAGGTGGAGAATGTACAACTGGCATGAACTTGGGCAAATCTTCAAACTTCATTGTGTTTTCTAAAGTTTTTAACAGATAATTTGCTATATTTTAGCTTTAGACCTCGGGATCAGCCCCCAAAAAACTTTACATAACAGCAAAAACTATTTAAAATGTAAACAAAAGAGCCCTGGAACAACTACATTTAACTAAAGTGTCAGAATACTTTTAAATGAAATTGAAGCTGTGTCTCTCACTCACAGTACCCCTTAACTTGAGTTTCAGGCAAATAAATGGGTTTACTAGTCTAAAATAGTCAATTATTACGATATTTTTGTTTTAATAATATTTATAGTCCAAGATAATCCAAAAATAAGATCAATTTACAACTAATGACGCGTTTTTTATTCATATAAAAGTACATTTACATCTTCTTTTAAAACCATTGTAAGCACCCCCTTGTAATTGCTCGCATACCCCTGGTTGGGAAACACAGGTTTACACGACACATTCTGCATTTAAATTTAAAAAATTGACTTAAAATAATGTATGTATTGAAAGCGCACGTTTCTTTCCATCAGTCTGCGCTTCCTCGTCTGGATTTGGCTAGACATTAGGCAACGTGACCCGACAAGCTAACACAAGCGAGCAGTTGTAATGAAGGTGATTCAGTCAGAACGTGTCTGGTGATGATTTATGGATTTAAAAAACCTAAAAAAAAAAAGGAAAAATGTTTATTTTGCATAATATGTGTCCTTTAAAGCAGTGGTTCTCAAAGTGGGAGACGTGAGATGATTTCAAGATATAATTTCATAAATATGACACTGTATTTGCTCTATTTTTAATTAGTTACAATTTAAGTTACAATTACAGTGTCTTTTAGTGAAATACGGGGTCCAATAAGACACTAAACTATTCAAACAAACAAACAACATTAAACCTGATTTGACACGCTCTGACACTTAAAATCGTTACTACTGCTATTTTCATTTCGCACACGGGGTCCCGATTACGTAACTATTTTGGAGGTCCTGGCCAGAAAAGTTTGGAAAACCCTGCTCTGTTCATGTGTTTCGTTCATTTTGAGTAAATCTGACCATTCAAAAAGCTATAATATTTTGCTTCGAGTTGTTAGTTACCATGGCAACGGTGCTATTTTCTTTCACTCCCAACCCATTGATACTTAATCTTGACCATAATCATCAAGGGTTAATCCAAATTCTGATAAATGCTGTGAAAAGGTTTATCTATGACGGCAATACCTTCATTTTAATCTCATTTTCAACACAATTGTATTAAGAAGAAGGGCCAAGCCACATTTTTAGATGGATTAAACCCGGAATTAATCCTGTTCCAGACCCGGAAAAAGGTGCGTTCAGATGTGGCGTTGTCTGGTCCTAAATTGGTCCCATTTTAGAATCGATTTGAAGCTTGTTTGGGCTCATTCCAGTCCTCGTTTAGTCCTGATCAAGTCCACGTTTAGTCCCAGTTTTGTTGTGGTGAATGTGCAAGTGTGAACACAACCTAAACCAGGACTAGAACAGAACAAAACCAAATCTAGTCTCCATCAGAACCGGCTCAAACCAAGTGTGAAGATTAGAGTTTGCGGGTTCAGTGCCAGTTTGCATGTTCTGCCCTTGTTTCCCACATCAACGTCGACAAGTTAAAGTTTTTAGATGGCGAAAAGTCCTCACAAAATCCTTGAAATCAAAAACAAATCATGTATCGGAGACATTTAAAGTGCCCATGACAGGTTGGACTATTCATTTAACTAGAAGTCAGTTAAGTTCAGCTAAAAAATCTACACATTTTACTACGGTTTAGCTATTTCGTAGCTTTTTAATTCTACTTCCTGGGTGTAAATGTTGACATCACACTGGGAAATTAGCAAGAAACCATCCAGTAAACTCATCTAATGTCACAGATTTTTTATATTTGACACGGAAAAACACACATGAACACCTTTATTTTGTTGAATCTATGTTTAAAGGGTCAAAAAAGTTGTAAATTATGCGTAACCTTTGTCTCCCCCAGTGTGATGTCATTAGTTTGTTCACTTTCTGTAATTTTCAACATATTTTTCAACTTTTCTCTTCAAAAACAGCGACCTGATTGGTGTAAAACTATAATTTATATTTACAAGAGGTATTAATACACTGAATAAAGTCGAAATTAGAAAATCATAAAAAAAACTTGTCATACGCCCTTTAAAGATGGGTCAAAAACGAAGATAAATTTTCTCAAAGACGTAAAAGTCAACCTTACACCTTAATTTGAATTCTACAAAACTGTCCAATTGTTTGAAACTATTGACATAACTTCTCGTGCTCTTGTTTATTCCAAAAAACACCGTGAAAAACCTGCTGGGACTTGAACCACGACTTTGTGAAAACTGTCCATGACGCCGGCAGCCTCAACATGCCTTTTTCTTCCTTTTCTTTTTGTACTTGTGCGGATGGCAAAACTGTTTATTGTCATTTGAAACTAAATCTGAAAAATGTAAAAAAAGAGAGAGTATAAAACCAAATAGCATTAAATAAATAAATAAATCATATATATAGTTATTTTTAAATTAAGTGACTGCTTATTTATGGAGTATTCAAAGGTTTTGGGCAGTTTTCTGGACAAAATATATAAATTATAAATCACTTTTTTCTGGACAATCTGACGTGTTAGTTAGTGCTTTAACAGACAATAAAAACCCAGATGAAGAAGCTACGAATGCCATTGCAATTGTGTTAAATGTCCACTTTTCTGTCGGAGGGGTCCGTCACCTGCTGGTCGCCATGGAGATGTTTTGCTTTGCCGAGAATGTTCCACAGTACACCATTAAACTGTTCAGTCTGACATTTATTCAATCACAGTCACAGATGTTTTAATGACCAAAACAAACACCTTGAAACACGTGCAGTATTAATGATAGTGGGCGTGCCACTCCACAGATCTGACTGGTAATTTGGCCTGGATATAGACCCTTTAAAAGCAAAAATCCTTCTAAATTCAGAACGGAGGCAAAAGTGAAGAGGAACATAATGTGATTTCAGTGGAAAAACTGGGATTTAACCTCAGAATATCACAAAATATGAAAAATGTAGATGATTTAGTGTCAGTAAAAGCCTCAGACACATGTGAGTGACATCAGAGCTGCTTTAAACACATTTATTATTGTATTTTACATCATGTTTTAGGAAATTATGATCAACTCTTTGCATTTTTGATGAAGAACAATCCAGATTTATGGATTTTACTGGAAAATACTCACAGAAATGTTTAACCCACAGTCATTTTTCATTTTATTAAGAGATATATTAGATACTATTCCATAAATTTGATTCTTTTGAAGCTAAAATACAATTTAAAGGCTAAACAATTGTATTTTGTCCATCGTTTGTTACAGAAAAGCAACCTAACTGACCTTTCTACGCTGGAAATTCAAATGTGTTGCTTTTTTCAAACACAAACACTTAAAAACCAGTAGAAATTAGATGAAGGTTCCTTGGTAAACTATTTATAATGCATTAATAAGCACTTGTTATATGTTTATAAGCACTTATTAGGCATTTACAAGCATTCATTAGCCTGAAAATAATGTAATATGTAGCTCACTGATGCTCTGTACATGTGGTTTATTAACTCAAACATGTATAAGGCATTATAAGTGCATAAACAAACTATTAGTGCTTATTAACATCTTATAAATAGTTAACTAAGGAACCTTAATCTAAAGCGTTACCGAATTTAGATCTAACGCGAGAGAATCATTGAAACATTTACAGCCAACTTCATTTTGCCTCCATTCTGGAATTTTGACGACATCACATTTTAAAACGTCTAAAAGAGTGGAAAAACCTGGCATAACGTGGCTTTAAAATTCTCAATTTCATGTAAACGGTTTGTGTATTTCGTAGAACATTCCCATGCTGGTATCTCCGCGTTTTCCTCAGGGCCGTATTCAAACACCGCGCCGCCGAGATTGTCTTTGTGAAATCAGATAAAGTTTAGAGCCCGAGGAGTTTACTGATCCTATCGCTTCGTCACAAGAAACGCATAAGTTCTGCGCGAGTCCCTGTGAAAATAAAGTCAAAATATACACTGCCTGGACAAAAAAGTCACCACCTGGAGCCAACAAAGAAACAGGTACAAGCCTCTTATTCAATAATTACAGCACGGCCATTATCTTTCAGCTGCAACGAGTAATTCTACCCTGGCTGATGCAATGAGTAACATCCTGTGGTCGATGAAAGGATGTTGGTCAAATCGTTGGTATGAATCAAGCAGAGAAAACAACTAAGGAGATTAAAGAAACTGCTAAGATTGGGTTAAAGGACACATGTTCTGCTACAGTGACTGTTATGCGCTTTAAACCCTGTTCTAATAATGTTCTTCATCAAAGAACACCTGAAGTAGCATTCAGCTGCATTCACGCTGTTTTGAGGAATGTTTATTAGAAAATCCTCTCTCTCCAAGCGTCAAACACACTTCCTGCTGAACTTTCAGACATATTTTCAGATCATCTATGTCAGGGGTGGGCAATTATTTTGACGCAAGGGCCACTTTGGATTTTTACACTTACCTGGGGGCCGGACCATTTTACACACATACTACTACGCATAGACTTAATGCCTAAAATATACAAAAAATTACAACAGAATAGCAAAAATCATTACCTTTATTTAGTGGGAACAGTGCGGTTGGTCACTCCTTTTATCCAATGCATCAAAGTTTGGTGTTATTCTAGTGGTGGCTGTTCTCAAAACTGATTTTTAATGAACAAGCAGCTGCTCAGGAAACTATAAAATGACAAATGCACTACACCTAACTCATACAATTTTTTATTGAATGCTTTGCGGGCCGGATCAAAATGCCAAAAGGGCCGCATGTGGCCCCCGGGCCTTAGTTTGCCCCCCTCTGATCTATGTCATTTATCTGAGAAACTTCTGCTGTTTTAAGTTTCTAAATCATCGCTAAACTCGTTCTGAGCATTTCTTCCTCTGAACACAATAACTGCTGCAGCAAATCCACATCATAACGTCTTTTCAGCGCTAACTTCACTAGATTGTATATTGCGCTAGCGCCACCTGCTGGCTGGATGCACCCGGTAAGTGTCATTTCATAGTGACTGATAACACAGGTCATAGAAAGACAGTGCAAAGGGAACTTAAAGGAAAAAAATATTATGCATTTTTCATATTGTTATTAGCCTTTAAACATGCTCTGGAGTACCATTAATTTGCCGTCTCATGTTTTCAAACTAAAAAAGTTTATTATTGATTAAATTATAGGATTTAGCAGCCTGAAATGACACTTACAGAGTGCATCCAACCATTAGATGGCACCTAATGCCTACACAATTTAGTGACGTGAGCACTAAACAGACGCGATGATGCCGTTGGCAGTGGCACTTATCATGTTTAGAGTCAGAAATGCTCAGAACGAGTCTTTGATGATTTAAGAACTTAAAACAGCAGAAGATACTCAGATAAATGACGTATACGATCTGAAAATACGCCCCATAACAAGGAAGTTCAGCAGGAAGTGGTTTTGACGCTTGGAGGGAGAGGATTTTCTTCTAAACATTCCTCAAAACAGCGTGAATGCAGCTGAATGCTACTTCAGGTGTGTTTTTGATGAAGAACATTGTTAGAACAGGATTAAAAGAGAGAGAATATGTGTCCTTTAAGGGATGGGGACAGAACAGCTGAGTGCACCAGCTGGTGGAAAAAGGCTGGTCTTAACCTGTGTCCGACTTAAAGCCCATAGTTAGCCCATAGTCATGACCCGTGCACTGCCTGAACGTCACCCTCTGTGCGCTGTGTAAGGTGTAACTTTTACGCTCAGTGTGGAGCAGGCGTAACACGAGAGAAGTGTGGACAGCGGCGATAGTCGAGAGCTGCAGCTCCATCAGCGGGCTGTCCTGACTTCCCCCTGCGCCCTGCCGTGTGCTCAGTGCTGGCTGCTGTGGCCCATCACGCTCTAAACCGTGGATCTGTCTTTTTGTTTTACTCAAACCCCGTACATAAATGAGCGTTCTTGTCATGTCTGTGAAATGTACAATAAATAATCCAAGACCGCGGCAAAATTAAACAAGACTGAAGTCCCTCCGCTATTTGTGGACGCAGAGCCGGCCCCTGGTATCGGCAGCGTAAGCAAATGCTAAGGGCACGTGGTGATGACACACGCTGGTGCGCCTGATCAATGACAATGCATAGTGTGAAATCCAAGACTCTGGAAGCTGTTTGAACAAACAACGTAATGTCCAACATCCCATAAGCTATTAGCCACTCTTCATTTCAGGTAAATCCACCTCTTATTCAAGGAGTTATGAGCATAAAGAGCTGATGAACTAATACGTCTAAAAATGTAATATCATAGTTACGGAAGAGAACCGTGACCAGGGCTGATTTACGCAGTTTATGTGGACCAACATGCGGTTAAGTTTCACTTTTCTTTTATTCAAGTACTGCATGATGTGTCCAACACCACCTTCAGGGGTAGAGCATTCCATAGTTTAGGACCCGCATCAGAAAAAGCTCTGTCTCCTCTAGATTTTAATCTAGACCTGGGGCAGTCCAGGAGCAGCTGGTCAGCCAACCTCAGTGCTGTGCCTGGAGTGTGCAGAACAAGCATTTCAGAGAAATAAGAAGGTGCTAGAATGTTTAGAGACTTATAAACAAATGGCCAAATCTTAAAGGAAAAATATTCTGCATTTTTCATATTGTTGTTAGCCTTTAAACATGCTCTTGAATTAAATTTTCCATCTCATGATTTAGAACAAAAAAAACTTCTTATTCATTCTATGACAGATGTTATGAGCCAGTATGAAATGACACTCACAGAGTGCATCCAGCCAGCAGATGGCGCCAGCACTATATACAATCTAGTTAGCGTTGAAAAGACGTTATGATATGGATTTGCTGCAGCTGTTACCGTGTTTAGAAGCATAAATGCTCCGAAAAAAGTTTAGTGATGATTTAAGAACTTAAAACAGTGGAACATTCTCGGATAAATGAGGTAGATGATCTGAAAATACGTCCGAAAATCCAGGAAGTTCAGCAGGAAGTGTGTTTGACGCTTGAAGGGAGAGGATTTTCTAATAAACATTCTTCAAATCAGAGTGAATGCAACAGAATGCTACTTTAGGTGTGTTTTTGATGAAGAACATTGTTAGAACAGGGTTTAAAGCTCAAAAAAGTATATGTGTCTTTTAATTTGGATCCTGAAAACAACAACACACAGGAGGAGACATTATTGGGAAGTCATTAAGAACTAGTTTAGTGAGCACAAAAACAGCACAAAGTCGAGGGGCTGGAGACTATCTACCCCAGAGATGTAACTTTAGGCCAAGGTCTGTCTTAAAACGCATGTCGAGATCAGGCAAGAGACACAATAATCACATTTATCTGGGACGCGGTGTCCTGTGACATGTAAGTGAGCATTCCATTAAAATTAATTAAACCTTATAGCGTGACATTTTTTCCATAAGAACACGCAGGATAAGATCAGGCACAGCTTCGACTGGTTTAATGTGGAGCTGGGGCACTCGGTCCTAACTCCATTTGTTGGACGAAGCAAAGCCGTAAGAGTTAGGACCCTAGAACTATAATTAAAACTGGAAGATGAATCCAAAATGGCGCCCTGTTCCTCCCTGTGGCCTGAGCTCATTGGTGCATGACCCCAAAAAAATTTATTTACTTCCTGATACGGAGGCTGACATCTTTGCTTTAGGGCGCCACGTGACGACAATCCCCCATGATGCTTTGAGCGACGTGAAAGACCAGCAGCTGCAGGTTTTTGTGTTAGCGTTAGCTTGTGTGATTGTAATTGTGTTCTTCATGTTAGACACACGTGAAGCGTCTGAAATGAAATAAAATACAACTTACAGGTGTCTCTAGTCGAGCCTTTTCCACGAGCTTCTGTTTGTATCGTCCGACGCTCGTTCATGTGACTCACACATGTTTGTGTGACGTCACTTCATATAAAAACGGTCATTTCTGTGATTTTAGAAACGGTAGAAAAGAACATTTCCTTCTATTTTATTTAAATACCGATAATAATTCAGTCCTGTCTGTGATTATAATGTGCAATGATAGAAAAAGGGTGGTTCCAAGAGGCTGCAGTACCTCGCACGGCCACTAATCAATCTGGGACACGGACAGAGGGGGCGTGTCTTATCCAGTTCATGGTTAGGACCAACTTAACTAACTAAACTAACTAATGTTGGTGCACTCAGCTCCTGGACCTTAAAGTCTATATGAAGGTTCTCATTTTTCTCTGATTCTGAGTTAGTTTTTTGGGAGGGCACCTGTGTTAAATATTTATCATTTTTGACATCTGTGAAGTAGCGGTTTGTGAAGAAAATTTGAAAAATAAAAGTTTAAAATGACAGGAAGTAGTGCCGAGTTGTAAAATGGAGTCCCTCTGTGATGTCATCAAAAAGCGACATACAACAGACAGTTAATTCTCAACTGCCGTCTTGTTTCCGTTGTAGTTCACACGGAGCAGACGAGCTCAACAGAAAATAAGTTCTACTCGACTAAAAAGCCGTTTTCAGGAAATCGTTGCGTTGTGACTTGTTGTTGCTCGTGTTCATTAAACATTTTACACAAATCAACCTACTTTATGTAACAATTCAGCGGCGAGACTTTTCCTTCGTTCGCCATTTACATCGACAAACCGGAAGTGCGTTTACAACAAAAGTGTGTAGCAGTGGCAAAAAGACGCAAAAGTGGGCGGGGCAGAATAAGGTGAATATTAAATTATTTTACTTTTATATCTAGATTGGTATAAATGAATGAATTCAGAATGGAGGCAAACGTTAAGTGGAACATGATGTGATTTCACCGGAGAAACTTGGATTAACCTCAGAATATCACGAAATATGAAAAATGTAGATGATTTAGTGTCAGTAAAAGCCTCAGACACGTGTGAGTGACATCAGAGCTGCTTTAAACACATTTATTATTGTATTTTACATCATGTTTGAGGAAATTATGATAAACTCTTTGCATTTTTGATGAAGGAACAATCCAGATTTATGGGTTTTACTGGAAGAATACTCACAGAAATGTTGAGCCTACAACAAGTTTTCATTTTATCTAGAGATATATTAGATACTGTTCCATAAATCCATTTCATTTTTAAATCTAGATTGGTATTAATGAACAGTAAAAACGTTGGCTGTATTGAAACACAGTACATCATGTCATGCCTTTTTCGATTTAATGAATTTATTTTACTACAATATGACCAGTTGTGCATTTTGAGAAGCACAGCACATCTTTTACGGACAACTTTGAACCGGATTTTTAATGAATTTAACATTACATTCCTTTTACAACTAAATGTGAACTGTGAACCAAAGCAAATGGCGTCTTTCATTGATAACAGATGAATGGAGCGAATGATTCCCTCAGCGCCGCTCGTGTTCCGTCCACGAGTCGATGAGTCACGAAACAAACGCCCCAAAACGCTCGCCTGTGAGCCGTGCTTTTGTACCATTTTGAAGAGCATTTACGAGTCACGAATAAAGTACACGGACACAAACAGCGCTACTTTTGTTTGCTCCAAAGTTGACTTTTCTAACAGCATTTTCAGTGGAATTTGAGGCCAGTCGCTCGGTGGTTTCAGCGTTCGCCCTCCGACCCGAAGAGGTTTGATCGCAGTTTGAATCTGTTCACGGTATTGTTTAATGCATCATACTTAAACACCTGTTAAAAGTGTGAAAACAAAAACATTCTAAAGTCATAACGGAGGCAAAAGTGAATTAAAACATAATGCTATTTCACTGGAGAAACTCTGCCTCTCAATAAGGAGATCGTGGGTTCGAATCCCAGACCACCCCAACATCGTGGGTTCGAATCCCGGATCACCCTAACATCACACGATCTCTCTGGGTGGAGTCTGCATGTCCTCCCCGTGTTACCGTGGGTTCTCTCCGGGTTCTCCGGCTCCTCCCACCGTCCAAAGACATGACTGTGTAGGTTAATTGGGAACTCTGAATTGCCCGTAGTGAATGTGAGAGTGAATGGTTGTCTGTCCTTATCTCTGTCTCTCTGTGTTAACCCTGCGACGAGTTGGCCACTGTCCAGGGTGTACCCCGCCTAAGGCCCAAAGTCACTGGGACAGGCTCCAGTCACCCGCGACCCCTAACGGGAATAAGCGGTAGAAAATGAATGAATGAATGGAAAATTGAGATGATTTAGTGTCAGTAAAAGCCACTCACACAAAGACACATGTGAGTGACATCAGAGCTGCTTAAACACATTTATTGTGTTTTACATCATGTTTTAGGAAATTATCATCAACTCTTTGCATTTTTGATGAAGGAACAATCCAGATTTATGGGTTTTACTGGAAAAAACACTCACAGAAATGTTGAGGCGGCAAATATTTTTCATTTTATTTAGAGATATATTAGATACTATTCCATAAATTAGATTCTTTTGAAGCTAAAATACAATTTTAAGGCTAAAAAATTGTATTTTGTCCATGGTTTGTTATAGAAAAGCAAACTAACTGACCTTTCTACTCTGGAAATTCAAATGTGTTGCTTTTTTCCAACACAAACACTTTAAACGAGAAGAATTTAGATCTAACTTGAGATAATCATTGAAAAATGTACAGTCAACCTCATTTTGCCTCCAGTCGCCTTCATTCTGGAATTCTGATGACGTCACATTTTAAAGGGTCTCTACAGCTTAATTTATGGTACTCTTCACGTTGCATTAATCATTCACTCCACACTCGATGGTGCCCGGGGCAGACTGTCTGAAGAGAGGCTGTCAATCTGCACCATCAGCCCCTCCCACCACCTCACACACCACTTTAAAGGCCCTGCACTTGATTTTTACTGTTTTGAAACTTTCTCTCACTTTCCTAATGCAGTCCCAGCATCTTAAATATTCACAGAGTTTAGAAGCATTTCTCACGAGTTTCTGAACCCAGAGCGTCACAGACCGCCCCGAGTCAAGCTAACAAACATTAGCATGCTGACGGCGCGCTTCCTGGTTTTCTCGCAGGATAAAACTCTTCATAAACAGATACAGAGAAAAAGCTGTGGTCTCATTTTCACCAGAATAGATGGTTTTACTGTATCTGGCAACACGGATTTTACTTTATTTCATGCAAAAAAATCAGGAACATGTACTAGCTCTGTTTTTCCCATTTCATAACAGTAAAAATCAGGTACAGGCCCTTTAATATGTGTTATGTTTTATATTCAGACTGTTTCTGTTTATAACATTATGCTCATGTTTACTCAGAGCTTTTTATGGGGGTTTATTGGGTGGATCTTGCCCCTTTTATTGCATTTTTCATCAAACCCATGCAGTGTTTGATGCTCTAAACAAAATAGTGTTTACAATGATAATAAAATATTGGATCTTGAAGTGGTTTTCACCGCAGAGCCTGGTTAGGACTATTCAGTGGAGCCGAGAAGAGATCAGAGCAAAGAGCAGCCGTTTAGAATAATCTACAATTTGGCAAAAAATTATTATCACGATTTTCTTGGGCCAGATCATGATTTCTGGTTCTTCCTACTTAACCTCTGGTTCTTCCTACTTTACCTGTCAACAATATTAATATTACTTCAACTGTAGTCTGTTCATTGCTGTTCACATGTTTCTCTTTCTCTCCACTTCCCCCGGGGAGTGGAGACTGTTTCAGACACTGCGGCGGCTGCTCCAGTGACGACCCCCCCACCCCCATCTGTCTGGAGGATCGATCTCTACACTGGACGATATATGCACCACCCGCCTGGAGGAACTCCCTCAACCCTGGATTAGCCACACCTCGTCTGCCTGGACCAACTCCTTCTTCTTTAGATGAACTGTTCCTCATCTCCTGCTGGAGGATCTCTCTACACTGGTGGACTGCTCCTCGTCCGCCTGGAGGAACTCTTTAAAGCCACCTCCCTCTTGAGTGGTTCTGGCTCCACAGTCCAAGTGGATGCGTCAGTCCTAGTTCATCTGCAGCCTGTCCGTCCGTGGGAGTAGGATCTCTCCTTCACTGTGGTTCTCCCCGAGGTTTCTACCTTTTCCCATGGGGTTTTTTGTAGTTTTTCCTCGCCGCGAAGGAGGGTCAAAGGACAGCGGCATTCTGGGACAGTTATCTGAACTGCTTTTATTTGTGGCCCATCGAGGCAACTGTTGTTGTGATTTTGGGCATTATAAAAATAAATTGATTTCATTTCATTTGGATTTTATCACGATTCATGTTCACTTTGTATTTTTGTATTGCCTTTAATAGAGCTGCACCATTTAGGAAAAATATCTAATTGTGATTTTTTTGACCAGTGCGATTGTGATTAGATGTTAGATTAGATTTTAATTATAGGATTCTCTTCAAATTCAAATTTTAAACCCAATTTTGTCTCTTTCAGTCACGATTTTGTCATATTTAAATGCATCTCTGTCACTTTTTGGCAGGTTTTGCTGCATCGTGTCGCGTTTGTTGTTTGTAGGCGGATTTTTATCGCTTTTGATCGCGCTTTTGTAGCTTGTTTCAGAACATGTTTGTACAAATCCAAACTACAGCATTACCATTTTAGGAAGAAATTATTGCTCGCAACTGAAGAAGAAGATCCAAGGTTCAAAACCATTTATTTGTCCCAGTTTTACACAAGACACGTCCCAGTTGCCGACCAATTTTATACCGGCCAACAACAAAGACAGGAATAAATTGCCAAAATAGAGAAAACTGCCTTTGAAAATGGCCAGAACACAAAAACGCACAAATAGAAGTTTCTCATATACTGTACTGTCATGAATGAGCCGTGAACGGACCAAGTGTATTCACCTTATTCGGCCCCGCCCACTTTTGCCTCTTTTTGCCACAGATACGCACTTCTGTTGTAAACGCACTTCCGTTTGACGAGAACTCGTTTAAAGCTAATGGCGAACATTCAATATCTAGAATATTAATGTTATTGAGATTTAATTGCTGATGTGACGTTGACAATTTCACTGCTTTCAAGATATTTCTGATGGTTTTAAGATAATTTTGTGAGTAAAAAATCTAGCTTCACTGACAAAAAGGGTCTCTGCCTCTGACAGGGTGGGCTCCTGTCACTAAAATACAAACAAGATAAATATATTTAAAGTTTGCTAAAAATAATGATAAATGTTATAGTTTTTGGCTGTTGTTTCAGTTTTGCGACATCACTCCCTGGTTGTAAATGACCGTTAAAACGCAGCTGATGTCAGAGATGTTTTTGTCCGACAAATGAAAGCACGCCTTGGTTTTGTTGGACGGACGTTTTAAGAGTAAAATAAGTCGTTTATTTTGAGCAAATGATGCAGAACCTTTGGATGGAACGAGCCTCACACTGTGACGTCATCAGTGTTTTACGTCCTGTACTTAATTACCCACTTTTTTTACTATTTTACTGTTACTCCTCACTCCAACCAGGGTGTATCCCAGTTTTTAGTTGTGAAAATCTTCAACTTTCAACTTTTCTTCACAAACTAAGGCTGCAGCTAACGATTATTTTGGTAAACTGATCAGTTGACAGAGTGTGACATGGATGAATGTGAGATTTTAACACAATTTTACTCAAATAAAGCTGACCTGAAGCCGTTTGAGGACGTCCTGGTGGAGAATATTTACAGACAAAAGGGTGTTGTCATCAAAAACACGAAATTTATACATTTTCGTTGTAATTTTTGTGAGATTCCTGCTTTGTCTGAGTCATAAATCCTCGTCTCTCCGCTCGTGGCACGGTCTAGAGCAGGGGTGTCCAAACTTTTTCCATCGAGGGCCGCATATTGAAATATAGACCAAGCAGAGGGCCACAAATCAATCGGGAAACGTAAAAAAAAAGCTGCATTTATCTGATGTTTCAAGCACCACCACATCTACATTCAGTCTCAGTGCCTTAATATCAGGTCTGTGTTGCACTAAAATGTTTGTTTTTTAGGTTAGAATTGTAGAAAATGTGCTGTAAAAAGAACTTCTCAGGACAATGTGGTCCAATTCACCAGGAAGGCTGAGGGCCAAGAAAAATTGGTCTGAGGGCCGCATTTGGCCCCCGGGCCTTAGTTTGGACATACCTGGTCTAGTGTCTGTGTATAGACCAGTTAACGATTATTCAATTATTTAATTAGTTGACAACAATTTCTTTAATCTGTTGGTTGTGATTAATCGATGAACTTGTTGCAGACCTATCACAAACTGACACTTGATTGGTGTAAATGTCCAATTAATTAACAGGTATTCTTCCACCAAATAAAGTCAAAACTAGAAAAATCCAGAAAAAAACTTCATACGCACTTTAACTAGTTCTGTTTTTAATGTAACTGTAAAAATGAGGTACAGCACCTTTAAGTTCTTGATGAAAAGGCCCAGTTTCTTCCCAAATGCAGTTCTTACACCTCTGAGCTAAGAAAAAGAATAATAATTTTGTTTCTCAATCACAAAGTCACATAAACTTTAAGGTGTCAGAGCTTGTACGTGAATGCCAGTGGGAAACCGTTCACAGATTTCAGGCTGCGTGTTTCAGATGTTTGCGCGCTACGATCTTATCTCTGATTGACATGAGAAGATTTCCTGTCTTCAGAGGTGGGCCCTCTATCAACATTTTGGATTTTCTTTTTTGTTCCGGAGCCAAAGGCAACCACGGCGTAGATATTTGGCCCGGCACTATTTTTATGGCGCTGAGATCTTTCTGCAGATACTTCACAGGAATGCAACACTGAACCCACGCTAAATGCCAAAGATCAGACTCTAAAGGTCATGTTTACGCTGGTTTACATTGGAGTGGATCAGAACAGTCCGAAAACGCGGTCTTTAGTGTCTGGTCTGGGCCGTTTAAGGTGAGACACTACAGGTAAAACTCTTTTTTTCAATTTTTTGTTTGTTGCTCAGTTTGCTCTCTCAACATATAGTCTTAGAAACAACAAACGTGTCCAATCCGCTCCTAAAGATGTTTTATTCTTCCATTGAATCCACTTCATTCATAGATTTCTCTGGGACATTGTAACTTCAAAGGACGTTTTCTTAAAATGCATTTTTCACCCTCGAGACATAAAGATCAGCCTTAAAGTAGATCCTACACACAGCAAACTTTACAGTCTTGGACTAGACGAAACGTACATAAGGATTTTTTTGATACCTAATTCTAAAACTGATTTATTGAAGTTTTAAGTTTAAAAAACTTGGTGAAATTTGAATTTTTAGGACAATTTTCAGATATCCAAAATCCCCTCTGTAAATTTTTTTGTAACTACTATGTTACAAAATGAACCAAGACATTTAAACCTGGTTCTGTCCATTTTTCAACTCCCAAATGTGTGTTTTTAGTCATTTTTTCCACATAAAATGCCTTATTTCTACATGAAAACATGACATGAAGAAAAACTTTTAATACATTTTTTCTTAAATTTATGTGAGTAAACTACAGGAGAAGTTTACAATTAATATCTTTAAATTTAAGATTTTTTCCTATTCCCCTGCAGCGCCTCACCTTAAGCGATCCAAAGCGGCTCCTGAGAGGTTCCCAAAGGGTCTGTCTCTCGTGGGCTCCAGCTTTAGCAGATGATCGGATCAGAGAGAACGCAACCAAAACAAGACGCAAAAAGCAGATAGAAACCGAAAGGAATCATTTCAACAACAAAAAACAAAAATTAGACTACTTGACAAATGTGACAAAATGCATCAAAAATTGACTAAATACAACCAATAGCAACAAACCATGACTAAAAGTGACAAAAAAACACAAGTGAAAGTGACTTAATGCTAAAAATGTGACAAAAAGAGAGTAAAAGTGACAGAGACAAACACTTCAAATCAGTGAAGTGTGACTTGTTTTTTGCTCGTGTTCATTAAACATTTTACACAAATCAATCTATTTTATATAACGTTTTAGAGAGAGACTTAGCGTGGTTAGAGACGTTAGCGTCAAACTGTAAGAGTGCCGATCATAGACATAAAAAGAGGCAAATGTGGGCGGAATAAGGTGAATAAATAGAGCCCACGTGCTTAGCAAAACAAAGCACGTTAGCAACAGCTGTTTCCTGTTTATCGACACACGGCAGTCGCTTTGTCAAGACCCAAAAAATATAAAATATGATATTCCTAGGTCATAATCATCTAACATTATCCAAAGCATTACATTTTTAGTCACGTTTTAAGTGTTTTTTGGTCACTTTTTTGTCACTTTTAGTAATTCATAGTCACGTTTTTGGTCGTGTTTGACGCCTTTAGTCTTTTTTGATGCATTAATCACAAAATGACACAGATTAATCACACAGTTATATAATACTACATCATTTGTAGCACTTTTCCTTATTTCTTCTTCTGCTGATTTGATCCTGGTTTAGTCAAAGTTTCCATTTTAATCATTGTATGGCAGTCGAAGTGTCCTAAATCTCCAACTGCCAACAAGCTCTGCACAGAGAAACTACTTTCAGTTTACTATAAAGTTGATATCAGCAAAAAAAAAGCTAAAAGAAAAGCAAATAAACCCATTTATCAGTTTGTGCAGCTGCCTTTAATTATGTCACTTGCTCTAAATGTTGATGAGCATTTTTTAAATAAAAGACTCTCTCTGTATTAGAGCTAACTATCGATTATTTCGGTAATCGAGAAGTCCAGCGATTATTCTTTCAATTAATCGATTAGTTGATTAGAACATGAAAGGCCTGTGAGATTTTTACTAAATTTGACCCAGATGAAACTGAAGGGAATCCGTTTGAAGACGTTCTGGAGGAGAATAATTACAGATAAAAGGGTGTTTTAATAAAAAAAGAAATATATACTTTCACATTCTCCTTGTTTTTGTGTGATTTCTGTTGTGTCTGAATAATTGAATAATAAAAGTTCTTCTCTCCAGCTCAGGGCATGTTTTAGAGTCTGTGTCAAGTCTATTACTTAATTAGACGACTATTTATATAATCAGTTATTGGTGATTATTGGATTAAATCGGGATTATTCAACTTTATTTCACAGAGGGCCAGATTTTTTGGATGCTTTTGTCCTGTAGGCCAGAAACAAGTCCAACATTTTAGAAATATGAAAAACATGTGAAAGGCTTTAACAACATCAGCAGAACTGAACCAGGACTAAACCAGAACGAAACAAAGTCTAAACAAGGATTAAACCAAGTCTAAACCAGGACTAAACCAGGACAAAACAAGGACTAAACCAAGTCTAAACCAGGACTAAACCAGGACAAAACAAGGACTAAACCAAGTCTAAACCAGGACTAAACCAGGACTAAACCATGAAAAAAACAGGTCTAAACCAGGACTAAGGCAGGTCTCAACCAGAATTAAACTAGATCTAAACCAGGACTAATCCAAGTCTAAACCAAGCCTAAACCAGGACTAAACCAAGTCTAGACCAGAATTAAACTAGGTCTAAACCAGGTCTAAAACCCAGACTAAACTAAATCTAAACCAGGACTAAACCAAGTCTAGACCAGAATTAAACCAGGCCTATACCAATAAAAAGAGATAAAACATTTTTTGTATTATTGAAGAAGGCTGAGGGCCGGATCATGTCTCTTGGAGGGCCTGATTTGGCCCTCAGGCCTTCAGTTGAATAGCCCCGGATTAAATATTTGCAGCCCTATTTTGAATAACTTTTATATTTATTCATGTGTTAGGTTTTAAATATATTGAACTAAAAACTGAAGAAAAATATCCACATTTGCTGAACTTTTAATTTTTTTTTATTTTGGTGATTCGGTCTAACTTTGTGCATAAATGCTTTAACTATATCCTATTACTATAAAAAATAAAGTGAGTGGAAATCAGTTTGTTCATTTGCTGACGAAAAACATTGAACTTGGTGCCAGTTTTTGCTTTGTGTGAATAGAAATGACAGAGATATGAATCATAAATTAGGAAAAACCTTCTGACTCACCTCCAGCTCCATCATAAAGTCTGTACAGTTTAATGTCGTGGCGTCATGTGAACCAAACCTGCAGAAAACGTACACATCTGCTCTCAATTTACTCAAAAGCCTTAAATTATAATCTTTAATATCCGATTATTTTATGGCGTAATAGTATCCTCTTCCAACCAGTCGACTCCTCATTCCTGTTGTTGCGCTTCATCCAGGCAGTATATTCTCTGATATTTATTAATTTTCGTGTAATTCCTTCGTCCATATGTGACCTGTGCTCGGGTGAACGGAGATCTCTTCAGATAAAACTCGTAAGAAATAAATGTAAAAACGGGATTTACAGGAGGTTTCAGAACATGTGAGCAGGAGACGGGGCGTTCAGGGACACCACGACCCGGGAAAAAGGACGCACACTTTAATGTCTTTAGTACTGATCAGCAGCAGAACTATCAGCCTCCTCCATCAAGAGTTAAAAGCGCTGTACCTGATTTTTATCGTCTAAAAAACTTAAAGATATCAGTTGTAAACTCCTGTAGTTTACTCACATAAATGTAAGAAAAAAAATGTATTTTCATCATGTGATGTTTTCATGTAGAAATAAGGCATTTTATGTGTAAAAACAGCCAAAAATACACACATCTGGGACATTTAAATCTGAAAAATGGACAGAACCAAGTTTAAATTTCATGATTACAAAGAAATTTGTTACAAAAAAACTTCACAAAGGGTGGATTTCTTATATAGTTTTTTATTGAACTAGATCTGACTGAAAATTGACTAAAAATTCAAATTTCGCCTCATTTTTAAAACTTCAATAAATCTGGCTTAGAATTAGATCAACAAATCCTTCTGTACGTTCTGTCAGAATCTTTTGTGGGAAAATGAGGAATAAATTCGTTTTTTGGTCAGTTTTCTCTCTCACATCTCGACTTTCATGTGGAAACAACAAACATGTCCAATCTGCTCCTAAAGATGTTTTATTCTTTCATTGAATCCACTTCATCCATAGATTTCTCTGGGACATTGGAACTTCAAAGGACGTTTTCTTAAAATGCATTTTTGTCCCTCGAGACATAAAGATCAGCCTTAAAGTAGATCCTACACCAAACTGTACAATCTGGACTCAACAAGATTTAGACAAAACTGACACAATATTTGACTAAATGTGACAAAATGGTGACGACAAGTGACAAAAATGCAGCTGAAAACAACAAAAACACGACTAAAAGTGACAAAACAGAAACTATGAGCAGCAAAAGCATCAAAAACGTGACGATAGGTGACAAAAATGTGATGAAAAGTGACAAAAAGCGACAAAAACAAGACTAAAAGCAACTAAATGCAGCTAAAACACATTAAACGACATTAAACTCCAAAGGATGTTTTATTAAAATGCATTTTTGTCCCTCGAGACATAAAGATCAGCCTCAAAGTAGATTCTACACCAAACTGTACAATCTGGACTCAACAAGATTTAGACCAAACGTACACAAGGATTTGTTGATATCAATTTTCTCTCAGCTCCTAGTGATAAACTAAATAAAAAATTCAAAATCCCCACGATAATTTAAATAGCCCATAATTCTTTTATAACTAATAAGTGTACAAAATGAAATTTAAACCTGGTTCTGTCCATTTTTCAGATAAATGTCCCAAATATGTGGATTTTTGGTTGTTTTTACGCATAAATGCTTAATTTCTACATGAAAACATCACATGATGGAAAACTTGTAATGCATTTTTTTCTTACATTTATGTGACTAAACTACAGCAGAAGTTTAACATTGATATCTGTAAATGGTTTGCAATGTCTCACCTTAATCTAGAGAGTAAGGCAAAGGCAGGTTTATTTGTAGAGCACAATTTGTACACAAGACAATTCAAAGTGCTTTACAAAACAAGAAAACTTGGATTAAAATCACAAAACACGTCTCACAAAATCGACTCGTAACCTTCTATTTGTGTTAGTTGTTCCTCAAAACAACAAAATGTTCTGTTCTGTTGCTTCTGGACAAACTCAGAGAAAACAGACTTTAATTTGTGTCGAGTGGTTCTGGAAGTGGCGTCATCTGTCAAAGAATCAAAGAGAAGTGAAGTGTGTGCGCCGTCACAGGAGACAGATCCTTCAGAAACCCATCCAAAAGGTCTGAAAGTCCCTGGACTCTGGTGTCTGCAGATGTCCGACACAAAGCTCCATGACGACGTGTCTCTGGTCAAGTGCAAAGTGTGTAAAGTGTTTGCTCACACCTGCAGCTCACTGTCACCGTCTGATCTGTGACTTCTACAGAAAGACTTGGACAGGACTTAGAGACACAGAGTGCGTTTACGTGAATAACCCGACTGTTAGGGCTGTAGTCGACTAAAGAAATTCTTGGTCGACTAAAGACCCGCCCTATCGACCAATTAATCGACTAAAAGGGGGCTATAAACGATCTCTAAACTATGAAGTATCTCCACGTATCTGACCAAACTGCACTTAAAGAAACAACTGCAGAGGAGTTCATGCAATTACAGATAAGTACTAAGAAACCATGTATTTATATCCATCCATCCATCCATCCATCTTCCTCCTCTGATCCGGGGCCGGGTCGAGGGGGCAGCAGTCTAAGCAGGGACTCCCAGACTTCCCTCACCCCAGACCCTTCCTCCAGCTCCTCCGGGGGGATCCCGAGGCGTTCCCAGGACACAGAGACACATAGTCCCTCCAGTGTGTCCTGGGTCTACCCCGGGGCCGCCTCCCGGTGGGACACGCCCAGAACACTCCAGAGGGAGGCGTCCAGGAGGCTCCGGAGCAGAGGCCTGAGCCTCAGCTGCTCCTCTGGACGTGGAGGAGCAGCGGCTCTACTCTGAGCTCCTCCCGTGTGACTGAGCTCCTCTGTCTCTGAGGGAGCGCCCAGGCCCCGGTGGAGGAAGCTCATTTCGATGCTTGTATCTGTGATCTCGTCCTTTCGGTCATTATGCACGCTTCTTTTATATATTTTATTAAATGTTTTATGTTGGACCTTACGCCGAAGCAAGTTCCTATGTTTGTTACTGCCCCCTCTTTTATGTCTCCCTCCCCCTTGTTACTGTCCCCCCTTTTATGTCTCCCTCTCCCTTGTTACTGTCCTCCCCTTTTATGTCTCCCTCCCCCTTGTTACTGTCCCCCCTTTTATGTCTCCCTCCTTGTTACTGTCCCCCCTTTTTATGTCTCCCTCCTTGTTACTGTCCCCCCTTTTATGTCTCCCTCTCCCTTGTTACTGTCCCCCCTTTTATGTCTCCCTCCCCCTTGTTACTGTCCCCCCTTTTATGTCTCCCTCCCCCTTGTTACTGTCCCCCCTTTTATGTCTCCCTCCCCCTTGTTACTGTCCCCCCTTTTATGTCTCCCTCCTTCTTGTTACTGTCCCCCCTTTTATGTCTCCCTCCCCCTTGTTACTGTGCCCCCTTTTATGTCTCCCTCCCCCTTGTTACTGTCCCCCCTTTTATGTCTCCCTCCTTCTTTCCTTCTTGTTACTGTCCCCCCTTTTATGTCTCCCTCCCCCTTGTTACTGTCCCCCCTTTTATGTCTCCCTCCCCCTTGTTACTGTCCCCCCTTTTATGTCTCCCTCCCCCTTGTTACTGTCCCCCCTTTTATGTCTCCCCCCCTTGTTACTGTCCCCCCCTTTTATGTCTCCCTCCCCCTTGTTACTGCCCCCTCTTTTATGTCTCCCTCTCCCCCTTGTTACTGTCCTCCCCTTTTATGTCTCCCTCCTTGTTGTTACTGTCCCCCCCTTTTATGTCTCCCTCCCCCTTGTTACTGCCCCCTCTTTTATGTCTCCCTCCCCCTTGTTACTGCCCCCTCTTTTATGTCTCCCTCCTTCTTGTTACTGTCCCCCCTTTTATGTCTCCCTCCCCCTTGTTACTGTCCCCCCTTTTATGTCTCCCTCCCCCTTGTTACTGTCCCCCCTTTTATGTCTCCCTCCTTCTTTCCTTCTTGTTACTGTCCCCCCTTTTATGTCTCCCTCCCCCTTGTTACTGTCCCCCCTTTTATGTCTCCCTCCCCCTTGTTACTGTCCCCTTTTATGTCTCCCTCCTTCTTTCCTTCTTGTTACTGTCCCCCCTTTTATGTCTCCCTCCCCCTTGTTACTGTCCTCCCCTTTTATGTCTCCCTCCCCCTTGTTACTGTCCCCCCTTTTATGTCTCCCTCCCCTTGTTACTGTCCCCCTTTTATGTCTCCCTCCCCCTTGTTACTGTCCTCCCCTTTTATGTCTCCCTCCTTGTTACTGTCCCCCCTTTTATGTCTCCCTCCCCCTTGTTACTGTCCCCCTTTTATGTCTCCCTCCCCTTGTTACTGTCCTCCCTTTTATGTCTCCCTCCCCTTGTTACTGTCCCCCTTTTATGTCTCCCTCCCTCCTTGTTACTGTCCCCCCTTTTATGTCTCCCTTTGTTACTGTCCCCCCTTTTATGTCTCCCTCCCCCTTGTTACTGTCCCCTTTTATGTCTCCCTCCCCCTTGTTACTGTCCCCCCTTTTATGTCTCCCTCCTTGTTACTGTCCCCCCTTTTATGTCACCCTACTGTCCCCCCTTTTATGTCTCCCTCCCCCTTGTTACTGTCCCCCCTTTTATGTCTCCCTCCCCCTTGTTACTGTCCCCCCTTTTCTGTCTCCCTCCCCCTTGTTACTGTCCCCCCTTTTATGTCACCCTTTACTGTCCCCCCTTTTATGTCTCCCTCCCCCTTGTTACTGTCCCCCCTTTTATGTCTCCCTCCCCCTTGTTACTGTCCCCCCCTTTTATGTCTCCCCCCGTCTCTCTACACCTTTCTCTCTCTCAGACTTCATGTGCAGAGCGTCGGTGCAAACAGGGACAGCTCCACCAAACACACATCAGAAAATAAAGGACAGAAAATCTAGAAATATAAACAGAGCAGTTTCTCTCCCCCCTCTCCCTCCCTCCCCCCTCTCTCTCTCTCTCTCTGTGTGGGAATCAGCACAGCTCGTCAGTCACAGGTCGGGTGCTCCTCTGTTGCCGCTCCGTGTCTAATGGGCCTCACCGGGGCCGCGCCGGGCTCCCGTGGGTGTCACCCGAGCTCTAATACTCCTGTGAAAGGCCCGCGCCGACGCCTCCCAATGCAGGGGGGAGAGAGAAGGGAGGGGGGAGAGAGAGATGAGAGGGAGGAGAGATGACTCCCAATGCAGAGTGCAGAGAGAGAAAAGAGACAAGAGAGGGAGAGAAAGCAAGAGGGGAGGGACAGAGAGAAGGTGGGAGAGAAAAGAGAGGGAGCAAGAGAGGTTAAAGAGACAAGAGGAGAGAGGGCGGACGAGAGCTGGAAGAGAAAAGGAGTGAGAAAAAGAGGAGGAAAGGAGGCAGGACAAGTTTGAGTCGTAAAGAGTTAAAGAGAGGGTAAGAGAAAAGAAAGGGATGAGGGAGAGGAGAGAGGGAGAGAAAGAGTCAAAGGGAGGGAGATGGCAGAGAGAAAGGGTGAGAAAAAAACGACATGGGTGAAAGGGAGGGAAGGGAGAGAGAGAGAAGAGAAATGATGTAAGAGAGGGAGGCAAAGAGACATGAGAAAGAAAGACAGAGTGGATGAGAGAGAGAGAGGAAAAGGGGAGAGGGGAGAGAGAGAGGAGAGGAGACGACTCCCAATGCAGACCGCAAAGAGAGAGAGAGAGAGAAAAGAGACAAGAAAAATTAAAGAGAGGGAGAGAAAGCAAGAGGGGAGGGACAGAGAGAAGGTGTGAGAGAAAAGAGAGGGGGAGGGAGCGAGAGAGGTTAAAGAAACAAGGGGAGAGAGGGTGGACGAGAGATGGAAGAGAACGAGAGAAAAGGAGTGAGAGAAAGAGGAGGAAAGGAAGCAGGACAAGTTTGAGTAGTAAAGAGTTAAAGAGAGAGCAAGAGAAGAGAAAGGGATGAGGGAGAGGAGAGAGGTGAGAAAAAAGAGAGTGAAAGACATGAGTGAAAGGGAAGGTAGGGAAAGAGAAGAGAAAGGATGGAGAACGTTTGTAAGGGAGGGAGGCAAAGAGAGAGATGAGAGAGAGACAGGAAAAGGGGAGAGGGGAGAGAGAGAGGAGAGGGGAGAGATGACTCCTAATGCAGACCGCAAAGAGAGAGAGAGAGAGAGAGAGAGAGAGAGAGAGAGAGAGAGAGAGAGAGAGAGAGAGAGAGAGAGAGAGAGACAAGAGACAAGAGTAAAGAGAGCGAACGAGAGCTGGAAGAGAAAAGGAGTGGAAAAAAAGAGGAGGAAAGTAGGCAGGACAGGTTTGAGTCGTAAAGAGTTAAAGAGAGGGTAAGAGAAGAGAAAGGGATGAGGGAGAGGAGAGAGGTGAGAAAAAAGAGTGAAAACATGAGTGAAAGGGAGGAAAGAGAGAAGAGAAAGGATGGAGAACGTTTGTAAGGGAGGGAGGCAAAGAGAGAGATGAGAGAGAGACAGGAAAAGGTGAGAGGGGAGAGAGAGAGGAGAGGGGAGAGATGACTCCCAATGCAGACCGCAAAGAGAGAGAGAGAGAGAAAAGAAACAAGAGTAAAGAGAGCGAACGAGAGATGGAAGAGAAAAGGAGTGAAAAAAAGAGGAGGAAAGTAGGCAGGACAGGTTTGAGTCGTAAAGAGTTAAAGAGAGGGCGAGAGAAGAGAAAAGGATGAGGGAGAGGAGAGAGAAGAGAGAGAAGAGACGACTCCCAATGCAAGAGTGCAGAGAGAGAGAGAGAGAGAAAGGATGGAGAACGTTTGTAAAGGGAGGGAGGCAAAGAGAGAGATGAGAGAGGGAGACAGGAAAGGTGAGAGGAGGAGAGAGAGAAAAGAGAGGGAGCGAGAGAGGTTAAAGAGACAAGAGTAGAGAGGGCGGACGAGAGCTGGAAGAGAAAAGGAGTGAGAAAAAGAGGAGGAAAGGAGGCAGGACAAGTTTGAGTCGTAAAGAGTTAAAGAGAGGGTAAGAGAAGAGAAAGGGATGAGGGAGAGGAGAGAGTGAAAGAAATGAGTGAAAGAGAGGGAATGGCAGAGAGAAGAGAGAGAGACAGAAAGACAAAGAGGGGGCAGTGAGAGAGAGATAAAAGGTGATAGAAGAGAAAAAATGTGACAGAAAAGAGAGAAAGGGGGAGGAAAAGAGAGCGATAAGAGAAAGTGGATGGTGTTGGTTTAGGGGCTAAAACAATCAACTAAAGTAACTGACGAGGCAACGGTCAAAATGTTAAACCTCACGGCTGCAAAACAAAGAGATAAACTCAGATAAATGCACTCTCTCTGCCCTCCATCATCCTGCCGCTTCAGCGTCGGTCGCCAACAAGCGCCGAAGAGACAAAACTAACTAAACGTGATGAAGAATGTTGTGATTTTGAACAGATATGTAATTATTTAATACTGAAGAAATTGGAAACATGTGTAATTACTGTATTTACAATTTGGGGGAAAAAAAGGAAATTTAAATCAACAATTACTTTTATTGTATATTTAAACGTTTTAAAGTCTTTATGACAGATTAGACGACACGTTTGACTGAAACGCAGTGATTATATTTATGGACATGGACAGTCAATATGACATAGTTAAAGCTAATTCCACAACTGTTACCTAGCAACCATTTTGAAAACAGGGGCCAAAATCTGTATAAATTACACAAAAGTTAAAAGTCTGTGACAAAAACCTTCTAAACTCAGAACGGAGGCAAAAGTGAAGTGCAACATTTCACTGAGAAACTGGGATTAACCTCAGAATATCACAAAATATGACAAATGTAGATGATTTTGTCAAAGTAAAAGCCTCAGACACATGTGAGTGACATCAGAGCTGCTTTAAACACATTTATTATTGTATTTTACATCATGTTTTAGGAAATTATGATCAACTCTTTGCATTTTTGATGAAGGAACAATCCAGATTTATGGGTTTTACTGGAAAAATACTCACAGAAATGTTGAGCCCACAATCATTTTTCATTTTATCTAGAGATATATTAGATACTATTCCATAAATTAGATTCATTTGAAGCTAAAATACAATTTCAAGTTGAGAAAATTGTATTTTGTCCATGGTTTGTCATAGAAAAAGAAACTAACTGACCTTTCTACTCTGGAAATTCAAATGTGTTGCTTTTTTCCAACACAAACTCTTAAAACCAGAAGAATTTAGATCTAACGTGAGAGAATCATTGAAACATTTACAGTCAACATTGTGGAATTTTGATGACGTCACATTTTAAAGGGTCTATAGTTTATGATTTGACAAATAATAATACAGGATTACAAATGTATTTTGTCGAAAGGCTTTTTAAACTGTCAAAATAATGTGTCAGTCGTGTGTAAATCGTCTCATGTTTTCAGCTGTGCGTCGCTTTTTGATGACATCACAACTCCGCTCTACTTCCTGTCACTTTAAACTTTTATTTTCCCGAATTTCTTCACAAACTGCAACTTCACAAATGTAAAACTATGATAAATATTTACCACAGGTGCCCTCCCACCAAACTAAGTCAGAATTAGAAAAACACGAGAACCTTTATACAGACTTTAAACACATTTTCAGCCAAATAAAGGTTTAAATGGTGACTGAATGCTTCTAGATTAAGAATATTTACGAATAAAGCGTATTATTGATTAAAAAAATAGCTATAATCTATTCTTTTTTGACATTTTGATGTATTAATGTCACTGTCTTTGTTGTAAACGGTCTTTTGACATGTGTTTTAGACTCTGTATTGTTCAGCTAACGATTAAGAATACCAATGATTATAGTCGATTATCTTTAGTTGATTAATTGTTACAGCCCTAGTTTGAATGTAGTGACCATAAAGTGATTTCGTTTTCGTTCTCTTTCTTCCCCTTTTATTATTAGTATATTTTGCGTTTTAAATGGTGTTGGACGTCTTCTTGCATTTGTCCTCCGTATCATTTATTTGATCGGCAGCTGTTCCAAAAATGTGGGAACTGTCCTCGACAAGAAACGATCGTCAGAGCAAATGGAACGTGTCGAGTCATTTGCCGAATTTTCGTCCGTCGTGCAAGTCGTTAGCGTCACTCCATTTTTATTATTTAAAAAGCCACAAATGGTGAATGTGAATGTTCTTCAGTTATAGCCGTACTTTGTCATTTAAGGTCAGACGCTGCAGGTGAATAGGAAAAAATGTTAAAGTTAAAGATATCAATTGTAAACTTCTGCTGTAGTTTAGTCACATAAATGTAAGAAACAAATGTATTACAAGTTTTTCATCATGTCATGTTTTCATGTAGAAATAAGACATTTTATGCATAAAAATGTCAAAATTGCACATATCTGGGACATTTAGATCTGAAAAATGGACAGAACCAGGTTTAAATGTCTTTGTTTCATTTTGTACACATATTTTGGATTTCTTACAAGATCGAACTGAAGTTTTGACTTAAAACTTTAATAATTCAGGCTTAGAATTTAGAATAAGACGTAATCAAATCCATCTGTACGATCTGAAATTGAAATTGATTGTACAGTTTGGTGTAGGAGCGACGTTAAGATGATCTTTATATCCTGAGGGTCCCCTGAAAATGCGCTCTCTTTTCACTCACTCCGTCTCTAAGTCCGTTCTCTTTAATGGTCCCATATTCTGCTATTTTCCCCATTACACAGCGATACACAAACACTGAATAAACATTTTCTGGTCCTGACGGTGCGTCGTGCTGAGTCCTACGTCCTGGATCTGACCTGGAGTTTGACGTGCTCCAGGGCCTCAACGACGAACGTTGCCGTTTGGTAAATAACAAGCTAACTCTTCTATCTGTCGTATCCATCGTGTAATTACTGTGTAGCATTAGCATTAGCTGTTTTTATTCTTGCGGCTGCGTCATCCTTGTGAGGAGCCCCCGTCTGCTGGTCACCCGAGGGGGACGGAAAAGACAGTTCTCTAGTGAAAACATGAGGGAATCAATCAAAAAACCACTTTGGGCACAACATACGAGGCCCAAATAGCACTGGAGGAAGGTTAAAACCTCTGAAAAGTCCATTTTGCATGTTATGGGACCTTTAAGGCTGATGTTTATGTCCCGAGGGTCCCCTGCAAATGCGCTCTCTTTTCTCTCACTCCGTCTCTAAGTCCGTTCTCTCCAACTCTTTTTCTCCGCCTTTTTCTTCTCCCACACCTTCTCTTTGTCGTTAACTCATCCATTTCTTTTTCTCTCTCTCTTTTTTCTTTCTGTTTCTCTCCTTCTCTCACTCGATCTAATCTCTTTCTTTGCTTAAAGTTGACGCTTTCATCCATCAGGAGAGATTGTGTTCAGATCACAAGGTCAGAGCGATCCTCCAAAAACAGCAAGGAGATTGAACGAGAGAGAAAAAGAAAAAGATGAGGACCACACCATGAGCATTTGTCACAGTTAACACTTTGGCGCTTTGGTTAAGACGTCAGGATGTGATCACTGCAAAAAATGAATTTCTAGATAAGTTAAAATGTCTTGATATTTATCTGAATTTCAGACGTTTTGACCCGTTAAGATTAGTTTAGACCAGTGTTTTTCAACCTTTATTGAATCGTGGCACACTTTTTGAGCGTAAAAGACACCCCGGCACACCACGTATGACTAAAACGTTGCCCAGTTAATAAGAAATATGGTCTGTGCAACTGTCTAGCTCTTTAAATTTAGAAAAGTGATGGATTTGGGTTCTTTTTTAATGCAGAAGTTGCTCAGGACTTACCAAAAAAGTAAATTAGTCAATTACATCCAGTGTGTGGATGTAATTGACTAAACACAAGGACCAGGACCACGTGCCAGGACTAGAACCAAGGACCAAGACCATCAGGGTGAAACCAGGACTAGAAGAAAAGACCAGGACTATGTCAGGATGAAACAGGACTAAATGCCAGGACTAGAACCAAGGACCAACTCAATCAGGAATGAATCCAGTTCTAACACCAAGGACTAATTCTGTCAGAATAAAATCAAGACTAAAAACAAGGACCAGGACTATGTGCCAGGACTAAATCCTTCAAGATGAAACCAGGACTAAAACCAAAGGACAGGACTATGTCAGGAATAACCCAGGACTAAAACCCAGAACTAAAAACAAGATTACCACATATTTTACTGTGATTGTTTCCTTTGACCAAACACACATGTAACACACAAATGTATTTCAGTCGGCAAATTAAAATGTCATTTTTAAAAACCCTGTCAGAGAAGTCCCCCCTTTCTCTCTCTCCCTCATCTCTCTCCCTCTCTCTCTCCCCTCCTCCTCCCTCTCTCCCCTCCCTCTTCCCTCTCTCTCACCCCCCCCCTCCTTCTCTTCCCCCCTCACCCCCCCTATCTCTCTCTCCCCTTTCACTCTCTTCCCCCCTCTCTCTCCCTCCTCTCTCTCCCTCTCCCCTCTCTCTCTCTCACCCCCCCCTCCCCCTCTCCCCCCTCTCTCCCTCCTTCGTCTCCAGCTCGAGTCGTTCCGATGTGAGGAAACAGAAGAGCGGCTTCAGCTCATGTTTACATTGCACCTTTGGCCCGGGACTTTTTTTCATTGTTTTCACAGTCACTGAACGGGACTCGCGGCGTCGACCCGAACGCGCCAGAGGAAGTGCAAAGGTCCAGTTCACGGATTATCACGGACGCGGACGGGGCATCAGGTTTAGCGGACTGCCCCCTCTGATATCCATATTGTGTGGCTTTGATAAATGTATCTGCAGAGGACAATGAGTGCGTATTTTTAGAGCAGATTTGGGGAGAAACTGAATTAATTGCGAGGGAAAGTCCCACTGCTTTTGCTAGTGGATAAAGATAGAAAATGATTATGTGCCTCAAGGTTGTTCCCACGGAAAAAATGTTCTGTGTCGCTGGATGTATAGCAGCCACTCTGTTCTTTCTGTTTTTATGATTTAAATGTGTGTAATGCTAATGTTAAAAGCATCACAGTGACTCAAAACGGTTAAAGGGGAGAGAAAAGTTAAAGTCGACAGGTTCTCATGATGTTTTATTATGGTTTAGTTTGGTGGGAGGGCACATGTGGTATTTATTTAGACTAAATTAAATTAAAATAACAGGAAGTGGTGCTGAGTTCTTGAACAGAACTGACACATTTTTCTCAGAGTTTAAAAGGTCATTCAACTAAATAAAGGTGTGACCAGGTATAACCAATTGTCGAATCATAACCGTTGTGTAATTTATGTGGATGTTGGTCCTTGTTTACAGTCTGGTTGCTAGGTAACAGTCGTCATATTTGCTGCAAAATAAAAACATTTTTTAGTAAAATCTTAAATATATCATGTCTTTAAAAAGTCAGGTTCTTTTATAGACTTTAAAGAAGATCGATTGTGTATGGAATAGAATTTGTTTCATCTGATGCTGGCAAAAGTCTCACTTTCTCACTCCTCTGCTCTTCAGACTCGCTCCTCTTCCTCTGTCTCTCCTCCTCCTCTGTTCTTCTAACACTGCTCCTCCTCATACTTTTATACTTTAGCCTCTGTCTTCTCCTCCTCTCCTCCTCTGACTTTGCTCTTCCCTCACTTCTCTTTTAACTCTTCTCCTCCTCTGCTTCTCAGGGTCTCCTCCTCTGACTCCTCCGCTGCTCCTCCTCCTCTGTTCTTCTAACTCTGCTACTCTACACCTCTGTCTTCTCCTCCTCATACTCTGCTACTCTACACCTCTGTCTTCTCCTCCTCATACTCTGCTACTCTACGCCTCTGTCTTCTCCTCCTCTCCTCCTCTGACTTTGCTCTTCCCTCACTACTTTCGACTCTTCTCCTCCTCTGCTTCTCAGAGTCTCCTCCTCTGACTCCTCTGCTGCTCTTCTTCCTCTGTTCTTCTAACTCTGCTACTCTACACCTCTGTCTTCTCCTCCTCATACTCTGCTACTCTACACCTCTGTCTTCTCCTCCTCATACTCTGCTAATCTACGCCTCTGTCTACTCCTCTTCTTCTCCTCAGTCTCGCCCTTCTCTTTCTACTCTTTTGACTCTTATCCCACTCTTCTGCTGCTCCTCCTCCTCCGCTCCTCTGTCTCTGTTCATCTTTGTCTACTCTTGACTCTTATCCTCCTCCTCTATTCCTCTGGCTCAGCTCCTCATCTTCTCCTCTTCTCTTTCTACTCTTTTGACTCTTATCCTCCTCTTCTGCTGCTCCTCCTCCTCCGCTCCTCTGTCTCTGTTCATCTTTGTCTACTCTTGACTCTTATCCTCCTCCTCTATTCCTCTGGCTCAGCTCCTCATCTTCTCCTCTTCTCTTTCTACTCTTTTGACTCTTATCCCACTCTTCTGCTGCTCCTCCTCCTCCGCTCCTCTGTCTCTGTTCATCTTTGTCTACTCTTGACTCTTATCCTCCTCCTCTATTCCTCTGGCTCAGCTCCTCATCTTCTCCTCTTCTCTTTCTACTCTTTTGACTCTTATCCTCCTCTTCTGCTGCTCCTCCTCCTCCGCTCCTCTGTCTCTGTTCATCTTTGTCTACTCTTGACTCTTATCCTCCTCCTCTATTCCTCTGGCTCAGCTCCTCATCTTCTCCTCTTCTCTTTCTACTCTTTTGACTATTATCCTCCACTTCTGCTCCTCCTCCTCCTCCGCTCCTCTGTCTCTGTTCATCTTTGTCTACTCTTGACTCTTATCCTCCTCCTCTATTCCTCTGGCTCAGCTCCTCATCTTCTCCTCTTCTCTTTCTACTCTTTTGACTCTTATCCCCCTCTTCTGCTGCTCCTCCTCCTCATCTTCTGCTCCACCTCTCCACTCCTCTATTCCCCTGGCTCTGCTCCTCCTCTTATTCTGCTCTTCTCTTTCTACTCTTATCCTCCTCTTCTGCTACTCCTCCTCCTCTTCTGCTGCTCCTCCTCATCTTCTGCTCCTCCTCCTCCGCTCCTCTATTCCCCTGGCTCTGCTCCTCCTCTTATTCTGCTCTTCTCTTTCTACTCTTATCCTCCTCTTCTGCTACTCCTCCTCCACTATTCCTCTGGCTCAGCTCCTCATCTTCTCCTCTTCTCTTTCTTCTCGTTTGACTTTTATCCTCCCCTTCTTCTCCTCCTCCCCCTCTGTTCCTCCTCCTTCACTATAAAACCATACATTAATATCCAGAGCACAATAAGAAAGTATGACTAACGTTGTTTTCCTCGACTTATGGCTAATGCACCGCGGCTGATGCAGTAATGAGTCTGATCATCTTTGTTGTCAGATAATCCGTTTTCTGCTTGTCCAATGCTTTTTCACACGAAGCATCATCGGCTAAAAACAGAACATCTCGTTTACGATCATTACTGCAAGTGTTTTGATTATAATTCAGAGTACTATCTTTGATTCAGGTCACCAAGCACTTTCAAACTCAGGCGCAAAACAGTTTGAAAGGAGAGAGAAATCTGAACTGCTGAACTAATACAAGAATCCCATGCATTTCCAGCAGCAACAGTAATTTTTAAACATAATAAGATTCCAAACGTGCGACCGCTGTTGTTGTTTTTGTCTGGCATTTTTGGCGGAGAAAAAAAAAGAAAACCAGTGCAGCCGGGTGAGAGTGACGTTTGTTTTGGATGTTACTTAGATTGGTATCAACATTTTCTGATTTGTTTTGTCACGTGTTGTGTCTCTGGAACCTTAAATGGTGTCTGACACACGCAAAAAACATTTATTAACTAAATGAACATTTGTTTCTCCGCAGTTTACCCTGGCACTTACGGATGCAGCCTGCAGAGGGTGCGTACTATGTGAAATGCTAATGTGGCCGAGCAGTTGCAGTGATCGTGTTTAAAGGCAGAAATGCTCGTAACGAGTCGAGCGAGGAATTAAGGGCTTAAAACAGCAGAAGATTCTTGAATAAGTGCATGAGAAAACATTTTATTGATCGAGGGAGTTCAGCAGGAAGTGTTTTTGACGGTCGGAAGGAGAGGATTTTCAAACCAACATTCCTCAAAAAAGCGTGAATGAAGCTCAATGCAACTTCAGGTGTGTTTTTGATGACGGAACATTGTTAGAACAAGGTTAAAAGCTCAAAAAAGTCACTGTAGCAGAACGTGTCTCTTAAAGTTTCCTTAAAACCCAAACCCCCCATTGTCTTTTGCCCTAATCACAACTGAGAAAACGTTTGATGGCGTTCTCAAATCTGGCACTTTGACTGTATATACAGCACTTCGTTTGTTGTGTTTTCATACCAGAGCTGCTGCTGCTGCGCGTGTGTAGTCAAAGTACACATTTAATTCTCTGCACGAGGACCTAACTGCAAACTGTAAAGATTTAACTGCTACTTCAAATTGTGTTTTTCTTTTTTTCCCCAAGATCTTCTGGCCTAAGGTTTGAGACTAGACAAGACAAGACGGAGGCCACGACACTGCTACGCTCTGCAGCAGAGCGACCAAACAGCATATACAAGAGTTCTAAAACTTGGTTTCTTCCCAAACAAAGTAGTAGAATATTTTTAATCGCTCTGCGTCCTCGTGTTATTTGTTTAACACCAGTGGATACCAGGCGCGGAAAATGGAACATGTTGCTTTCCTGGGTTCTGGACAATGGATTCTCGAAAGCAAGCAAGGTGAAGAGCCCCCTGTTCAGTAAACTCGAACAGGGGGCTGTTTTTTTTTTTTTTTTTTTTTATTTCAGGGACAGTGCATATTAATCCACATTTACACGTAAATATGCCAGAATTAGCCACAAGGCTATTTTTCATCTGTAGTCCCTGGACAGATGTTAAAATGTCACCCTAAACATAATAAAAGTACATTGTTATTACAAAGTTAAAATGCATCACTCTTAAATCATACAATAGACAGACACTGTAGCAGACAAACCTTGAACACTCACATAACAAAGAACAGCAACAAGCGAACAAGTAACAACAATCAACCAAAAACAATCAAAAGGCAAGAGTCCAGCAGGGGGCAGCAAGAGGGGAATGAGTTAATGCTGACAGGTCTGATTGTCTATGAGCCATTTTTTAAACTGAAATTTAAAAGAAGCGTATGTGTTGATGTTTCTGATGGTGATGGGGGTGTTATTCCAGTGTTGAGCAGCTCGGACAGAAAAGGTGGTTTGACTCTTCCTGAGGGGGATGATACAGTCCCCTCTCGCTGCACCTCTGGTTCTGTTATGTTCTGAAGACTGGATGTTAATGAACTGTCTGAGTGGAGGAGATGACAAGCCGTGAATGATTTATATATGAGACACAGATGAGCGTTGCATTTCACCGTAATACTCTTGTTAGCTGGAGATGTCAAGCTAAACCCTGAGCCTTCCCTGGTACCTCTGCCTGAGTCTGAGGTGGCTAGTGATTGCACATGGCTAGCAGCAGTCTCAGGACTGCGAGCAGTTGGATGGTTGGCAGTTGGAAGCTCTAGTAACGATGTCTGGCTTTAACGTTTTAGGAAAGACCGGGAGAAAGGCAACGATGGGGGTGTAGTGCTCTACATTAAAAGTACTTTGAAATGTAAAGAGCTTGAGTGGTGTACGGACATTTTGTACATTTTGACTGCAATGGTGTAGAAATTTCTATATCAAAGGAATTCTCATCTGCCTGTTCAGACGCCCTACCACAAAGGTCGACCTCTACGATCAGTTTAGAAACCTGTTGAAATGATGTGATCGAAACAAAGACGTTATTGTCACTGGAGATTTTAATATAAATTGGGATGACAGGCAAAATAGAAAAAATCTCAAACGAACAACAGACCTTTTTAACTTGGAGCAACTAATGGAAAAAACAACTCTAATAACAAATAACTCCCAGACAAGAATAGATCTTCTATTTTCCAACAAGCCAGACAGAATTGCAAAAACATTTCATTTCGTGACAGGCCTTTCAGATCACAATATAATTCTATTTTCCAGAAAATCACTTAAAATAAGACACTTGAAAGTAAACAAAACACTTTCTATCAATTTCGTCCCAAGAAAGCAAATTCAAAATGTCAACGATGCCCTTATCCCCAAACATTAAATACGCAATCTTTGTTATTTAGTAAACTTAAAGAAGTGGTGTCTCCATTCACTAGAAGAGGGAATAGTAAGACCAAAAAGGGGACTGGTTGGATCAAAACTGCAGAAACCTCCTGTGAAAGGGTTGTTTCACTTTAGTTTATCTTATTTTCCTCTGTTTATTATTGCAGATTTTTGTTTATTATTAGTGTTGCCCTTATTTTTCCCGTGTTTGGTGTGTTTTGTGTCTGGGCTGCAGCTCTGGGATTAAGTTAGAGGGGGATTTGTAAAGTTGTTTGGTTGTTTCATTTTTACTCGTGGCTAAGATGTCAATTATGTCGCTTTAAATATAGTTTTCATATTCCTTTGTTCTTTCTTTAGTCACTGGTTAAAGTTACCTTGCTGTTTATTGAGAGGTGTTTTGTCTCCTGTGGTTTTTTGTTCAAGTCCTGGGCATTATGCTTTTGTTCTCGTTTATCGTTTTGGCGTCTCATTTGTAGATAAATCCACCTTTTCTTCATCTGCTTTATGTCCTGCCTGACTCGACGATCCAGTCACAACTCTATATTTGGAATCTGGCTCATCCACCGATCGACAAAATTTCACACAGGCTCAAAACAATTTTACGCAAGCCATAAGGAAAGCTAAGGCTAACTTTTCCATCCATATCATTAAAGGTAAAAGAAAAAAAACTTGGCAAACTCTGAACAAACTCTCGGGAGAACCGTTAACTCTAAAGCAAGTCTGATGGAGCTCGAACTTGACAATAAATAAACTTGGCAATCCAACACTCTCAACCATCATTCTGTTGCGAGTGTATCTGAAGTCACAAAGCTTTTCACCCTCCCTACTGTTCTACTTCATCACATAAATGCAGTAAAAGCTTTCAACTAAAAAAATGTTACAGGAGCAGAGGTTTGCCAAAGTCATAAAAGCACTAAAACATTCAAAAGCCATGGACGTCCACGAAAGCAACATCAACTTTTTAAAAAGAGAATGCAGAGGCACCGATACAACCAAATACTCACTTGGTCAACCAGTTTATCAATCCTTCAACTTGGAAAGAAGCTACAATAACAGTGACACCAATTTTCAAAAACACAAATCTCCATTTATCGATCTACCAGTATATTGCCTGTTATATCTAAAATCACTGAAAAGTCAATTCACCTTATTCCTGAAGTTGCCGTACGCGCCGCCATCTTGTTTCCGTTGTAGTTTACACGTGGCAGACGAGCTCAACAGAAAAGAAGTTCTACTCGACTAAAAAGTCTTCAAGTTTTCAGGCCGTCCAGGAAATCTGTGCATTGCTGACTCGTTTTTGCTCGTGTTCATTAAACATTTTAGACAAATCAATCAACTTCAGATCACGGAGAAGTCTTACTGAGAAGTCTTTAGTCTTTTAGGGGTGCACGGTGTCAGAGCGGCTAGAGCTTCTGCCTCCCAATAAGGAGATTGTGGGATCGAATCCCGGACCACCCCAACATCGTGGTTTCGAATCCCGGACCACCCCAACATCACACGATCTCTCTGGGTGGAGTCTGCATGTCCTCCCCGTGTTACCGTGGGTTCTCTCCAGGTTCTCCGGCTCCTCCCACCGTCCAAAGACATGACTGTGTTCAGGTTAATTGACAACTCTAAATTGTCCCTAGTGAATGAATGTGAGAGTGAATGGTTGTCTGTCCTTGTGTCTCTGTGTTAATCCTGCGACGAGTTGGCCACTGTCCAGGGTGTACCCCGCCTAAGGCCCAAAGTCACTGGGACAGGCTCCAGTCACCCGCGACACCTAACGGGAATAAGCGGTAGAAAATGAATGAAAAATCAATCTACTTTATATAATGTTTTAGCGAGAGACTTTTCCATCGTCCGTCGTTTACCTGAACGGTGCTCGCGTCAAACAGGAAGTCCCTTAATACAAGAGTGCGGATCATAGACATAAAAAGGAGGCAAAAGTGGGCGGGGCGGAATAAGGTGAATAGCAAATCAGTTAGTTACGCATCTTAACGAAGGGTCCACTTCATGAAATGCAGTTTGGTTTTAGACTGAACCATTCTGCGAAGACACCAAACTGTCTCCTCTCTAAAAAATTAAAACACTAGTAGACAAAAATACATTAAACAAGAAATTGAAGAAAAAAAAAAAAAAGAGTTTTGCCTGTAGTATCTCGATTTAAACATTAAGCAGAAGATTATTCAACGTTTTGCCTGAGATGGGGATTTATCCACAGCTCAAGTCGAGGTAAGTGCATTTTCTTCTACAGTGACTTTTTTGAGCTTTAAATCATGTTCTAACAATGTTCCATCATCAAAAACACACCTGGAGTAACATTCAGTTGCATTCACGCTGTTTTGAGGAATGTTTATTAAAAAAATCCTCTCCCTCCGAGCGTCAAACACACTTCCTGCTGAACTTCCTTGTAGGGCTGTAATTCTTTAGTCGTGTAGTCGATTAATCAGATGATTTTTATTAGTCGACTAATTATATTATTTGCATTCAACACATTTCTGTAGCAAAAACGAGAATGAGAAAAGATGTGGGGAGGGTTAGCTGAAGATTTTGGCGTTGATCTGCATCTTTAACACATAAATACAGTGTTTAGTAGTACTTTTCTGTATACATTTTTATTTTTGCATGAACTCCTGTGCAGTTTCGGTCTTTTGAGTGCAGTTTGGGTCAGATACACCGATATTTCATAGTGTTGATGTGTTTTTGCCACGCCCCCCTTTAGTCGATTAATCGGTCGATGGGACAGGTCTTTAGTCGACTGCAGCTCTACTTCCTTGCTGTGGGATGTATCTGTGTCATTTATCCCAGAATCTTCATCGGCAGACTCGTTCTGAGCATTTCTTCCGCCCAAACACGATAAATGCAGCTGCTAGCTTGATAATAGCATGTCGGAGATTCTCTTAAAGTGCTAACATAACTTAATTGTGTAAAGCGCTAGGCGTCATTGCAGACAGTTGAGAAAAACATGAAACGGAAAATTAAAGGTCCTAAAGAGCATGTTTTAAAGGCTAACAATAATTTAAAATGCATAATATTTTGTTTTATCCATAATCTCGGGTCAACGGTGCGTTTAAACAGCTCTATCTTCTTTCACGTTCGCATTTTGTCACAGATTTGCCTTTTGTACGCCACGCTTTATATCTTTTCCCTGGGTCAAATCTCGTTAAGGTGAAAATCCTTTGTGTTGGGGATTAGCCGGTGTCAGTTCGGGTCAAACCGAGCACCTGAATGGTCTCTGTGGGCGGGGCCAGACCTGGAGGAGGAGGAGGAGGAGGAGGGGGCTCGGCACAAATGAAGCCTTGATAAGAGCTCTTGTTTTGGGCTGAATCGCTGCGCCTCGGCCCCTTTCATTCAGCGGAGGATCCAGTTACTGTTTCCTGTCTGACGGAGCGAGCAGTGGTCGCGCCTCGCCCTAAAAACACAGGATCAGACGACATGACAAACGCTCAAAACATCTCTCGCTTTGTCTTTTTGTAAACATAAAACTGAAGCATTGATATATTCTTGAATTTGTTATTTTATTTGCAGGACATCATGCTCACTCAAATGTACACAGACTCCTGAGGTGAGACGCGACAGGTGAATAGGAAATAATCTTAAATTTATAGATATCATTTGAAAAACTTCTCCTGTAGTTAAATAAATATAAGAAAAAATGTATTACAAGTTTTTCATCATTTAATGTTTTCATGTAGAAAAAATGCATTTTATGTGTAAAAACGGCCAAAATGCACATATTTAGGACATTTAAATCTGAAAAAATGGACAGAACCAGATTTTAATGTCTTGGTTTATTTTGTAACATTTTAGTTACAAACAACTTTATACAGAGGATTTTGGATTTCTTATTTAGTTTTTAAGTAAACTAGATTTGACTGAAATTTAAATTTCAACTTATTTTTCCTTTTTTTACTTAAAACTTCAATAAATCAGTTTTAGAATTATATATATATATATAAAAAACAATCTGTATTTTTTAACAAAATCTTGTTGAGTCCAGATTGTACAGTTTGGTGTAGGATCTACTTTAAGGCTGATCTTTATGTCTCGAGGGACAAAAATGCATTTTAAGAAAACGTCCTTTGAAATTTAATGTCATTTAATGTGTTTTAGTCGCATTTAGTTGCTTTTAGTCTTGTTTTTGTTGTTTTTTTTTAACTTTTCGTCACATTTTTAGTCACCTATCGTCACGTTTTTGATGCTTTTGTCGTTTATAGTTGCTTTTTTGTCACTTTTAGTCCTGTTTTTGTTGTTTTCAGCTGCATTTTTGTTGCTTTTAGTCACCATTTTGTCACATTTAATCAAATATTGTGTCAGTTCTGTCTAAATCTTGTTGAGTCCAGATTATACAGTTTGGTGTAGGATCTACTTTAAGGCTGATCTTTATGTCTCGAGGGACAAAAATGCATTTTAAGAAAACATCCTTTGAAGTTACAATGTCCCAGAGAAATCTATGGATGAAGTGGATTCAATGGAAGAATAAAACATTTTTATGAGCAGACTGGACAAGTTTGTTGTTTCCACATGAACGTCGATATGTGAGAGAGAAAACTGACCAAACCCCCCCCCCAAAATTTAAAAATGGGTTCTGCCTGTAGTGTCTCGCCTTAAAGAAAACATATTATGCTTTTGTTTGCTCAAATCTATGACATACATGGATCATTATCTAAAATTACTTAAAAAGGGAAACTAGTTTGCTGACTTCCAGTTCAAAGTAGTGACCTGCAGAGGCGTCACACTGGGAGGGTAAAGGGTACTGAGGAAAATGGTGTCACAAAAAGAACTGGAGGTGGATAATTCATGCTTTTGTTTCATCGCGGCTTGACTGTTGTAACGGCCTGTTCATTTGTCTAAATAAAGAGCTGGCTCGTCTGCAGGTTGGACAAAATTCTGCTGCGAAGCTTCTGACCCGACTTCGATTCTCTCACATTAGATCTAAATTTTACTGGTTTTAAGTGTTTGTGTTGGAAAAAGCAACACATTTGAATTTCCAGAGTAGAAAGGTCAGTTAGTTTATCTACAACAAACCATGGACAAAATACAACTTTCTAGCCTTAAATCTAATTTATCGAATAGTATCTAATATTCACCTTATTCCTGAAGTTGCCGTACGCGTCGCCGTCTTGTTTCCGTTGTAGTTCACACGGAGCAGACGAGCTCAACAGAAAATAAGTTCTACTCGACTAAAAAGACGTTTTCAGGAAATCGTTGCGTTGTTGACTTGTTGTTGCTCGTGTTCATTAAACATTTTACACAAATCAATCTACTTTATGTAACATTTAGCGGCGAGACTTTTCCCTCGTTCGTCATTAGCTTTAACGGAGTTCTAGTCAAACGGAAGTGCGTTTACAACAAAAGTGCGTATCTGTGGCAAAAAAACGGCAAAAGTGGGCGGGGCAGAATAAGGTGAATATCTCTAGATAAAATGAAAAATGGTCGTGGGCTCAACATTTCTGTGAGTATTTTTCCAGTAAAACCCATAAATCTGGATTGTTCCTTCGTCAAAAATGCAAAGAGTTGATCATAATTTCCTAAAACACAATGTAAAATACAATAATAAATGTGTTTAAAGCAGCTCTGGTGTCACTCACATGTGTCTGAGATGATTACGCCTTCAGCTTTAACTGCATTGCATCCATCAGCACAGGCACACGGACACTTGCTCTCGCTCATCGCACCATTTTCCAAACAATCACAAAGCGCATCTAAAATCAAAGTAGAGATCTCCCAAAACAAAGCTTTGTGGCCCATCGAGGCAACTTTTGTTGTGATTTTGGGCATTATAAAAATAAATTGATTTGATTTGATTTTACGGACTCTAAATCATCTACACTTTTCATATTTTGTGATATTCTGAGGTGAATCCCAGTTTCTCAGTGAAATCACATCATGTTCCACTTCCACCACCTCAATTCCAAACGTAGAATGTTTTTGTCCACAAACTTTTAAAGGGTCTATTAACTTGTGACTTCTTCTTCTTCTAATAAGACAGTTGTAAATAGCTGTAAGCTCATTTACCCCTGACATGTTTGGGCGGCAGGACTTCCGTCTTCATCAGAGGTGACGTGTCTCTGATCAGATGTTTGACCACGCCTGCCCCCTGGTGGTCTCTGGAGAAGTGCCCCAACAAACCTTTGAAAAAGAGGAAAATCATTGCAAAAAATAAAACGTTGCAAATTTTCTTATAGTAATAATACATTTCGAGATCAGAGAACAGAACTGTATCATAATATGGGCTCGTAGTTAGCGAGTTAAGGACACTACAGGCAAAATCCAGTTTTTTCAATTTAGTGTTTTTGGTCAGTTTTCTCTCTCACATATCGACTTTCATGTGGAAACAACAAACGTGTCCAATCTGCTCCTAAAGATGTTTTATTCTTCCACTGAATCCACTTCATCCATAGATTTCTCTGGGACATTGTAACTTCAAAGAATGTTTTCTTAAAATGCATTTTTGTCCCTCGAGACATAAAGCTCAGCCTTAAAGTAGATCCTACATATTCTTCTATTTTCCTTCACTTGGACAGTCTATTCTTAAGGGCTTTGTTGATACATTTTATTTGTGTATTAAATCCATAACATAACAGTTTCCAAAAACACCCATTTTCTTGGACTGGCCCCTCCCGCAAAACAAGCAAAAGAATGCTCACTCTGAAAGTGACAAAAAGCAACTATAAGCAACAAAAGCATCAAGAGTGAGAGAGCGGCCGTGCTCCGTGGTAAATTCATAATGAGCGATACAAACACGTGGAATAAACATTTTCGTCCCTGACTATGGCGCCGCTGAGTCCTACGCCCTGGATCTGACCTGGAGTTTGACGATCATGCAGTGACTTATGAGGCCACGACGCGTCCACGCGCTTGGTGTACACCGCCTGTTAACTCTTCGACCCTATCGATCCATCGCGTAGAATTTAATGCGTGTAGCAATTAGCGTGTTTTTATCTCCTGCGGCTGCGCTAGCTTCCCCGGAGGTAAAGCGTGGCTTAAAACACCGCATTATCCATGGGAAGCCGCGCGATCCGTCAGATGGGAGCCCCCGCCTGCTCTGCTCAGCCAGGGGACAAAGACAGTTCTTCAGCTAAAGCATGCGGGAATCAATCAAACCACTTTGGGCACACACACGAGGCCCAAATAGCACTGTAGGAAGGTTAAAACCTCTGAAAAGTCGATTTTGCATGTTATGGGACCCTTAAAGTAGATCCTACACCAAACTGTACAATCTGGACTCAGCAAGATTTAGACCAAACAAACAGAAGGATTTTTTGATATCTAATTCTAAAACTGATCCATGGAAGTTTTAAGTTGAAAAAAAAAAGAGACATTTGAAATTTTAGGACAATTTTCAGTCCAATCTAGTTTTCTCAAAAACTAAACAAGAAATCCAAAATCCCCTCTGTGCAGTTTTTTTGTAACTAATAACGAAGAAATGTAAACCTGATTGAAATGTTCCAAATATGTGGATTTTTGGCCATAAAATGTCTCATTTCTAGATGAAAACATGTCACCCAAACCACACTGGATCCCGCCTTCTGTCTTACAATATCGGACTCACCTTACAATCATTATGACATAACCATACACAGTCGATTCCTGTAATTATCAGCAGAGAGCGGACAAAAATCTTCAAAAAATCTACTATAAATAAAAATAATCTCATACATATCCAGAAAACCTCGATACAACAAAATCCTATACTCTACTCATCCCCAATCACAATAAACATGGCCCTTTTAAATGTCCGCTCTCTGCTGAATAAGTCTTTTATCATTAATGACCTAATATTAGATACAAAACTTGATTGTCTGTTTTTAACAGAAACCTGGCTGGGTGCAGATGCACCAGTTGTTCTCACTGAGGCCTCTCCACCGATTTAATTTTGCTTTTTCAACAAGGTGTGACAAAAGGAGGTGGCACAGCCTCTATAATTACAAATACTTTGGCCACAAAACCTGTTTTATTTAACAAATTTTCAACCTTTGAATATCACGCAACTGTTTTTAGCAACCCCCAAATTTTATGTGTCACAATATACAGGCCACCAAAGAAATGCAGTCTTTATCAATGAATTTTCAGATTTTTATCAATTTTATACAATTCTTATGACATGATCATTTTAGCTGGGGATTTTAACCTGCACATTGATAACCCCTTAGACCCACTCATTTAACGAATTTTTAAATGTTCTAAATTATATGGATTTTACCCAGCACGCCACACAGCCGACTCACAACAGAGGACACACTTCCTGACCTGGTCATCACCATGGCCTGTCCCACCAGTGTGTCCTCTGTTGTCGACTTGGCTGTGTCCGACCACTACTGTGTGTTTTTTAATATCACTGGTTTTATTCAACGAGACCTCTGTGAGAACTGTGAGGAAGCGCCATCTGACCCTGAAGTGGCTGCAAACTTTATTGATGAGTTTAAGAGATCTTCCTTCAATTGTTTTACCTGCCCCCTGTGATTTTATCGCTGACAATTTTAGCAGTAAACTACTGTCCACTCTTAACCAGGTTGCTCCATTAAAAATTAAAAAGACCCACACAAAACAATGCCCCCATGGAAAAATGAGCATCTTAAACAACTAAAGAGGACTGTAGGGCAGTAGAAAGAAAATGGAGGAAGAGCAAAATTACAATAAACAAGCAAATTCTTAACGAACTAACAACAAAACTTTTTATAATAGAACAATGAGAAATTCAAGAAATGCATATTTCAGTAAAGTTATTAATCTGAATCACAAAAATAATCCAAAATTCTTTTTTCTACAATTGATCAGCTTTTTAACCCAGATTTTAATAAACCTCAAATGACCCCTCGACTCCGCGTCTGTGAGGAGTTTGCAGACCACTTCATGGGTAAGATAAACACTATCAGATGTGACATTTTATCAAGTCGAACTTCTGTTTTTACTACATCTGAGTGTTTGTCTTTACCGGAGGAAACACTGGACAGTTTTGTCCTGGTTAATGCTGAGATGCTTGATAAAGTTTTCTCCTCAGTGAGACCCACCACATGTCTTTTAGATCCGATTCCAACTCCGTTTTTTAAGTCATTTTATGGATCTTTTAGAGATGAACTTTTAAACATGATGAATTGCTCTCTTCAGACAGGGTCTTTCCACTGCCTTTAAAGCGGCGGTGGTGAGGCCCCTGCTGAAGAAGAGCAATTTAGATTTTAATGATTTTAACAATTACAGACCGGTATCTAACTTACCATTTTTAAGCAAAATTTTAGAAAAGCTTGTTTTTACACAATTAAATTATTTTTTAAACTCGCATGATGTTTTTGAGGAATATCAGTCTGGTTTTAGGGTAAACCACAGTACCGAGACAGCCTTGACAAAGATTTTAAATGATTTTAGGTTAAATTATGATTCTAAACAGGTGACAGTGTTGGTACTACTGGATCTGAGCGCTGCTTTTGATACAGTAGACCACACTATTCTTTTAAACACACTCAAACACCTGGTGGGCCTCTCTGGTACTGTGCACAAATGGTTTACTTCCTATCTCACAGACAGAACATTCATGGTAAGTTTAGATATCTGCTCCTCCAAGGTTCATAAAATCCCATGTGGTGTGCCCCAGGGTTCGATTTTAGGTCCTGTACTTTTTAATCTGTACATGCTCCCTCTTGGTGGTGTCATCAGGAGACATGGAGTCAACTTCCACAGTTATGCTGATGATACACAGCTTTACATCTCCATGTCTCCTGATGACACCAGGCCAATGGATGCTCTTTTTAACTGCATTTTAGACATCAAATCCTGGATGGCAGAAAACTTTCTCCAGCTTAACCAGGACAAAACTGAGGTTTTAGTCATTGGTCCTGAGGCCCAGAGAGAGAAACTTTTATCCAAACTACGAGCACACTCTTTTAATCCATCACCACAAGTAAAAACGAGCGCTACTTTGACTCTGAGCTCACTTTTATTCCACACATCAAGAACATCACAAAAAATAGGTTTTTATCATTTAAAGAACATCGCCAGAGTCCCCATTCTCTCTCTCGGGCCAACACGGAGACGCTGATGCATGCTTTTTATCTCCAGTCGTATCGACTACTGTAATGCCCCTGCTCTCTGGTCTTCCTAAAAGAGTATTGCAGGTTTGCAATTATTACAAAACTCAGCAGCGCGTGATCTGACTAAGACCAGGGGGCGGGGCCACATTACACCGGTTTTAAAATCACTGTATTGGCTCCTGTGTTTCAGGATCGATTTTAAGGTTCTTTTTACTGGTTTATAAATGTCTTAATGGTCTTGGGCCTTCTTATCTTTCAGAACTGCTTTTACCATATGAACCCGCGGCCCCTGCGCCCTCTGGCAGCCGGCTCTTAGTCATTCCCAAAGTCAGGACACACACTCACGTAGCGGATGCCTTTTTCAGTACTACGGCCCTCTTGCGGAACGGCCTGCCGGAGAACCTCAGGGCCGCAGAGAACGCTCAGGTTTTTAAGAGCAGGCTCAAGACCCACCTTTTTAGTTTAGCTTTTGATTAATATTTATTGTTTAATTTATTTAATCTTACTTACATCATTTATTTATTCTATTTATCTATTTATTTATTGGGTTTACCTACGTTAGGTTAACTATTGTACATATATTTATTTAGTTTTACTCTCTTTTCCACCCATTATTTCCCATATTTATTTATTTATTCTTTATTCATTTTAGACTCCAGTGTTTCTCTGAGGGGCCCTCTGCACTGGGAGCGGTGATCGGCTGTAAGGTTGCTGGGCTCTGGCTCATGGGCCCCCTGGGGGAGGTTTGGTATGAGCCTCGTCTCCTCTGGGCTCTGAGTTCAGGTCCTGTCGCTGGGGCGGCTCTGCTCCTGGTGCAGACGGCTCCTCCAATGGTGCTTCTTCAACTGGTTTATCTGTACTCAGCCTCCTCCTGTTTGTCAGCGTGTGTGTGTGTGTGTGTGTGTGTGTGTGTGTGTGTGTGTGTGTGTGTGTGTGTGTGTGTGGGTGTGTGTGTGTGTGTGTGAGTGTGTGTGTGTGAACATGTGCACGCTTGTCTTTGTGTGTGTGACTATCTAGATGGGTTGTTTGGTCATGTGGGCTAGCGGGGGGGTGGAATGTGGGCATGTGGCAGTTTTTAATGCACTGTAAAGCACTTTGTGTTACGTTTTTATGTATGAAAAGCGCTTTATAAATAAAATTTGATTTGATTTGATTTGATGAAAAACTTGTAATACATTTTTCTTACATTTATGTGAATGAAGAGAAATTTCAAGTTGATATCTTTAAATTCAAGATTTCTTCCTATTCACCTGCAGCGTCTCACCTTAATGTTAAGTACGTGTATATTCTAGTAATAGGAAATAAAAAGAGAAAAAAAACTCAATTTGCTGGGTTAAATAAATCATATGGAAAATTATTAGGGGTCCACTGAAAAGGTTTGGTGCTACGTCCTGCATTTAGGGGCTTTGTTTGAGCCCAGTTTAGTCCAAATGTGGAATGATTTGGTCTTTTTTGTAATCCTGGTTTAGTCCTGGATTGATAGGTTTAGTTTTAGGTTTAATTCCACTTTTGAGGTGCTTGATCAATGAAGTGACCTCTGTGTGTCCTCAGAAGTCCAGAATACATCTCACCCCAGGATATATTTACCGTCCAATTCTATGCAAGTAAAAGCTGCCAAAATTCAAACCAATTCTTCAGAAATGCACTGCACAAACTAACAGTGCATATATTTACATTACGTTTACATTACATTAAGTTACCTCCCTGAAAGATCTGAGGCTTCTGAGCTGCACTCCGATGCATAACCATATAAAGCCCCAGAGGAATGAAGAGCCTCTGCAGTCAAGAGATTCTAATTTTAATTTGTTTAAACTATCAAAAAAAAATTAAAAATCTATCTATTTATCTATCGCAGTTGTTTTTAAGACAAAGTTAGATTCAGGGACTAATACAGGTCGAAACCAAATCTAAACCCGGCCTAAACCAGGACCGAACCAGGACTAAACCAGGACTAAACCAGGTCTAAACCAGGACCAAACCAGGACTAAACCAGGACTAAACCAGGTCTAAACCAGGACCAAACCAGGACTAAACCAGGTCTAAACCAGGACCAAACCAGGACCAAACCAGGACCAAACCAGGACCAAGCCAGGACCGAGCCAGGACTAAACCAGGACTAAACCAGGTCTAAACCAGGACCAAACCAGGACCAAACCAGGACCAAACCAGGACCAAACCAGGACCAAACCAGGACCAAACCAGGACTAAACCAGGACCAAACCAGGACTAAACCAGGTCTAAACCAGGACCAAACCAGGACCAAACCAGGACCAAGCCAGGACCGAGCCAGGACTAAACCAGGTCTAAACCAGGACCAAACCAGGACCAAGCCAGGACTAAACCAGGACCAAGCCAGGACCAAACCAGGTCTAAACCAGGACCAAACCAGGTCTAAACCAGGACCAAACCAGGTCTAAACCAGGACCGAGCCAGGACTAAACCAGGACCAAACCAGGACCGAACCAGGACTAAACCAGGACCAAGCCAGGACCAAGCCAGGACTAAACCAGGACCGAGCCAGGACTAAACCAGGACCGAGCCAGGACTAAACCAGGTCTAAAGCAGGTCTGATCCAGGTCTGAACCAGGTCTAAACCAGGACCAAACCAGGACCAAACCAGGTCTAAAGCAGGTCTGAACCAGGTCTAAACCAGGACCAAACCAGGACCAAACCAGCTCTGAACCAGGACTAAACCAGTGACCAGTGCACGTAGGTTTCTCTGACAGCCCTGAGTCTGTGCAGACGAGGTGAATGGAGCCTTATCAGTTTGGGTCAGCTGCAGATCGCTGTGACAGAGCTGACGGAGCACAGGTGTCTCCCGTGTCACTCGTCCAAAGAGCCGCAGATGCCTTTTGTGCTTGTTTATTGTCACTTTTCTGTCGGGCCGTATCCAGTTTCTCTTTTGAAATGTGCGTCTAAAGTCCGCCGCGGTGTGAAAGGGGCAGCGGCGCGGCTCTGAAGCCAAAGTTAAGCAGGAACACCCAGAAAAGCCATTGTGTTCGGACGTTTGCAAATAAAAAAAATGGTTCTCGGGGGACGACGGGCCATGGCGACTTCAAACACAGAACAGTCAGATCAAACCGGGCTTGTGAATGTGTCACAATCACCGATTCACACGGCGAGAAAGGAATAATGACCCGTCCAGGGCTAACGTGTTCGGAACATCTGCGCGGACCGGCTGGTACTGATGCAAACACTCTCTTCCAGGCATGTCCAAACTCAGGCCCAGGGGCCAAATGCAGCCCTCAGACCAATTTTTTTTGGCCCTTAGGCTTCCTGGTGAATTGGCCCACATTGTCCTGAGAAGTACTTTTTACTGCAAATTTCAGATTTTCTACAATTCTAACCTAAATAACTAACATTTTGGAGCAAGACAAACCTGATATTAAGGCACTGAGACTGAATGTAGATGTGGTGGTGCTTGAAACATCAGATAAATGCAGCTTTTTTTTTACGTTTCACGATTGATTTGTGGCCCTCCGCTTGGTCTATATTCCAATATGTGGCCCTCGATGGACAAAGTTTGGACACCCCTGCTCTATTCCATTCATTTAAATGAGGCAGCAAAATAAGAACTTTTTTTGTAGTCGGCGTAAACACAAAAATGTGATCCAAAATGCATCCAAAAGGCCTTTAATTTACATTAAAGTGCATATGACAGGTTTTCTCTAATTTTGTCTTTATTTGGTTTATTAATAGCTATTGTAGATATAAATCAAAGTTTCACAACAATCAGGTGGCCATTTGTGAAGAAAAGTTGAAAAAATGTGTAGAAAGTTACAGGAAGCAAACAGATTGATGACATCACAATAGGAAGACAAAGATTACCCATAATTGACACAAAAGAGACTACTTTTTTTTTTAACCCTTATTAATTAATTCAACCAAAAAGGTGTTCACATGTATTTTTATGTGTAAATCTTTTAAAAATCTGTGACATTAGATTAATTTGGCCTAATGTACAGTGTGGTTGCTGGTAATTTCCTAGTGTGATGTCATCATTTACAACCAGGAAGTAAAACAAAAAACCTCAAAAATTGCTAAAGCGAAATAAAATTTGTAAAGTATTTTAGCAAAATTTGAAATATATTTATCTGAACTGCATTTAAGTGAAATGAGTCGTCCAACCTGTCATAGATAGGCCCTTTAAAGATCAGGGTCAGAATTCTCAATGAAACTTGGACTATTTCAAAACAAATGATAGACTGTTTGAGTGCATTTGAGATGAGGAACTTAGAGAAAAATGCTGATAATTACATGGAATGGACGTTTCCAACAAAGAAGTCAGAAGACAAATTGACTTTTAAGAGCAGCGAAGACGTTCAGAGTGAGACCATGATTAATGTGGACAGAAAACATCAGACAAGAATGAACTACGCTTGAAATCACAAAAGCTCTGAACCAAGATGACTCCTGTTGGTATTTGTTAAATGTCACGGTTAAACGTTAGAGCATTTGACCCTTTTCTAACAATGTTCCATCATCAAAAACACACCTCGAGTTGCATTTAGCTTCATTCACACTAGTTTGTTGAATCCTGATTAGAAAATCCTCTCCCTCCAACCGTCAAAAACACTTCCTGCTGAACTCCCTCGATAGATGACGGTTTTCCGATATTTGTCTTCACTTATCCATGAATCTTCTGCTGTTTTTAAGTCCTTAAATCAGGCATGTCCAAACTAAGGCCCAGGGGCCAAAAGCGGCCCGCAGACCAATTTTTCTTGGTCCTCAAGCTTCCTGGTGAATTGGCCCACATTGTCCTAAGACATACTTTTTACAGCAAATTTCAGATTTTCTACTATTATAACCTAAATAACTAACATTTTGGAGTGAGACAGACCTGATATTAAAGCATTGAGACTGAATTTAGGTGTGGTGGTGCTTTAAAAATCAGATTAATGCAACTTTTTTGAACGTTTCATGATTTAATTGTGGCCCTCCGCTTGGTCTAAAGTATGTGTCTTCAGTATGTGGCCCTCGGTGGAAAAAGTTTGGACAGCCCTGCCTTAAATCATCACAGACTTGCTGAGCATTTCTGCCTCTAAACACGATCACTACAAGCTAACTAGCTCACTCGCATTTCCTGACAAACGCATTTTCAGCTTGTGTAAGGGTAAATGCAGCCAGTAGATGGCGTCTGAATTCAGTTAGTGCTGAGGGAAAGTGAGCCAGATACAGAACTTTTTTTTTTAAATCTAAAACATGAGAACCAAACTTAAAAACACGTTTAAAACTAATAACAATGTATATTTTTTAAAAAGCATAATATTTTTCCTTTCAACTATGTATCTAGGACATAAAACATCATACTCACGGGAGCTGCGCAGAACGAGGAAAACAGCAGGTATTTTCACATCTCACACCAGCACAAACAACTAAAAAGTCAAAAAGAGAAGATGTTTTAAAGTGTGTAGAAAATGCACAATTCTGGCCTTTTAGGCTTCGATATTTGGTGCAAAATTCAGCCGATTTTAGCTCTGATGTAGACTTGGTTCGGTCATGTTCTGGTCCGTGTTTGGTCCTGATCTAGTCCATGTTTAGTTTTGTGTTTTGTCCTGGTTTAGTTCTAAGTTTAATGTGGAGAATTTATGAGCGCGAACACTCTTATAATTAAACTTGTGCATGTAAAAATATACCCACAGTAAAGAGTGGATCAGATGAAGTTGTAGTCAACGTGATTAGACGGAAGAAATGTTTCAGCAAGTTTGGCCGTGATTTAAGGACTTAAAACAGCAAAGGATTCCTGGATCAATGACGTCAGCATCATCTGCGTCACACATGAAGGAGTTCAGAACACAGAGTTGGAGAGAGAGGATTTACAAACCAAACATCAAACAAACGTGAATCAAACTAAATGCAACTCCAGGTGTGTTTTTGATGATGGACGGCAAAAAAACTACATTTCTAGATAAATTCAAATTATATTAATCTTATTTTCAACTACTTTGAATAGTTAAGATGCAATTTTTTCATGGACCTTGATTATGTTATGTTTTTAAGGATGTTTTTGACTTGTTTCAGGTCATTTCTTCTTATTTCAAGCCAAATTATTTGCCAATGAGGTGCTTTGAGTGCCTATTAGGGGAAAAGCACTCTATAAATAATAATAATAATAATAATAATACATCAAACTTGTATAGCGCTTTTTTGGACACTCAAAGACGCTTTACATAAACAGACAAAACAACATAAATTTACATAAAAGCCAGTTTGAACAGGTGGGTCTTAAGGAGAGGTTTGAATGTCTGTAGTGAGTCCGAGTTCCTGATGGTTGTGGGAGTGAGTTCCAGAGAGTGGGGGCAGCAGCGGCGAAGGCTCGGTCCCCCAAGGTCCGGTGCTTAGTGCGGGTGATGGGAGTGAGGAGGTGGGTGTCAGCAGAGCGGAGGTGGCGGGTGGGACAGTACGGTTGGAGTAGGTCAGTGAGGTAGGAAGGGGCGGGGTTATGGAGGGACTTGTACGTGAGGAGGAGGTGAAATAAAAATCCTCCTCCTCGCTGAAGAAAAAGTCCTCCTCCTAGCTGAAGATTTTTGAATGAATCATGAGTTTAATCTAACTTGTCTACTTCTAACATGGAAATACATTGTTTACTAGTAGTTTTCTATACAAACAGTTATTTTTGCATGAATTCCAGTGCAGTTCTTGTCTTTTGAGTGCAGAACATGGAGATAGTTCAGTTCAGTCGATTAATCGGTCGATAGGACATGTCTTTAGTCGACCAAGAGTTTCTTTGGTCGACTACAGCGCTACAAAACAGAAAAGTAAAAAAAAAAAAAAAAAAAAAAAAAAAACACACACACACTTGATGAGGAAGGGCCTGTGCCTAATTCTACCTTGGGCCCCCAAACTCCTAGATCCGCCACTGGATTTTGCTAATTGTAAACATAAATCGTAAATAACATAATGTAAAAACAGGTCCACAGACTTCTTGCAGAAATGAGAATCTGAGCCTCTTCATAGCAATAACTGGTCGGTGAAAACAGTTTTTATTGTTAAATGCTGGACAGTAGAGATTTCTCAAAAATGCACAAATCAATCTAAATACAATTCTGTGTAGATTAATGATCCAAATCCACTTTATTTATATAGCACATTTTATAAACAGAGCTGTTTCCAAAGTGCTGCACAGACACAAAAACATAAAACAAAATATATAATAACAGCTTGATTTAATCTTACTACTTGTAAAACCAATCAAATCCAAGGGCAAATAAAGGACATATTCTGTTACAGTGACTTTTTTGATCTTTAAACCCTGTTCTAACAATGTTCTATCATCAAAAACACACCTGAAGTAGCATTCAGCTGCATTCAAGCTGTTTTGAGGAATGTTTATTAGAAAATCCTCTCCCTTGAGCATCAAACACACTTCCTGCTGAACTTCCTGGATTTTCTGACCTATTTTCAGATCATCTACATAATTTATGCAAGAATATTCGCCGTTTTAAGTCTTTAAAATCATCGATAAACTCGTTCTGAGCATTCCTGCCTCTAAACACGATAACTGCTGCAGAAAATTCACATCATAACGTCTTTTCAGCGCCAACTTCACTAGATTGTGTACACGGCTGGCACCATCTGCTGCCTGAATGCACTCAGTAAGTTGATAGAACCTGTTTTTTTTTATTAAACATGAGATGGTAAATTTAAGGTACTCAAGAGTGTGTTTAAAGGCTAATAACAATATGAAAAATGCAGAATATTTTGCCTTTAAAATCAATTTAAAAAAAACAGGATCCACACAACTCATGCGTGTTAAAAGTTCGAAAATAAATAAAGACAAGACTGAAAACGCTCCACTGTGGGAACCGTTCGGACGTGGGGAGGCAGAGTATTCCAGACTTTGAGGCGACCACAGAGAAAGCCCTGTCCCCCTGGTTTTAGGTCTGGTCTTAAATAAAAAAAGCGACAAATATGGATGAGATCCGAGATGTACGGTGCAGCCATTCCATTCAAAGCTTTAAAAACAAACAAAAAATTGTGAAATCAACTCTAAAACGAACAGGAATCCAGTGCAAAGACGCTAAAATCAGAGGTGCATGCCCTCGTTTTCTGGTTCCAGTTAAAAGACGACCTGCAGAATTTTGGACCAACTGTAAGCGGGAAAGTGCACGGCGGCTAATGCCAGGGGAAAGTGAAAAACACAATGAGATAAAAGCGTGCACGACAAAGGATTTAAAAGATAAAACAGGTTTGGCGAGGGAACGGCGTTATATAAAAGTGAATTTGACATAATATGGGTTCCAGGCCCACAAATCAGAATAAAACTATGAAGTTGATCAGCTGTGAAACATTAAACACTTTTTTCGCCATTGTTTTTGATGTGGGAACAACTTTACAACATGATTAATAGCTTTTATGAATACATTTTGCACATTTCTGTTTTCACCTTCCTCACCGGCATGTGCTTTCATGACTGTAAGTTACCGATGTTTATTCAGTGACTGTGCGCCTATGAAAACAGTGGTTAGAACATGACTCACTTGGTTGGATTCATTGGATTTGGATTTTGTTATTTGTGTGCTATAAAAGGTTACAAGAAATGTGTCATCTGGACAAAGGGATAATTAATGACCTTTGTGTTCCTCGTAAAGGCCTCTCAAGTTTCATCAGACAAACAGAAACAGTTTCTAAAACACTTGAGACCTTGATAACAATCGACTACAGGCCGCTGCAGTTTTACAAGGATAGAATTAGAATTAGGCCTTACATGATACTATAATTTGTACGTGTTTTGTTGGTAATGAAATACTCGAGGATTGTATTTATCTCAATGGCCAAAGGCTATTGAGATAAATACTAAGCAGCTTGAAGTGGAATATCTAAGACTACAAATTGGCTTTTATTTTAAGAACAAGCTCTTCTCGTTTAAAGCTGGGTATTTTCTGTAAAGTAAGTATTTAACCCTTTCTGACTCATTGCTCACTCACAAACCCTTTGACACATCACTAGTTTTCACATGCATGGATTTTGGGCCACTTGCACAGCTTCAGAACAGCTTTTTCAGACACTAAAGCGAAGCGTCTCTTGCACAGCCAATCAGCTCTCAGCTTTCTTCCAAGTTTGACAATCTAAAATCTTTCATTATTAGGTGACAAAAGTGTATAGTTTTTCACTCTTCTGCTTTTACAATACACTTGGTGGGGAGTGAAACAAAATGTGCAAATGATGAGGGGAAAAAAAGTTCGGTACCCCAGCTTTAAAGGAAAAATATTATGCATTTTTAACGTGCTCTTGAGTGTCTTCAGTTTTAGAACTAAAAATAAAATGCTTTTACAAAGAAAAACATAACTTTATCACTGCGTTGGGAGATGCCATTTTGACTTAGCTGTGGCTCCATCTACTGGCTGTAAAGGCAATTACACACATGTAAATATATACCCACAATGCTTTACAGTAAGCAGTGGATCGAACGAGGTTGTAGTTATCGTGATTAGACGGAAGAAATGTTCAGAGCAAGTCTGGAGATGATTTAAGGACTTAAAACAGCAAAGGATTCTGGGATAAATGACGTCAGCATCATCTACGTCACAGATGAAGGAGTTCAGAATGAGAGGATTTACAAACAGGAGTCAAACTAATGCTGCTCCAGGTGTGTTTTTGGTGACAAACTGCAAAATAAATATTTCTAGATAAGTTTAAATGACTTGAATTCAAGATATTAATCTTAATTTCAACAACTTTGATTAGTTAAGATGCATTTTATTCATGGACCTTGATTTTTTTTTTTTTTTTACTTGTTTCTGGTCATTTCTTCTTATTTCAATCCAAATTGTTTGCCAATGAGGTAAGAATTGTTTTCTTACCTCATTGGCAAATACATTTTCTCAGTTTAAACTAAATTATTGTATAACCTTCAGAAATGTCTTAAAACCAGTGAAATATCTACGTCACATCTGCAATTAAATCTCTTCTAGTCAAAACTACTCAAGATAAGATTAATATTCTGAATTCAGATCATTTTAAGCAATGCCGGATATTGAATTTTTGGAATGGAACAATGTTAGAACATCAGAATCAGAATTGGTGTATTGTCGTTGTCAGTGTCAAAATTCACAAACACAGGAACTTGCTTCGACGTAAGGTGCAACATAAAACAATGAATAAAATATAATAAAATATATAAAAGAGGCATGCATAATATTAAGAATAAAATAGACTAAGATAGACTAAGATAGACTAAGACTATATACAGAAATGTACAGCTGGCAGAACACGATTAAAAGCTCAACAGAGTCAATTTTGCATAATATTTGTCCTTTAATGCAAGAATGTTTTTGCCCATTTTGGATTACGGTGAACTAATTTACATGATTGCACCAACCAAAAAGTCTTCAAACTGCTGGACTCACTCATGTCGGCAGCGCATGACGAGCCACTGGTACACGTTTAATCACAGAGGAATCATGGGTCTGCTCCAGGGGCGTCGGACTGGGGGGGGCAAAGGGTACTGGTTTCCCGGGGCCCAAGGCAGGGAAGGGCCCTCGAAAGCATGTGATGTGTTTTTTGTTTTTTTCTCAGTGACATTTTTCTACACTTTGATCTATTTTTGTCGTAATAAAATGCAATGTGGTTGAGTAAAGTCCTTGAGAATAAATTCAATTACTCATGACATCTGAGGGCCCCATGACCCGTTTGAAAAAGAGAAAAAAATCATTGTTCACATACTGTATTGAACAAGTTGTTGACAAATGAAAAATACATGTGAACTTTATTTTTTTTTTTTCGAATCAATGTTTAAAGGGTCAAAATATAAGTTTCTTTAGTGTAAATAATGCATAACCTTCGTCTCCCCAGTGTCATGTCATCAATTTCTTTACTTCCTGTAATTTTCACCATATTTTTCAACTTTTTTCCACAAACAGCGACCTGATTGGTGTAAAACTATAATTCATATTTACAACAGGTATTAATAAACTGAATAAATCATAAAAACCTGCCATACGCACTGTAAGTTTATGCAATCCAGTCTCCAGAAAAATACGTACATAACTTACGTTTTTGCATTCACTTAGTTATTGTACGTTTTTATTGCACGTCTGTGAAAAATGTAGACGTTACGTTTAGAAATATGATATAACGTGAAATATGTACATTTTCTGTTGATGTGCACATAATTGATGCAGCATAATTTCCAAAAACCTAAAATGTGTACGTTTTCACAGATAAATGGTACGTAATTTGACAACAAAAACGTACGATAGCAACGTAAATGGAATTTAAAAAATGTAAATTATGTACGTATTTTTCTGGAGACCGGGCTGGTTTATGTAAACCATAGAGTGTACATTCTAGCAATAGTGAAAAGATCATTTTTAATCATATACAAATGATGCATTAGGGACCCACTGACAGGGTTTGTATCTTGGGCCCAGAATTTGTTGCTCTGCCCCTGGTCTGCTCTCTCCATGTCTCTATTCACCTTATTCCGGAAGTCTTGTTTCCGTTGTAGTTCACACGGAGCAGACGAGCTCAACAGAAAATAAGTTCTACTCGACTAAAAAGACGTTTTCAGGAAATCGTTGCGTTGTGACTTGTTGTTGCTCGTGTTCATTAAACATTTTACACAAATCAATCTACTTTATGTAACATTTAGCGTCAGACTTTTCCCTCGTTCTTCATTAGCTTTAACGGAGTTCTCGTCAAACGAAAGTGCGTTTACAACAAAAGTGCAAAAAACGGCAAAAGTGGGCGGGGCAGAATAAGGTCAACATGGTCAACAAAAAACAGACTGACAATATTCTCTGCACTCTCAAGACTCTGAACTACTTCCTGACTGTTGAATTTGAAGACTTCGATATCTACATGAATGAATTTTTACACAGTCATCTGTTCATTTTGTATTTTTAAACAGAGAAAAACACAATAAAAACGTCGACTGCAAGTTCCATGGTTTTCGAGATTCAGTGAGAAATTTGCCAACGTTTAAAATTCAAACTCTTCTCTGCGCTCTCAAGACCCTGAGCCACATCCTGTTCCAAGTGTAGGCTGTAAAGTGGCATTTCAATATCCTGCTCCCTCAATATGTAATGATTCACAGACGCTCTGGAAATTAAATGAACTGATTTGAACAGCTCAGTTTAAAATCAACGCTGAAAGGTTTGGACATGAGATCTGTGGTTTGTAAATGTTTTAGGGAACAGTTTTCACGTGATTGTCTAAATGTGTGTTGATGTGTAATGACAGATCTGTCCTGCCGTCTTGGCCAAGACTCCCTTGAAAAGAGAGCAGTGATCTCAATGGGACTTTGATCCAATAATGTTAAAGTCTATATATGACAGGTTCTCATGTTTGTCTAATTATGACTCAGTTTGGTGGGTTGGAACCATTTATCATAATTTTACAGTTGTAATGTTTCAGTTTGTCAAGAAAATTTGAAAACTATGCGTTTAAAATTACAGGAAGCAGTGCTGAGTAATAAAACTGAATCCCTCTGTGATGTCATCAAAAAGCGACGTGCCGTTGAAAATACGGAGACAATTTACAGACGACTGACACATTTTTTCCGTCATTCATCAACATGAACAAAATGAAAGTGGTTCAGTCCTGTTTTAGTCCTGGCTCAGTCCTGGTTTAGTTCTGGTTCAGTCCTGGTTTAGTCCTGGTTTAGTCCTGGTTCAGTCCTGGTTTAGTCCTGGTTCAGACTTGGTTCAGTCCTGGTTCAGTCCTGTTTTAGTCCTGGTTAAGTCCTGGTTCAGTCCTGGTTTAGTCCTGGTTCAGACTTGGTTCAGTCCTGGTTCAGACCCGTTTTAGTCCTGGTTCAGTCCTGGTTCAGACCTGGTTTAGACCTGGTTCAGACCTGGTTTAGACCTGATTCAGTCCTGGCTTAGTCCTGGTTCAGACCTGTTTTAGTCCTGGTTCAGACCTGGTTCAGTCCTGGTTCAGTCCTGTTTTAGTCCTGGTTCAGACCTGGTTCAGTCCTGGTTTAGTCCTGGTTTAGTCCTGGTTCAGTCCTGGTTTAGTCCTGGTTCAGACTTGGTTCAGTCCTGGTTCAGACCCGTTTTAGTCCTGGTTCAGACCTGTTTTAGTCCTGGTTCAGACCTGTTTTAGTCCTGGTTCAGTCCGGTTTTAGTCCTGGTTCAGTCCTTGTTTAGACCTGATTCAGTCCTGGCTCAGTCCTGGTTCAGACCTGTTTTAGTCCTGGTTCAGACCTGTTTTAGTCCTGGTTCAGTCCTGGTTTAGACCTGGTTCAGGCCTGGTTCAGAGCTGGTTTAGTCCTGGTTTAGTCCTGGTTCAGTCCTACAGATGTGGTCAAAGCCTTTCATATTACTTTTCATATTTCAAAAGCATTGAACACGTTTTCGGCCCCAAAGACAAAACCATCTGAAAAACCTGTCCCTCAGTGAAATAAAGCCCTGATCTACGACAGAAAACACCAACAACTATCCACGGTTTGTCTGAAATGAAAAGTGTGAAAAATTAAAGCGAGTTGAAAAATTAAATGCAAAATAAACAAGGAGGTAAATGGGTGTGTCTCACAAAGTACTTTCACCACTTCCAGTAAAAACACTTAACAGTTAGTCATAATTATACAACTGTAGTTTTACAAAGACAACAACACGCAAACTCACTAAAACAACTGATAACGTGCGTGTGATAGTTTAGTGCATTTATGACCTTTAAATGGAAAGAAAAAGTTTTGATTGAGGCTGAAAATTGAAGACAATTAGTTCTGTTAGATTTTGAATTAAATTAAATACTGTCAGATTTCTCACTTTGAATTTTTTAACCCTGAAAAAACCTCCTTGAATTTTTTTCTACTTTGATTTGTCGCAGAATTTTGTAGAATATGTTTTCGTGTTTTTCTCAGATCAAAATTCAACTTTTAAATATTCAAGCCTCAAATTTGTCTAAATGGAAGTGAATTTAGCAACAAAAAAAAAAAAAATTTTTTACCAGTGAGTGAATCTTGAATCTTTGCTGTGACATTTTTCACTCTGAATTTGAAGACTTCGATATCTACATGAATGAAATTTAACACTGTCATCTGTTCATTTTGAATTTTTAAACGAAGAAAAACACAATGAAAACGTCGACTGCAAGTTCCATGTTTTTCGAGGTTCAGTGAGAAGTTTTCCAGCGTTTAAAATCCAAACTCTGATGAAGCGAATGATCTTCCAGAGCTGAAGTGCCGTTGGGTTAATCAGACCTCGTGTTCTGGATCTTACCTGGTCTTTCTTCTTTCTTTTCCAATAAAAGTGAGGGCCGAGCTGCACAGATGGAACATGAAAAGAGACCTGCGATCAAAGTGTTTTTTCTGCATTCCAATCCACTTTATTTCTACAGCACGATTCACAAACAAGCTGTGTCCAAAGTGCTGCACATAATGATAATAAAACAGGAATAAATGCCCAGTTACTTTTATTGATCTTGAAACAGGACAAAACTAGTCAAATTAAAAGAGCAAACAACACAAAAGTAATAAATACATAAACAAAAGCCATAAAATGCACTGCCACACGGAGAATAAAAGTGGATTTGGGGTAAACACTGGTTTATCTTTGATAAATTGGCCACACACTTTTAAATGTTCTTTCCCAGCACAGCTCTGTCAAGGCCCGTCTGTCTCAAAGCCCAAACCTTAAAGTCTATCTCAGTGGGTCCCAAAGTGGGGGTCGGGAGGGGTGAGCTGGAGGTCACAAGAGGATTTCAAGATTTAATTTGAATAAATATGACACTGTATTTGCTGTATTTTTGTAATTAAAGTAGTATCTTTTAGTGAAATAGGGTCTAATAAGACAATAAACTATCCAAATAACCAATATTAAACCTGATTTAACATGCTTTGACACTTTAAATTATTTTACATTTCACTTTGGGGGACAGAAAAGATTGAGAACCCCTGAGATAGACCAGGGGTTCCCAATCTTTTCTGGCCAGGACTCCCAAAATGGCCATGCAACCGACTCGAGACCCCCAAAGTGAAATGTAAAATAATTTATAGTGTTAAAGCATGTTAAAACAGGTTTAATATTGGTTATTTGGATAGTTTATTGTCTTATTAAACACTATTTCATTAAAAGATACTAGTTTTAATCTAAAAAATAGACTAAATACAGGGTCATATATATTCAAATTAGATCTTGGAATCATCTCGTGACCCCCAGCCCACCCCTCGCAACCCCCGGGGGGTACCGACCCCCACTTTGGGAACCCCTGGTCAATCTGACATGTTCGACAACACATTTCAGAATAATTATATTTAATTTATTTTCTAATTATGACTTAGTTTGGTGGGAGGTCACCTGTGTTTTGTGAAGTTGCAGTTTGTGTAGGAATTTTTAAAAAATAAAAACTTAAAATTGCAGAAAATAGCACCAAGTTCTAAAACGGAATCCCTCTGCGATGTCATTAAAATGCGAAGTACCACTGAAAATGTAACGGTTAACACCAAACTGAAACATCATTCAACAATATCAGGTATTATTATTAGTCAAATGGCAAATATTGTATAATATATTCACCTTATTCTGCCCCGCCCACTTTTGCAGTTTTTTGCACTTTTGTTGTAAACGCACTTCCGTTTGACGAGAACTCCGTTAAAGCTAATGACGAACGAGGGAAAAGTCTCGCCGCTAAAATGTTATATAAAGTAGATTGATTTGTGTAAAATGTTTAATGAACACGAGCAACAACAAGTCACAACACAACGATTTCCTGAAAACGTCTTTTTAGTCGAGTAGAACTTATTTTCTGTTGAGCTCGTCTGCTCCATGTGAACTACAACGAAACAAGACGGCGGCGCGTACGACAACTTCAGGAATAAGTGAATATGGATGTTGGCTCTTGTTTAGTCTGGTTGCTAGGTAACAGTTGTGGAATTACCTCAGTCATATTTGTGCTCATGTTCAACCAGGAAGTGACATAAACTTTGCAAAAACTGTTAAACTCGGGACAAACAGGCAAAATGTTTAGTAAAATCTTAAATATAATCGTGTTCATTATGTTTTAGTGAAACATATCGTCAAACCCGTCATAGACTTAGATATTCCTTCTTTGGGAGCACTCAATCTCCACGTCAACGTCAGCCTCTCAACTCCAGACATCCAAATAAATACACTCTCTCCTCCTCCAAACCCTCCACACCTCTCTCTTTGTTAAAATCCGACGTTAATTCCTCTTCTCGTTGCGCGCTTCTGGCTCCGACGCCGCTTTGTTGTGTTTGTTGGACCCGGATGCGCATTTTTTCAGCTGCATCTGGGCCGTAGTGTGAATTTGGATTAAAAACACTGTGTTCTGATCCATCCTTTAAGACAAACTCATATTTCAAATACTTAAAACGAGGAATCTACAAACCGCCGCGCACCTGCCACGTCCGCTCTGTTGATATTGGAGGAACGAGGCAGAATCGAACGGCCGTGATTGATGGAATATCACTAACGAGCTCCCCGCGTGTTGGACTCCGTGTTGGATTTTTGTGATTTATTTTTCAGATTAAAGGGTTTTTGTGAGTTGGGAAAGCGTGTTTTTGCAGCGCGGTTGTGCGAGAGCGAGTCCATCCAACACAATCAGAGACGCTCTTCTCGCTCATGGTCTGCTCCTCTCTGAAAAAACAGAAATATGTGTGTACAAACTTTAAAGGGTGTGAAGAGTTTGCGCAGATGACATTTAACGTTGGAATTTTGCACCGTTTGTGGCAAAAACATTGTAGATACATTTTGGATTGATATGAGGAACTATATTTTGAAAAACAGTCAAATATATATTTTTTTCTATTACTTTATTGCGTCAGTTTTTAGTATGCTCCAGAAAGATGCTAAGTGTACAACTAATTACACTTTTTCATTCAGAAAAAAGTCTATTTCATCTTCATAAACCTTAAAACCTAAAACCATTCCAAGCACCCCATGGTAATTCCTCAACCTTCCTTCCTTCGGGTGCGTCCAAATGTCCTCTGAATAAAACATTTTATGAGTATGTGCACATTTGTCATTTTATAATTGTCTGAGACTGCAGTTGTTCATTTAAGATAAGTTTTGAGAAAAGCCTCCTCTAGAATAAAGCCAAACTTTGACGCATTGGATAAAAAGAGTGACCAACAGCACTGTTCCCACTAAATAAAGGTCATGATTTTTGCTATTCCATTGTAGTTTGTTGTGTATTTTAGGCATTAGTCTATGTGTAATAGTATGTGTGTAATGTACTGTAGTTTAATGGTTCTCAAACTAGGGGTCGGGACTCCAGTGGGGGTTGCGAAATGATTTCCAGGGGTCTCGAGATAATGGGAAAATGTATACAATAGGGTTAAACAAGGCTGGACACCCTTCAAATGCAGTGGTGAATGTAGATTCCTTTTTGTCGGCCGGTCAAAGTCATTTTTCTAGGTCTATATTCTCAAATTAAAATCAACCATTAGATATAAAGCTAATTTATCACTTTGCATGTCGCCTATTTTTTGTGTTTGGGGGGCGCGGATGTGAACTATTTTTATTTTTGGAGTCATGACTGAAAAAGTTTGAGAACCACTGCTGTAGTTGACGACATCCCAGGCCCGTTGAGTGAAAAGGTTTCCCTACTACTCACTACTTTCTCACGTGACTTTTGCGCCTGGTAAACGGCAAAACATAATGAATATGGGTCAAATCCAGCTGACACATTTATGGATTAATAATCATGATACAACTTTTATTCATCATGGATTGTACGTTAAACATCAAACAGAGTGGATTATTCAACTTTTTGCCAGAGATTTGTGATCTATTCACAGCTCAAGCTAACGGCTAACGCTAGCAACTCTGCTGCTAACTGTTTGTTTAAAGTGTTTTGTTCGTAATCTCGGCTCAACAGTTCGTTTAAACAGCTCTGTTTCATTCTGTCTGTTGTATCCAGTTAAGAACCTGTCACTGTCCGCTGTTGTTTTTTCGACTCTCGCAATGCATTGTGGTCTATATTGACCTCTAGTGACCATCGCTGGACACTACTTTTCAAGATGCATTGTGGGAAATTCTGAGTGCACTACTTTTTCACCTGCTGGACAATCGGACAGCACTAAAAATGGCGTGATCACTGTATAGTGCCCCCTGTAGGTAATAGTGTGGAAATTCGGACACAGCCAGAGTTAGAGGTAATTCCACAACTGTTACCATAGCAACCAGACTGTAAACAAGGACCAACATCCACATAAATGACACAACTAAATGATCATACCTGACAACAACTTTAGTTTGTTGAATGACCGTTTAAAGTATCAGTTGTCTGTAAATTGTCCTTGTATTTTCAACTGTATGTCACTTTTTGATGACATCACAGACGGATTATGTTTTAGAACTCATCTTTACTCGCTGTATTTTTAAACTTTTATTTTTCAAACTCCACAAATGTAAAACTATAATAAATCATTTCCACCGGTGCTCTTCCACTAAACGAAGTCAGAATAAGAAAATATTGAGAACCTTCAAATGGACTTTTTAACACTCTAGGCGTTTCCCAATTGTCAGGATCCTTGGCCTCTTCCGCGTCGTCGAAGCTCCGCCAAGTGCTGTTCCAATTCACCAAAAACCCTCACGTCCGCTGCAGCTCGACTCCTCCGTTTGGCTCATTTACCCAGGATGCACCTGTGACTCCTTAGCCATCTGGGAGCGCTTCAAATGCATTGGAACTTTCATTGTTTGGGAACTTGAAGTGGTTAGATTGTGTTAACACTGCAAATAATGAAGTTCTAGATGAGTTCAAATGTCTTGATTTGAGGATATTAATCTGAATTTCAGACGTTTTGACTCGTTAAGATCAGTGGAGACGATTTATTTGACTTGTTTCAAACTGTTTCTGACTTGTTTCATCACATTATTTCTTACTTCAATCCAAATTATCTGTCAGTGGGTTAAGATAATTTAAGATAACAAAATAAAGATGTTCACATGTGTTTCTTTGTCAAATAATAAAATCAATGACATCAGATGAGTTTTGGCCCAGATTTCAGGATGTTTCTTAGTAATTTCCCAGTGTGATGTCATAATTTACAACCAGGAAGTAAAATTAAAAACCCATAGAACTATAATAAAACCTGGAAGATGAATCCAAAATGGCACCCTGTTCCTCCCTGTGGCCTGAGCTCATTGGTGCATGACCCCAAAAAAGTTCTTCACTTCCGCGTTACTTCCTGATACGGAGGCGGCCATCTTTGCTTTAGGGGCACCACGTGACGACAATCCCCCATGATGCTTTGAGCAAAGTTTTTGTGTTAGCGTTAGCTTGTGTGATTGTAATTGTGTTCTTCATGTTAGACACACGTGAAGCGTCTGAAATGAAATAAAATACAACTTACAGGTGTCTCTAGTCGAGCCTTTTCCACGAGCTTCTGTTTGTATCGTCCCACGCTCGTTCATGTGACTCACACATGTTTACTGTGACGTGACTTCATATAAAAACGATGATTTCGGTGATTTTACAAACGGTAGAAAAGAACATTTCCTTCTATTTTATTTAAATAGTGATAATAATTCAGTCCTGTCTGTGATTATAATGTGCAATGATAGAAAAAGGCTGGGCCCAAGAGGCTGCAGTACCTCACACGACCACTAATCAATCTGGGACACGGACAGAGGGGGCGTGGCTTATCCAGTTCATTTAATACATCCATGTAAAACCTAAAAAGTAGCTAAACTGTGGTAAAGTTTAAAGATTTTTTGCAGAATTTGAAATCAACTCATCTTAACTGTATTTTAGTTAAATGAGTCGTCCAACCTGTCAGAGGCACTTTAAAAAAAACATGTTTTTTTGACATCTCTGTATTTCAAACAGATCAATATCAGTCCGGTCCCTCTAATCTCTGAGTTCAGATGGTTGTGATTGACATTGAGATCAGCCAATCAGGGACACGCATGATCCGTCTGTATCAAAACAAACATGGAGCTCACGAGGAAATAAGAAAGGCAAAAAATATCACAGGGACGGAAAAACATCGCAAAGAGTGAAGCACGAAACTGTTAATCTGAGGTGAGAGGAGTCTTTCGTTTCACATGGATCGCAGAAGTTTAAAAAAAAGCATAAAATGTCTTGCTTTGTTACAAATAAGAAAAAGATAAGTATTTTCTAACATCCAATTTGAAAAAAATGCTCCTGCACTTGTGGAGAAAAGTTGAAAAATATGTTGAAAATTACAGGAAGTAAAGAGAAAGATGACATCACGCTGGGGAGACAAAGGTTATGTTTAATTTACACAAAAGAAAATACTCGTTTTGACTCTTTAATATTGATTCAACAAAAAAGGCGTTTGCATGTATTTTTATTTGTAAAATTTAAAAAAATCTGTGACATTAGATGAGTTTTGGCCCCGTGTACAGGATGTTTCTTGGTAATTTCCCAGTGTGAAGTCATCATTTACAACCAGGAAGTAAAACAAAAAGACCTAAACAATTTCTAAACCGTGATAAAATTTGTTAAGTACTAGTATTTCTGTCAAATGAGTCGTCCGACCTGTCATTGTCATGGCACTTTAAGCAGTTTTTTTGGATTCTTGTTGTGTTTTGCACCATTCGGGCCACAAAAAGGAAACAATTTTATACGACAAGCAGTCATTATGCCATTAAAATTGGCTTTCTACAGACTGTTAATCCTCAGTAAACATGGTTGTGGGTTAGACGGATCTCTCTCGAGTGCTTTTACACATCCTCCTGGCGTTATTTAAGTCATTTATGTGCACAAATTGCAGCTATTGCGTCCCTGAAGTGCTATTAATCTTGCTCAAACACGTCCATTTGGCTCCGTCGCCATCATTTACAATCATTCTGGATTAACCTGTTCTCTCAATAATGATATTTTTACAGACTGTGGATCGTTTAATTGGGTATAATCATAATAAACTCAGCGTAGTAAAAATGCAGATGTAATTTGCACGAACGTCGCTGCGATTGGACCGTTTGAAAGTCTGGAATTCCAAACGGAGATGCTACGCAAACGGAAAGTATGACATTATGGGAAAAATATCTTAGTAAAATGATCGCATGTTTTGTCTGGCCCCGGATAATGAGCGGGTGTGATACGCAAATTAAAGACGGTGGAGCCTGTTAAGATCGTGGGCGAGATGACGGTTTGTTGTAATGCAGGTGATTTCGACATCTATAAAGCTGTGGCTGAATGAAACCGTGACTGAGGGTAATTCTGATTCTAAAGTAGGTGTATCATATTGCAGCGTTTAAATGCGCCTGCACCGATTCACCCATGACATTAAAGCTCTGTCGGCTGAGGTGAACCACACGGATCGGTTCGTCAGCGCACATTGCAAAAAATGAATTTCTAGATGAGTTAAAACGTCTTGATTAGGGATGGGACAATAGACAATAATATCGTTTATCGTGATAAAAAGGGAAGACATTAATCGTTTGTGCTACTTTTGGTTTAATAATCGCCAACAAAGATAATCGCCATTTTGCCACCAGATTGTGCAGAAAAAAAGCAACTTACCCTTTATGTTCTCCTCTAGATCGTTTTTGTTTTCAGTTCTAATAAAGTACAAATATGTCAGAAGTTATTTGTAATGAGAAAGTCTTTATGTCTTTAAATGTCTTTATACGTCACATTTTCAAACTGGCAATTTTAAATAACTATCGTGATATTATCGTTAATCGCAATTATTTTGGCCGTGATAATTGTGACACAAAATTTCAATATTGTCCCAGGCCTAGATTTTTCAGGATATTAATCTGAATTTCAGACATTTTGACTCAGTTAAGACTTTTTGATGGAAGTAGATTGTTTTACTTTACTTGTTTCAAATCGTTGTTTCATCACATCATTTCTTATTTCAATCCAAATGATCTGTCAGTGGGTTAAGATCATTTTACTTCCCCCACTGACAAATGTATTTACTTATTTTAAACAAAATTATTACCATTATCCGCCAGAAATACTTTGAAACCAGTGAAATATTCTGCATCACATCAACAATTAAATCTCATTGAGTCAAATCCAGATAAAAATAATAAATTCAAGCCATTTTAGACTTTACAGATTCACATTTTTTGCTAATTGAGTGACTGCCTATGCCTATAGGCAGTCACTATTTGTTCTTGTATTTCCCGGTTTTTCGGCACGTTTCACAGGCCACAGTTTTTAAATTCTTTTAATTTTTTTTTCATTTTTCAATAGTTCCTAGTCTTCTAATGTCTGCTATTACTTTTGGTACATGTACCTTTTGTAGTTTTTTCATAATTTGCCGAGCAGTTTTTCCCTATCTTTTACAGTGGGAGCCTTTCTGTTGGTCCTCTACAGGAAATGTTGCTGTTTAAATTGTTTTTGCAGGTACACGGTGGCAGAGCAGCTAGAGCTTCTGCCTCCCAATAAGGAGATCGTGGGTTCGAATCCCGGACCAGACCAACATCACACGAATTCAATTGCGCAGTCACTCGCAATAGCTTCAGCTATTGCAACAGCATCTAGTATTTTACTCATTGTTTTAAGATGCACCTCACACAAAAGTAAGTTCCTATGTTTGTGAATTGTGATCACTGACAACGACAATAAACCGATTCTGATTCTCGATGCATCAGACGCTGTCACTCGTCTTTCCATTAAATCCCTTCTCTTTAAAAAGCTTTTTTTTTAATTATTTAATTCATAAAAATCCTTTCAGGACGATCTTTACTCGACTGGGATCCAGTTTTGATTTTCAGATATCATTAAATTCATTTTAAAATACAATTTATTGTGATTTAAATAATCAAACTATTTTCAGAGTTTAGGAAATCCTTCCCAGGAGTTTTCTATCCAGAAAAACTCTTTTCACAGATTCATGAAGTGGTTTATTTGTGGCGACCCTGCCTTAGTCAACCCTGACTTTCTACCAATAAATGAGTTTGAAAAGTCAGGATGACTAAAGGCCAGGATTGGTCAGACAATCACTTTAGACACGCAAAAACCCTTTGCAGGACGGTCTTTAATCGACTGGGATCCCATTTTGATTTTTCGATATCACTAATAAAAAATACTTAACATACTAAAAGAGAAGAGTGCAGATAATTCACATTTCTTTCACCATTTTCAAGTTCTTTTTTCTTTCTTTCTGCAGCTGCTTTTTCCTAAATTTCTAAACATCCAAAGTGCCTTTTTACGCCGCTGTCTTTTTGACTCGATGCATCAGACGCCGTCACTCATCCTTCCATTAAACCCTTTCACTTCACACACAATTTTATCACAACTTCCTGGATACTTTTCAGTCATAAAAGTTACATTTTCTTGACAAAACTCTTTCAATTGTATGCACAGCTAAACAGGACTGGATTTGAACATTGTCAGAGCAGAGGCCTGACTCAGCTTCATGTTCATAATGATCAGCTGGTTAGGTTTTCTCTTGGTAAAAGGGCGTGTATTATAAGACACAGTGTTTAATGAATTTGTTTTGTTCATACTGTGACGATACATGGAAGAATACATTGAAAATTTAACTGAACAAATCAACTCAACGCCCTATTTTTCTCTAAAATGTCTGACAAAAATAAGCCCCAATTCAATCTGAAGCTGTTTCTGAGCCCTTTGGGAGCACAAACTATTATCTGGACTCTTTGTGAAGCTGATAGTCTGTAGTTTTGACATCGGATTTCTGATTTCCTCTAATTATAAGTGTGAAAAAGCTCGGCACAGAGTGAGCCCGGACAGCTCCTTTTAAATTGGACAAGCAGATGAGTTCTGTTGTAAAGACGGCATGTTCTTCACAAGGTCAACGCCTGACTTACTCCCAAAGAGTTTGAGCGTGTCGTCCACACTTTCATAACATCACGCCTGGAGTATTGTAATTAGTTGTACTTTGGCCCACTCCCTTCACTGGCTTCCAGAATTGATTTTAAAAGGACAAACATTATGCAAAATCAACTTTTTTTGAGCTTTTCTCCACGTTTTAACATTGTTCCGTCGTCAAAAACACACCTGTTGTCTTTTTTTTCTTTTTAGAATTAGACATTAAAAATCCTTCAGTATATTTCTTCAGACATACAATCTGAGTCCAGATTGTACAGTTTGGTGTAGGATCTACTTTAAGGCTGATCGTTATGTCTCGAGGGACAAAAATGCATTTTAAGAAAACGTCCTTTGAAGTTACAATGTCCCAGAGAAATCTATGGATGAAGTGGATTCATTCATTCATTCATTTTCTACCGCTTATTCCCGTTAGGGGTCGCGGGTGACTGGAGCCTATCCCAGTGACTTTGGGCCTTGGGCGGGGTACACCCTGGACAGTGGCCAACTCGTCGCAGGGCTAACACAGAGAGACAGACAAGGACAGACAACCATTCACTCTCACATTCATTCACTATGGACAATTTAGAGTTTCCAATTAACCTACACAGTCATGTCTTTGGACGGTGGGAGGAGCCGGAGAACCCGGAGAGAACCCACGGTAACACGGGGAGGACATGCAGACTCCACCCAGAGAGATCGTGTGATGTTAGGGTGGTTCGGAATTTCGAAACCACGATGTTGGGGTGGTCTGGGATTCGAACCCACAATCTCCTTATTGAGAGGCAGAAGCTCTAGCCGCTCTGCCACCGTGCACCCCTGAAGTGGATTCAATGGAAGAATAAAACATCTTTAGGAGCAGATTGGACAAGTAATACTTTCTATCATTAATGTATATATTAAATTGCCACAAGAAGTCACTACTATTGGATGTATAACATGTAAAATCAAAATCTGTTCTGTTCTCTCTTGGAGGAAAATGTAACAGCGCTCAATGCAGACTGAGACAAAGTATGTGGCGCTACCAAATTGAGTAAGGAGTGTTCATTCAGCTTTTGCAATTCCACGGATTATAATTCTCGCAACCCCCTCCTTGAACCGCCACCTTAACGTGGTGGAGGGGTTTGAGTACCCGAATGATCCTGGGAGCTATGTTGTCGGGGGCTTCATGCCCCTGGTAGGGTCACCCATGGCAAACAGGTCCTGGGTGACGGGTCAGACTAAGAGCGGTTCAGAAGCCTCTTATGACGAGTATAAAACCAAGGACGAGTACGTCGCCCGGACTGGCGTCACCGGGGCCCCACCCTGTAGCCAGGCCTGGGGTGGGCGCTTCGGCAGCGGCGTCTGGTGGCCGGGCCTTTCCCCACGGGGCCCGGTCGGGCACAGCCCGAAGGAGCGACGTGGGGCCGCCCTCCTGTGGGCCCACCACCTGCAGGAGGATCCATAAGGGGCCGGTGCAAAGAGATCTGGGTGGCAGTCGAAGGCAGGGGACCTCGGCGACCGGATCTCGGACACAGAAACTAGCTCTGGGGACATGGAATGTCACCTCGCTGGGGGGGGGAGCCTGAGCTCGTGCGGGAGGTTGAGCGCTACCGACTAGATATAGTCGGCCTCACCTCCACGCACAGCCTGGGCTCTGGAACCCGTCTCCTCGAGAGGGGCTGGACGCTCCATTTCTCTGGCGTTGCCCGCGGGGAGAGGTGGCGGGCTGGTGTGGGCTTGCTCATAGCCCCACAGCTCAGCCGTCACGTGTTGGAGTTCACCCCGGTGAACGAGAGGGTCGCATCCCTCCGCCGTCGGGGGGGGGACTGGTCTCTCACCGTTGTGTCGGCCTACGGGCCGAACAGCGGTGCAGAGTACCCGGCCTTCTTGGAGTCTCTGGGAGGGGTACTGGACAGTGCACCACCCGGGGACTCCGTTGTTCTACTGGGGGACTTCAACGCCCATGTGGGCAATGACAGTGACACCTGGAGAGGGGTAATCGGGAGGAACGGCCCCCCCGATCTGAACCCGAGTGGTGTTCAGTTATTGGACTTCTGTGCTAGTCACAGCTTGTCCATAACGAACACCATGTTCAAGCACACAAGGGTGTCCATCAGTGCACGTGGCACCAGGACACCCTAGGCCGGAGGTCGATGATCGACTTTGTTGTCGTGTCATCTGACCTTCGGCCGCGTGTCTTGGACACTCGGGTGAAGAGAGGGGCGGAGCTGTCAACTGATCACCACCTGGTGGTGAGTTGGATACCTGGCGGGGGAGGAAGCCGGAACGACTTGGTAGGCCCAAGCGCATCGTGAGGGTCTGCTGGGAACGGCTGGCAGAGCCCTCTGTCAGCAGGGTTTTCAACTCACACCTCCGGGAGAACTTCTCCCAGGTCCCGGGGGAGGCTGGAGACATTGAGTCCGAGTGGACCATGTTCTCCGCCTCCATTGTCGATGCGGCGGCTCGTAGCTGTGGTCGCAAGGTCTCTGGTGCCTGTCGCGGCGGCAATCCCCGAACCCGGTGGTGGACACCGGAAGTAAGGGATGCCGTCAGGCTGAAGAAGGAGGCCTACCGGGCCTTGCTGGCTTGTGGGACTCCTGAAGCAGCTGACAGGTACCGGCAGGCCAAGCGTGCTGCAGCCCGGGCTGTCGCAGAGGCAAAAACTCGGGATTGGGAGGAGTTCGGGGAGGCCATGGAGGAGGACTATCGGTCGGCCTCAAAGAAATTCTGGCAAACCGTCCGACGCCTCAGGAAGGGGAAGCAGTGCTTCACCAACACCGTTCTGATGCGGGTGGAGAACTGTTGACCTCGACTGGGGATGTGGTTGGACGGTGGAAGGAATACTTTGAGGATCTCCTCAATCCCACTGTCACGTCTTCCGAGCAGGAAGCAGAGGCTGAGATCTTGGAGGCGGACTCATCCATCACCCTGGCTGAAGTCACTGAGGTGGTTGGCAAGCTCCTTGGTGGCAAGGCTCCGGGGGTGGATGAGATCCGCCCTGAGTATCTTAAGTCTCTGGATGTTGTGGGACTGTCTTGGCTGACACGTCTCTGCAACATCGCGTGGCAGTCTGGGACGGTACCTCTGGACTGGCAGACCGGGGTGGTGGTCCCTCTGTATAAGAAGGGGGACCGGAGGGTGTGTTCCAACCACAGGGGGATCACACTCCTCAGCCTCCCCGGTAAGGTCTATTCCAGGGTACTGGAGAGGAGAATCCGACCGATAGTCGAACCTCGGATTCAGGAGGAGCAGTGTGGTTTTCGTCCCGGTCGTGGAACACTGGACCAGCTCTATACTCTCCATCGGGTGCTCGAGGGTTCATGGGAGTTTGCCCAACCAGTCCACATGTGCTTTGTGGACCTGGAGAAGGCATTCGACCGTGTGCCCCGGGGCGCCTTGTGGGGAGTGCTCCGGGAGTATGGGGTCCGGGGCCCTTTGTTAAGGGCTGTCCGGTCCCTGTATGACAGGAGCAGGAGCTGTGTTCGCATTGCCGGCAGTAAGTCAGACCTGTTCCCGGTGCATGTTGGACTCCGCCAGGGCTGCCCTTTGTCACCGGTTCTGTTCATAGTTTTTATGGACAGAATTTCTAGGCGCAGTCAGGGCGTGGAGGGTGTCCGGTTTGGGAACCACAGGATCTCATCTCTGCTGTTTGCGGACGATGTCGTCCTGATGGCTTCCTCAGACCGGGACCTGCAGCATGCACTGGGACGGTTTGCAGCCGAGTGTGAAGCGGCTGGGATGAGGATCAGCACCTCCAAATCCGAGGCCATGGTTCTCGACCGGAAAAAGGTGGCTTGCCCTCTCCGGGTGGGTGGAGAGTCCTTGCCTCAAGTGGAGGAGTTCAAGTATCTCGGGGTCTTGTTCACGAGTGAGGGAAGGATGGAGCGTGAGATTGACAGGCGGATCGGTGTAGCGTCTGCAGTAGGGATGCAACGATACAGTCTGCCCACGATTCGATACATATCTCGATATGTAGGTGACGATATCGATTCAATTACGATATGTTTAATATGTCTTAAATTAAATAGAAACGCTTCAATTTTCCCTTTTCTTTTATTTATTTTGGCACATCAGAAAAATAAAACTATTCAAAGATTTCCAGTGAGTGGTGCTTAACATAAAACATACTTTGTAGTGCAAAATAAACAAAATATTAAAGTACAAACTTAACCATACTTTGGATAGTTATATTTAGAATACTCTCTTCAATATTAAGTAATCTAATTTTGCTTAGGAGGCGGGACACTGCGTTAATTGACACCGCTCTGTTTGCTTGAGCCAGTTTATCACATGTGCGGCAACCGGTTGCGTCCAAGTCCATCAGTGGCACGAACAGCGTTCACAATATTTAGTCTGCGTTATCCGTAGTGACTGGAATGGTAACATTCGGGCGCTCCAACTTCCACTCGATCGCCGCAAGTTTTAGTTCCTCTGACAAATGGCGCATGTGTGGCTCTCATACAAAGGGCGAGTTGCAACACAGCACTTTTAATTTGCCAGTCGAGTCCATTATATAATGAACCGTTACAGTAAGATAGCTCTCGGTTGCACGGAGGTCAGCTATCCGTTGTCAGCCAATATTTTGGGTTTCTGCCAATTGCGTCAACAATATTTTTGGCTGCATCATAAAGCGCAGGGATGATATTTGTTGTAAAGTGTGTACGAGAGGGCACTGTATAGCGGGAGTCTTATCATTAAATTCAACTGCGAACCCAAAATGTATCCACACCGCAGATTTAAACGAATAAGTTGCATCCTCGAACTTTGGTCTGCTATCTGTAGACGACGAAGAGGGACCGCTCTCGCTTTGGCTCGCTGCCTCCGCCATGGCTTTACTAGCATAATAACAACAACACGAGGTATGGGCTTGTTGTCTCCGCCCCCCAGTAACAGAGTGGGTTAGGAGTGGGGAGGGCTGAGGAGGGGTGGAGCAGCACACATGATAGTGGGATACTTTGCATTGCTAGTATTGTAAAGTATCGTACATATGCGCGTATCGTATCGTAGGGGGCGTATCGAACGATTCGATATTATATCGCGTATTGTTGCATCCCTAGTCTGCAGTGATGCGGGCGCTGTATCGGACCGTTGTGGTGAAGAGAGAGCTGAGTCGAAAGACGAAGCTCTCGATTTACCGGTCAATCTACGTTCCTACCCTCACCTATGGTCATGAGCTTTGGGTAATGACCGAAAGGACAAGATCGCGGATACAAGCGGTCGAAATGAGCTTCCTCCGCCGGGTGGCTGGGCGCTCCCTTAGAGATAGGGTGAGGAGCTCAGTCACACGGGGGGAGCTCGGAGTAGAACCGCTGCTCCTCCACGTCGAGAGGAGCCAGCTGAGGTGGCTCGGGCATCTGTTCGGATGCCTCCTGGGCGCCTCCCTCGGGAGGTGTTCTGGGCATGTCCCACCGAGGCGGCCCCGGGGTAGACCCAGGACACGCTGGAGGGACTATGTCTCTCGGCTGGCCTGGGACCGCCTCGGGATCCCCCCGGAGGAGCTGGAGGAAGTGTCTGGGGTGAAGGAAGTCTGGGAGTCCCTGCTCAGGCTGCTGCCCCCGCGACCCGGCCCCGGATAAGCGGAAGAAGATGGATGGATGGATGGATAATTCTCGCAACGTCCCCACAGCGCATAGAGTTCAGTTAATTCAGTTATCCATTTATCCAATTTTGATAATCGATAGTCCAGTCAGAAGAAAAAAAAAGCCTGGAGCAGTGTCCCATAGAGACTCCGTTGGAGGTGGTGGGAACGAGCGAACAAACAAAAGAAGTGTTTGCAGAGCCTCTTACCACACTCAGAAGTGTAGGACGTCAGAGTTCACAGGCCACCTTTAAACTGGGATGTAGCTTTGGTCCAGCGGGTTGCCAGCAGTGGTCCCAATAAAACCTGGCCTGTACAAGAGCATGCATGCATAAATAACTTACACAGTACAATAAATGCCTGTAACAAATAGCAATGATAATTGTAAACAGCTCGTGACTGCACATAATTAATTCAATTAATTATATCTTTTTGATAATACAGTGCACAATGCTTTACCACAATTGTATATTATAAATATGAGGCATATAATTATGATTAAGCAATGATTCAATGTTTGAATGAACCATATAATACATTAGACCATGGCCACTCATTCATTCAGTGACAGTTAGCCACATTAGCAAAACAGACATGTCAACAATAAGGCAAAGTAACCACAAAAAACATAAAGCAGCACTTTGGAATTAGCCACCATTGAATACAATTAGGTTGAATGAACTAAAACTAAAACTGAGCTTGTATTAGCTAAGGATCACCACAGAAACACATTAGATGCATCAGAAAATGCTAGCGCCGGTTAGCATTAGGGCCGGTTAGCATTAACCCCGGTTAGCATTAGCAACAAACACAGTTGACACTCACCACTTTTGGTCACGGAACACAATCAGTGTCTTCCAGCGGCAGTGGGTGCATCTACAAAGTTGAGGAGCACAACATTTAAAAACGGAGTCTATTAAATGTAAACACGCGCTCTAAAGGCGTTACCTGCAGCTGCTCTCAGTCCTGTCGACCCCACGCACCTGACTATGGGCGTCTGCCTCCGACATCCCGAATGGAGCGGCACAAACTCTCGGGGGCTAACTCAAAGTCTCGCGAGATTATAGAGGACATGACTTTAACAGGGGCAGCTAAACAGAATCAGAATCGGGATAAGTTTATTACCGTTGTCAGTGATCAAAATTCACAAACATATAAAATCAGGTTAAAATCTGTTTATTAAAATATTTGTTAAAATCTTTTATTAAAATCTCGGTTACTAAAACCCACTATAGATTGCCCTCCATGCCCTCAAAGCACCTTGCTACTACCACCTTTTGCACATTTGCACTATCTGCCAACTGTACATTTCTGTATATAGTCTTTGTCTATCTTAGTCTATTTTATTCTAAATCTTATGCATGCCTCTTTTATATATTTTATTATATTTTATTCATTGTTTTATGTTGCACCTTACGCCGAAGCAAGTTCCTATGTTTGTGAATTTTTGATCACTGACAATGGCAATAAACTGTTTCTGCTTCTGATTCTGATTCTGATACTACGTCACTTACGTGCTGCACGCAACCTAGTTACGTGACCGATCACGATCGTCGCAGGTGGAGCACTATTCAACCTGTGCCGGTACTATGACAGGTACCCTGGTAATGCTCCTTTAGTTGGTTGCCAACCGCCGTAAAACAAAAAAAAGAAGAAAGAAGACAGGCACCCTTCCCTAGTCAGACTAGTGCTGGGGAGGCTAGCAGGACAGCAGTGGACAGGTTTGTATTTAAACATCTGATATATTGTCTGTTTTACTCCGTGTTATGCTCAGACCTGTATTATCATGTATTATCCACCTTTAGAGCTAACTACTGGTCCGTGCGGAGTCCGTTGCCGCCATCGTGTTTGTTTTGAAAGAGGATTTGGTGAGTGTTTAATGAAATGACACGGAATGTTAACACGCTAAGCTAGCGTTAGCATAGTCGGGCTAACTGTTGGTAGTGTTTGTACTTATTGTTCAACGTATTTAATGAATGATTTAAGTACCTAGCCCCATGTTTTGCTTGTGTAAGTCCTATTTATGCAACTGAAGGTTATTTATTGATAATGAACGTCCTATAATGAATGTCCTGTTACTTGAATGTTACCTGTTCAACCAGGCTACAGCCCAATAACTAAAAACATTATGACTCTACATCAATTTAATCAATGTTAATTATGCATTGTGGTTCAGATTACTAATTTGCACAATATGCATTTGATATATTTGAATTGTGTACACATATGATTGTTATGATTAGAAGCTAAAGTTAATTATTTAGCTTTTATTCTTTATTGATTGGTCCTGTTTATTTAATGCAGGCCAGGTGCTTCTGATTTGATGGCGAGTGAGGAGCCGACAGCCTCCGTCCCGTGGCTCTGGTAGGAGGCTTTTACACCTGCACATCCACCCTTTGACATTTGCACAATATTGATTGAACTCAAACTCTCGTGGATTGCGATGTCAGTTATCGTCGATCACCCGTTTAATTACCTGGATTTATTTATTTATTTTGGACTATTTGTTGTAACAATCCATTGAACTCAATACCTAGTTCAAAGTGCATCTTTTTCTCTCATTCAAACCGGTTTCAATACTGCAGTCTGTTTATATTTGGGGTAATATCATTTGTTATCGTGTTTCTTTTGTTTCTGTAAATACTTGTTAATATTTCACAATACATGGTACCATCACCACCAAACACATTTTTTGACTCCAGCAGTCGATCCAATCTTCTGATCCTAGCCCATACCGTAGCCTGTTGTTAGCATTGCCACTACTACACGTTAATAACCCATTAACAAGCGCTAATACATGCTACACATAGGAACTTGCTTTGGCATAAGGAGCATCATAAAACAATGAATAAAATAGCAGCAAGATATATATAAAAAGACATGCATACAATTAATAACAACAACAATAAAATAAAATAGACTTATTCTCTATACAGCAATGTACTGGTTTGCCAGACAGTAGTGGAAATGTGGCAGTGCAAATGGATAACTCTTTTATTATATGACTGTTAAAGTGGCAGGTGTTATAAACAGTCGTAAGAGAGAACATATATTAAAATACACAGCTGGGTTACAGACACGTTTGTTGTTTTGCACATGTGCTGAGAGAGCTGACAAAAAACTAAAATTTTGAAAAAGAAAAGAGTTTTGCTTGTAGTGTCTCGCCTTAAATCATTACTGAAGACACACTTCTTTCCACTGGCCTTCAGTAGAAGCTGAATACACAATAAATTTTCTTGTTTTATTTATTTTTTGTACCATTGTTGTCTTGTTTTGTATTATACGCTCCTTACGTCGCTCCTGAAGCACTTTGGGCACTGCTGGTTGTTGTAAATGTGCTGTACAAATACATTCGACCTTGACCACAGAGGAATATTAGATTTTCTTTGGTAAATTTAAAGTCTACACAACAGGTTAGACCAATGTTTTTCAACCTTTTTTGAGTCATTGCACACTTTTTTTTGTGGAAAATATCGTGCGGCACACCACCGACTAACATAGTGTTTTTTACGTTGCAAATATTGTATACAGTATGTCATTGTGTCTGGTTCTTTAAATTTGACAATGGTGGCTGTTTACCTTTCAGTTTTTGTGTGTGAAAAAGTTGCTCAAAACACACTAAAATTGTCAATTATTCATTTAAATCCATGAATATGACATTTTTTCAAGGCACACCTGGGAAAACCTCAAGGAGCACTAGTGGCACTGGTTGAAAACTCACGGGTTTAGACGACACATTTGACTAAAATGAAGTGAATATGATTGTATTTAAGATTTTACTTAACAATTCGCCTGTTTGTCCCCAGTTTGACAATTTTCATTACTTTTATAGTTCTACTTCCTGGTTGATCATGCAGCAGCATATTTAGAGGTAATTCCACAACTGTAACCTAGCAACCATTTTGAAAACAAGGGCCAAAATCCATGTTAATTGCACAATAGTTATGATTAGACAAATAATAAAACCTGGTAACAACTTTATTTTGATGAATAGTGGTTTAAAGTGTCAGAAAAATGTTTCGGTTAAGCGTTAACTGCCTCTTTATTTTCAACTGTACGTCACATTTTGATGACATCACAGAGGGATTCCATTTTAGAACTCTAGAGCACTACTTTCTGTCATTTTAAACTTGTATTTATCAAAATTTCTTCTGGAACTGCGACTTCAAAAGTGTAAAACTATGCTATATATTATCCACAAGTGCCTCCCACCAAACTAAGCCATAATTTGAATAATGAGAAGAACCTGTCGTATAGACTTTAAGGAGGAGTAAAGCTGGTGTCTTTATGCAGGGACTGATAAAGATGATGATGTGGTAGTGACAATAGTTTGGACATTTGTTGAGTTTTGACCATTCCGCTTTAAAAGTTGAAGCTAGTTTCACTAAAATTGGATTCATGGACTTGTAATGAAGCAAAAAAACTCCAGATGAAATCCATATATAAGGGCTATTTGCTTGTTTGTTTTTCTTTAATTATTGTTTGGAGCATAAACTGACACTGATTAATTCCAGAATGGTTGATTTAGACTGGAAATAAGAGGGCTACGGATTAAATTTTTATGTCCAAAATGCCCTGAAGCTTGATCGTTCGTCAGATGGTAAACAAAAAGGAATAAATTAAGTAAAGTTCAGACTCTTTTATCATTTTAATAACCCCTGAAATCAAACCGAAGTCACAAAAAACGTCAAAATCTGCTTTCTTAGTTGTGAGTTTGCACGAATCAAGTCTCTGCAGTGACGATCGGAAGGATTTACACGAGACACAAACGTGGGAAACTGTACTTACAGTCTTTTATTTATTTTTTCAATTTAGAAAGTAAGCAGAAAGTATTGTGCGTCGTTCAACTGTAGTTTGAGTCAAAATAAAAAGATTCTCACCTGTTCCTATTGCAACAGAACTCGGCCGTGTTTTTACAGAGTGTTACCTGTTCACCGTGAGCCAAAGAAAACACGCACGAGTCCAGAAAACAGCGCGGATCTACGTCGTAATCTCACCGGGATTAAGGGGGATTACGGAGAAATGCTTTTGGCAGCGCAGCCCGAAGAACCGGTGCCTTCTCTAAACAATGATCTGGAAGCACAAAGTCACTCTATGAGAAGAAAAACTCTGACTGTTTTGAAATAATAAATCATTTCATACGACTCACCTCTGTGGACTTTTCCCATCGACATCAAACTTTTAAGAGTCTTTGCACTTCTGCCGTCACTGAAATGACCTTAAAGTATAAATGATCATGAGGTTTACGTGTGGGACATCTGTGGCTTCAGATTAAACATTTTACCATTTGTTCACAATTAAAATCATTTCACCTTTTGTGTTTTGAAGTAAGCACAATGAGCCGGACATGATTAAGACCAGTTTGGGATAAACCTAAAAGGGCTTTTTGTGATTTGATGTGCTTTCAGTCATTTGTAATTATTAGTTTTATGTTTATTTGTTTGAAACGGAACATTAATCAACATCAAACTATTTGATTGTGCCTGACTTACCTCGGAGGTCCTTCTGCCAGATGTGAAGAATTGTAACTCTAAAGCAGGGTTGTCCAAACTTTTTTCCATCGAGGGCCGCATATTGAAATACAGCCCAATCGGAGGGCCACAAATCAATTGTGAAACGTTAAAAAGCTGCATTTATCTGATGTTTTAAGCTCCACCACATCTACATTCAGTCTCAGTGCCTTAATATCAGGTCTGTCTCGCACCAAAATGTTAGTTATTTAGGTTGGAATTGTAGAAAATCTGAAATGTGCTGTAAATAGTACTTATCAGGACAATGTGGGCCAATTCACCAGGAAGACTAAGGGCCAAGAAAAACTGGTCTGAGGGCCGCATTTGGCCCCTGGGCCTTAGTTTGGACATGCCTGCTCTAAGGTGAACACACGCCAAAAATAAAGATTAAAAATTCAATTATACTCAAATAGTGCTCTAAAATCTATGTTTGTATGAGCCACATTTTTACGTTTTTTATTAAAGAAAAGAACAAAGTAGAGTTTCATGTGGTTTACGGCTCAGTGCGTCACTGCGATGAAGATGGAGAAGACAAAAGTCGGCCTGAAATGCAGTTCTTCAACAAGAGATGGAGGCTAATGGCATAAAGATTAGCAAGCATTATAAAAGTTTCTTATTTTATTGACTTATTTCTAAGAACTATGAATGGGTTTAGCAGTGTTTCAGTCTGTTGCTTCCTCCGCCTCGGTGTGAAGAGCAGCTCCTGTCGCTCACACCGAGGCTGAACTCACAGCTCCATCAGAACTGTCATCTCACACGATCTGGACTGAAACACTCGTACATCTGTGAAACCACACACCACCAGACCAAGGAGTTCAGCTTTAGCTTCAGTTTGCATGATTCATCTGACCACATCATTATCATCTTTATCTTCATCTTTTCTAGAGATTCAAAGTCCAGATTTATAGGAGACACAACTATATTTAATAATCTAATAATCCAGGAAGAAGGTGTGTGGATGAACGTGCGTGGATGATGTCGAGGAGAGAAGACGAAAGAGCCAGATGCCCTGAACGACCAAAAGGAGTGAACACCGAACACATCTACTGTAGGTAGAAGCTCTAAACCATATGAAGCTCCATCAGGAAGTTTCGAGTTCCCAGACCAGCTCTCTGATTGACAATGACTTTTGGATAAAAGTCGAAACGTCTCGATCTTCAAACAACGTCCGGATGACAACCTCTGAACCCCTTTCTACAATGGACCACACCTGGACGAATGAGGGTTTACATCGACGAACTCCATCAGGAATTTGAATGTAACCCTGGTTCTTTGAGGCTTGGACCAGGGTTGGGATGGATTTTATTAGACTAATCTAAACTCAGTCTTTAACTTCAAAGTACAACAAAAGCAGGCTTGAACAGTGAGCGACCATGAAACATTGTCATTGGTCAAAAAAGTAGAAAAGCAGATTAAATAAACAGTGTTCAATGGATAACTGTCCCAGAGCGCCCCCTGTCCTCGACCCTCCTTCTCTCAAGGAAAAACTACAAAGAACCCTGTGGGAAAAAGTAGGAACCTGGAGAACCACATGAAGGAGAGATCCTGCTCCCACAGACCGACAGACTGTAGATGGACCAGGACTAACACATCCACCAGAACCACTCAAGAGGAAGGAAGGCGGATCTAGTGTAGAGAGAGTTCCTCCAGGCAGATGAGCAGTTCATCTAGTGTAGAGAGAGTTCCTCCAGACAGATAAGGAACAGTTCATCTAGTGTAGAGAGTGTTCCTTCAGGCAGACGAGAAGCTGTTCATTTAGTGCAGAGAGAGTTCCTCCAGGCAGATGAAGAACAGTTCATCTAGCGTAGAGAGAGTTCTTCCAGGCAAACGAGGAACAGTTCATCTAGTGTAGCGAGAGTTCTTCCAGGCAGACGAGGAACAGTTCATCTAGAGTAGAAAGAGTTCTTCCTGGTAGACAAAGGATAGTTCATCCAGTGTTGAGTGAGATTTCCTCCAGGCAGATGAGGAGCAGTTCATCGAGTGTAGAGAGAGTTCCTTCAGGCAGACAAGGAGCAGTTCATCGAGTGTAGAGAGAGTTCCTTCAGGCAGACAAGGAGCAGTTCATCGAGTGTAGAGAGAGTTCCTTCAGGCAGACAAGGAGCAGTTCATCGAGTGTAGAGAGTGTTCCTTCAGGCAGATGAGGAACAGTTCATCTAGTGTAGAGAGAGTTCTTCCTGGTAGACAAAGGATAGTTCATCCAGTGTTGAGTGAGATTTCCTCCAGGCAGACGAGGAGCAGTTCATCGAGTGTAGAGAGAGTTCCTTCAGGCAGATGAGGAGCAGTTCATCTAGTATTCTGGGTTCACTTGGACAAGACCAATCTGAATACCACTATTATAACTAAACTCAGAGTGTCCAAAACCGGGTCTAAACCAGGATTAAAGTGGGTTTAGGTCGGACCACATGCACTTCCCGTTTGTCCGCCCTTTAATGTCTTCCCCTCCTGTTTTTATGCCGATCACGTTACACATAAACATTTAATGACTCCTGGGTTCTCACTCTTTTATGAGATTCGGAGGATTTTGTGGCTTTCATAATTGAGCCGCTGTTTGAACTCCAATTTTTGACTGCCTGAATGTTTGTTTTATTGATCCATCTTGCAAAAACAGCACTTTTAAGACCTTTCGACAGCACCTCAATGTGGTTTATATTTGCGATTAAAGACCTTTTACAAATGCACAGCGTGGTCAGCTCCCCATGTTTGTTAGAACGTTTTGGTAAAAAAATCTCTGGACGAATCTCAATCACATTTTTTCGTCTCCTGTCCTCGATTTCTTGATTAATCCTTGGGGAAATGGATGAGGAAGTCCAGCCACAGAGAAGACACGGTGAAGAAAAGAGAGCAACTGCAACTTAAAGGGGCTGTACCTGAGTTTTAACAATTTTGTCAAAAACCGAACTATGTACCTGTTTTTTGCATGTAATAAAGTAAAATCTGTGTTTTCCCCAATATGATATATTGTAAAAGCATCTATTCAGGTAAAAATTAGACCACCGCACTTTCTCTGCATCGCTTTACACTTGCCTGGGGCCCCCAATAAGATGCCCTTTCTCATCATTATAGACGCAGGGGTCTTCAAACTAATCTAAATAGTCAACAAAATATAACATGATAAATTTGCAAATGAATATGTATTTAAATTAGCTCGAACATGTGTTAAAATGTTAATGTTAAATGCACCAACATGTGGGAAATATGATTTGATTTATTAGGTTTTGCTGGGGAAGGACCTCCAAACCATTCAAGAGAAACTAAATCAAAGTTATAGGAAATCACACTTGATGAGGAGGGCCTTATACTTAATTTTGCCTTGGGCCCCCAAATTCCTAGGTCCGCCACTGGGTTCAGAGTCTTGTGAAAAGGGCTTATAAACTCGTAGTAGTGAATGTTTATGATTCTGGGACTGCATCAAGAAAGTGAAATATACATGTGACTGATGTAAAGACTTCAACTAGTTCAGTTTTTCACGTTTCAAAACAATAAAAATCAGATGCAGGGCCTTTAATGAGCATCCCCGCTTGTCTTTGTGAAGATGTAATTTCTCTCTCTGGAATGTTCCGCAGTAGTTTTTCCATGGTATTTTTAACAATAACTCCACGTGTAATTGAATAAATGCAAGATATATAAGTTTAATTCCGTACTAAGGAACATTCCAGGACAGCAATAACATGGAGAAAAGAACTTGAAAAGTTACTTAGAGCAGTGTTTTTCAACCTTTTTCTAGCTGTGGCACACTTTTTAGGTTTTAAAAAATGCCACGGCACACCATCTACTACAAAAACATGACCAAATCAGACCATTTAGTTGTTAAAATATGGTATATAATGAGCCAAATCATGTTTGTGCAACTGTCTGGTGCTTTTAAATTTGGCATTAGTGGTGGTTTTGCGTTCTTTTTTGGTGCAGAATTTGCTCAGGACACTCCAGAAAGGGAAATTAGTTATTTACATCCGCATTTGTGAATCTGTTAACTCAAATTGGACATTTTTTCAAGGCACATCTGGCAAAACTTCAAGGTGCACTAGTGTTCCCCGGCACTGGACGTAGAGCACCTTTATCGTTCTCATGTTTTTAGACTTTTCACATTTTAAAATTTAAATAGAGAGTCTCAACATTTGTGTATTTTCCATAGTTCTTCTGGATAAAGTGATTTTCACACACGCTCACAGTAAATCCAGTACTACGCCAGGACTAAGACCAGGACAAAACTGGACAAGAATGTCATGAAACAACAAATCCCTGACATCAGCAGCAGTACTTCCTCTAAATGCACTGCTCTTCTGTCCATACTCTATGTTCTTTTCTATTTATATTCAGTCAGTGTGTGTTTTTATTCCCACTCTTCAGGCCTCGCTCAGACTGCACCTGATGCTGTTGGGCCGGTGTTCTTGCGGAGCACAGGTCTGGACCCCTGCAGGGCTCTAGTGTCACAGGCTTTGATCACACACGAGGGAGCGGGTCATTAATAAAAGGAACAGGATTGCAGTGGGCTCTGGCGTCCAGCAAAACTTCCAATACAATGGTAAAAGTCCACCGCACGGTGTGAGGTCTGAGCTCTTCTCGTTACTTTTAATTAAACAGAATTCCTGTGGCCTCTGCACCGGGTGCAACGTGAGGCTGTTTATTACGCTGGCAATAAATATGTTTGTGATTATGTTTTGTGAATCACACACGGGTGCGCGGCAGCTCGATCTGCGTCACATTTGGAACTTGAATTGGGACACGGCTGAAAACACATGCTTTTTGCTCTTCTCTGGTGAGCACAGACAGCTCTCTGTGACCGACAGAAGCGCCGCTAAAAAATGAGAAGGACGAGAGCCTCAGCAGCCGCAGACAAAGCACCTAATCCTCTCCTGCTTTTCTCCGGCAGAAAACTCTGGACTCTCACTAAACTCACTTTAACCTGCTCAAACACCAGCCTTGCGCTCTGTCTCTCGTTTTGACAGTAATCTGTGCATTAAACTCATGACCAAAGCTCCCCAGAGTTCTTTTAAAGCCTTTTTAAGAGCCGTGACGCGCTGCTTTGGTGTGCGTCGGCCTCCAGGGTCAGAATGAGACCACGGAGCTTTCCCTGCATCTGATTATAGATTATAGAGAGTGACAGCAAAACTCGCTCTGTCCCCTGAAAGTGAATTGCAGTGATTGCTGTAGTTTAGTGCTGAGGTTCCCAAAGTGGGGTCAGGGTGAGCTGGAGGTCGTGAGATGATTTCAAGATCTCATTTTAATCAATATGACATTGTATTTGCTCAATTTTTTAAAATTAAAACAGTATCTTTTAGTGAAGTAAGGTCAAATAAGACGATAAACTATTCAAATAACCAATAATAAAACTGATTTGACAGGCTTTGACCCTTAAAATTATTGCTACTTTCATTTTCATTTCGCTTTGGGGGTCCCGAGTCCGTTGCATGGCTAATTCGGGGGTCCTGGGCAGAAAAGTTTGGGAACCCCTAGTTTAGTGAGCAATACATCTGACGTGCTGCCAAAGTTTAACCTGAACTACTTCTGTTTTTCACGTTTTAAGACCGCACCTTTCTTCCAAAAACAGAAACTTCAATCCACTCCGAAGCAGAACTGAATCAACACCACGTATTTACCGCTTCCCTTCCACTTCCTGCCCCCCTTCCCTTTCATAAGCGTGTGTTTTGTGCTGTGCTCGGGGTCCCTGGGTGATTTGGCGTCCGCTCGTGTTAGTGCTGGCCCGTTTGGACTCGGCCTCTCGGCGTGACTCCTCGTAAAAGAACACGCCGGTCTGTGAGGTCTGGACGTGCCAAAGCTTTCGATTAAGGACGTCGCTGTAAAATGCATCAAAGGCATGTCCACTGCACCCCAAAACTGTTGTGAAATACGATCGCGGTTGCAAAGCAGTTAATTCTAGGAAATGTGTGGGTTGTCCAGGATAACCAGTCCATTACGTCGGCCTGATGCTAAAATAAATGAGTCAGAGACAGAGACGTGAGCAACATACGAAGGAAAATAAGCAAAATATATATCGGTGTTACATAAAATTAAGCATTTTGTCAACTACAATGCCGTAAGCGTACTATACAGTTAATTAATTTAGCCCTATTTTAGTTACTGCCTGGAGGTTTGGGGAAACACATACATTAACACCATTAAACCATTGATTATTCTACAAAAAAAGAGACAAAAGAGTTGTTCATGAAGTCCATTCAAGAGAGCAAACCAACCAATTGTTTATTAAGACAAATGTATTGAAATTAGAACATCTTATAGAACCACAAACTCTTACGGTGATGTATAAAGTACAAACTTTGCTGTTGCCATGAATGTGCCAAGATGATTGACAGCCGCTGGTGCATGTGTGAAGGTCAGAGATTATGAGTTTAGTTATGGATGAAATGAAACTGCCGTCACAGTTTATTGCCGTATTTCAATCAGGAAATGCACAAACACTGAGTTGACAGTCTCGGTTTTTAGTTAGTTGTAGCCTTTAGCGAGACAACATTGGTGTGATGCAGTGAGAGAGCGATAAACCCACACTTCAGAGTCGGTGGGTACAGTGTTTTGTGGCTAAAATATTATGTAAAGTAGATTGATTTGTGTGAAATGTTTAGTGAACACGAGCAACAACAAGTCACACTGCACTGATTTCCTGGGGCCTGCAAACATCTTTTTAGTCTTTGTAGAACTCTTTCTCTCTTGAGCTCAGCTGCTTCATATAAACTAATACAAGTGAAAAAAAGATGGCGGCGCCCACAGCAATCTCCGGAATAAGGTGAACACTTGAGGAGCAGAGGACCAGATCTGATCCAGGATCCAGGTCAGGATGAGTCAGATTAACACAATGTTCTTTATGGTTCTCAGTGGGTAGGCTGTGTAACCCAAACTGAGTGTCCTGAGATGTAAAATTTTAATCTTTAGAAGAATCTTGAGTCGTATGGCTCAAAACCGTGGGCTGTAGGTCTCTGAGTGGGACAAAGATTACACTTAGAAATGTCGTACGATCAAAGATGAGCGATTTGTATCAAACCTGTTTGATATTTTGGAGTGTTGGTCGCAGAGTGAGTCTCCTGTCGCTGCGTCTACATCAAACTGTGTCAAACATGTAAACACAAGAGCATCACAGAAGAAGAGCTCTGCTGCGAACAGGACCTTGTCTTCCCATTTCTCTTGAATTTAGTGACTTTTACAAACCAAACACCCCTAGCACGCCGTGCTAGTCTCCGCTGACCAGTACAACTGTGATGACTTTATAACACGGACAGTGGCGGACTTACCATTAGGCAACAGGCCACAATTGCCTTGGGCCCCCAACCTGAAGGGGCCCCCTGACCATCATAGACACAAGGCTCTGAAACAGTTGCTTTTCTCTCAGTATCACAGTAAAGTAGTCTTAAACAAGAAAAAGACAAACAAACAAAATAATCTGGAATTGTATGGAAATAGAATAGAAAAATAAAAGATAACATTGTAAAATTACAAATGAATATCATGTATTTAAAACGTGTTAAAATGCAAGAAAACATACAGGAAATATGGTCTGATTTCTTGAGGAAGGACCCCCAAACCCCCCTGTTTAAAGCTGTTTAGAACATTTAATTAAAACACTGTTACACAAATTAATTAGAATGTTCCAATAGTTCACTTACCAACGCAAAAGTATGAACCAAAACGCACTTGACGAGGAGGACCCTGTGCTTTATTTTGCCTTGGGCCCCCAAATTTCTTCGTCCGCCACTGCACACGGAGCCCCTGATATTCACTCAAACTTTGGTCGTAGCTACGATTAATTGAGTGAAATCACACAATGTGAGCCATCTTACGTCTTGTTTTGTGACATCCATAAATCTTATAAGTTGAATTAAATGTGAGTGTACACTGTGCCTCAGACTCTTGATCTGTGCGTGGAGCAGGTCCTCCCTGTGTTGCTGTGGCAGAGTGGTTAACACGTCGTCTCCTCTCAGAAGGGCATTGTCTGCTCATAATAACACATTAATATTCTAAAGCCTTGACTCACGAGTGCGTGTGAATCATCAGGAGTGACATGCGCTTCAATAGCTCCATCATTTGCACTGAACACTTGGATGACTAAGCTTTGAGCACAAACATCACACACACGAATTATAAAACAAATGAAAACTGCAAGCAGCGTTAAAGGGCCTCACGATCCAGTTTGCAGCACAAGATGAAGTAACATTAAAGCAGTGTTTCTCAAACTGTGGTACATGTATGACTGGACACCTCTTCAGTTGTAATGTTTACCTTATTTAAAGTACATTTTATTCACATTTTTGCTCTTCCTTTAGTACATTTCTAGTTAAAACCTCTGTGACAATGGTGTGTTCCCACTTAAGACCAGGTTTATCCCTAATTTAGTCTTGAGATAGTCCTGTTGTAGACGTAATTTAGAGTTGGTGGCACTCAGAAATAGGGCTGGGCGATTATGGTGATAAAAATCGAATCGTGAGCTGGTCCCTGTGACAATCTGCTATTTTTGTGAAATCGACGCATCGTGATTCATTGTTTTTCTGTCTTTAATGCAGCTGTCTGTTCAAACACTGTTCTCCTGTTGTTTAGCCTCTGAAGCCTCTGAGCAAATGACTTTATTTACCTCTTAAAGGCCAGAGCTGCACAATTCAACGAAATTGACAAAAAGCAAAAAAAAAGCATGACCAAAAGCGATTAAAAATGCGCTCAAAAGCAACCAAAATGCACCTGCGAACAAGAAACACAACTCAAGATCGACAAAAACGCGACAAAAAACGACAAAGACTCATTTAAATATGACAAACACAACTGAACGTGACAAAAACTAAAAAGCAACAAAACAGAATCCTATTATTCAAACCTAAATCGCAAATCTAATCTTAATCGCACTGGTCAGAAAAATCACAATTAGATATTTTTCCTAAATCATGCAGCTCTCTTAAAGGCAATAGAAAAAAACAAAGTGAACATGAATCGTAAAAAAAAAATCGAAATCATGATCTGGCCCCAAGGAAATCGTGATAATTTTTTGCCACTGAACCATTGCATTGGAGCATTACATGGTTTTGATCCTCTTTAAAGTAGTACACTACAAAAAGTGGATTTTAAGAAAGTAAAAAAGTCTTATAACAAGAAATAAATTCTTGTTTTTTCTCTAAAAAGAAAAAAAATCTTAAGAAAAATAATCTTATTTAAAGAAATTAAACCTAGCCTTTTCTTATTAAGATATATTTGCTAAAATCTGTTCTATTTTTGCTTGTAACAAGATACAAAGGTTATTTTGAATCTTATTTAACTGTAGACTAAGAGTATTTTTTTCTTAATTTGAGAAAAAGTAAGAATACAAACATGTCTTGATATCATTATCAAGAAAAAGCTGTAATTCATATGGGAATAAATTAGATAATTTTACTTATATCAAGCAAAATGTCCTTGAAATGTGATTTCCAATAAGAAATTATTGCTTACATTTTACAATTTTAAGGATATTTTTCCAACATCTAGTCTTAAAATGAGAAAAATATTCTTAAATTGAACTTACAAACAAATCTTTACTGATTTATTCTTTTTTTGAGTATAATTTCCTTGAATCTGTTCATTCAGAACATTTGGCTTAAATCAAGCCATTTACAGGAGCAACTGGCTTAAATTGAGACATTTTTTCTTGTTTTTTGACTTATTTTTTTCTTGATCATCAGAAAAAAAATCTTAAAACAAGTTTTCTAAGCAAGAATTTTTTGCTTACCCCATTGGCAGATTTTTTGCTTAAAACAAGCAATTTTAGTCCAATTTTAAGTTTTTTTTTACTTGTTTCTAGTAAGGCACGTTTTGCAGTGTATTTCTTCTGGGAGAGCCAAAAATAATAAACTTCCTAACGTTCATAATCACTAAACCTAAAAATGAGCCGTAGTAGTTGCCATTTCATGTTATATTTGTAGTATTCAGAAAAGATCTCTCACAGAAAGAAAACATTACTTACTCAGTTTGTTCATCGTAAACCACAATATTTATCTAAAAGGGTTTAATAATTGAAAGCGGTCCATTGACTCCTGTTCAGGGCTGCAGAACAGATCCTCTTCAAAGCGACATTTCACCGCAACAAGCAGCCGATTTTCATTTGGTGTTTTTGTGAAATAGTAACCAGTAACCAGAAAAAGTGAACATCTGAGCGTGACCCGGAGTCAGAAATTTTCAAAGAATCACGAGTAAATGAAGAGCTGTGAGCGGGACAGGACACTCAAACATGTTCCACTCAGAGTACGACTGTGAACAGGCCGATGACGCGGATCATAACGGGACGATTCAACTTCTGTCTCATCGAGTTTTGGACGGTTTTGTCCTCGAGGCCAAAAACGCTTTAGAAAATCAAAATAAATGTGACAGAAAAGACTTTAACAACATCTGCAGAACTGGACCAGGACGGAGCCAGGATTAAACCAGGACTGAACCAGGTCTAAACCAGGTCTAAACAAAGAGTAAACCAGATCTAAACCAAGACTGAACCAGGCCTAAACCAAAAGTAAATCAGATCTAAACCAGGAACGAACCAGGATTAAACCAGGACTAAACAAGGATCAAACCAGGTCTAAACTAGGTCTAAACCAGTACTAAACCAGATCTAAACCAGGACGAAACCAGGACTAAACCAGGTCTGAACCAAGACTAAACCACATCTAAACCAAGAATGAACCAGGACCAAACGAGATCTAAACTGAGACTAAACCAGGACTGAACCAGGGCTAAATCAGAACTAAACCAAGACTAAATCAGATCTAAAACAGGATTAAACCAGGACTAAACCAGTACCAAACCAGGTCTAAACTAGATCTAAAGACAAGGACTGAGCCAGCAGTAAACCAGGACTAAACCAAGACTTAACCAGGACTGAACCAGGTCTAAACAAAGAGTAATCCAGATCTAAACCAAGACTGAACCAGGCCTAAACCAAAAGTAAATCAGATCTAAACCAGGAACGAACCAGGACTAAACCAAGACTTAACCAGGACTGAACCAGGTCTAAACCAGGTCTAAACAAAGAGTAATCCAGATCTAAACCAAGACTGAACCAGGCCTAAACCAAAAGTAAATCAGATCTAAACCAGGAACGAACCAGGACTAAACCAGTACTAAACCAGCACCAAACCAGGAACGAACCAGGATTAAACCAGGACTAAACCAGCACCAAACTAGGTCTAAACAAGGTCTAAACTAAGACTAAACCAGATCTAAACCAGGAACGAACCAGGACTAAACCAGGACTAAACCAGGACTAAACCAGGACTAAACCAGGACCAAACTAAGACTAAACTAAGACTAAACCAGGACTAAACTAAGACTAAACCAGGACCAAACCAGGACCAAACCAGGTCTCAACCAGGTCTAAACCAATAACAAGAGATAAAACATGTTCTATATTTCTGGCAGATGTTTGAGGGCCGGACCATGTCCCTTGGAGGGCCTGATTTGGCCCCCGGGCCTTCAGTTGAACAGCCCCTCATTATAACATGATTAAAAGCCTGCTGAAGTCGGAGTTACTAAATATATCTGGTGTGAGAGCTGCCCGAGTCGTGTCCTGGGCAGCGCCGCACAAACACAGCTCTGATTCATGTGTCCGCTGCGTCTTCACATCATGAGGATCGCATTTGAAAAGGTTAGCTTGTTTTCTGTCGCGCTCGGGGCAGACGGGCGCAAGAACGGAACGGACTGCCTTCACTCAGACATACGAATGTGGCTATAAACAGATGGCTGCGTTAAACTAATGCTGCTCGTTTGGAAGCCCGCGGGGTCCCGTACAAGGCTGGTCTGTGCCACTCCGAATGCTTCTGACACTTTGATTGGAGTGAGGTTAAAAACAAATCTTCGCTTTAAGCTTTTTATACAATAGTGCCCTGTATGTTCTTTACTCAATAATTCCTGATTGTTGTCGAGTCCTCTAGTGACCTATATTTAAAAATGGCGCTGACCCAGGGTTCAGTAGTTTGTACACTGCAAATAATGAAGTTCTAGATGAGTTCAAACGTCTTGATTTGAGGATATTAATCTGAATTTCAGACGTTTTGACTCGTTAAGATCAGAGCAGACGATTTATTTGATGGAACTAGATTATTTTACTTGTTTCAAACAGTTTCTGACTTGTTTCTACACATTATTTCTTACTTCAAGCCAAATTATCTGTCAGTGGGTTAAGATCATTTTACTTACCCCATTGACAAATAAATGTTCTTATTTTAAGCAAAACTATCGTACGATCATCAGAAATACCTTGAAACCAGTGAAATATTCCGCATCACATCAGCAATTACATCTCAACAAGTCAAATCTACTCAAATCCAGATGAAAATGATAAATTCAAGCCATTTTAAGCTTGGATAGATTTACATTTTTTGCTTTTAGCCGTGTTCTAACGCTGTTCCTCATCTCAGCTGGAGTGGTATTTAGCTTCATTCACACGTCACTGGAAAAACAATATTTCTAGATACATTTAAATGAGTTGAATTAAGGATATTAATCTTAATTTCAACAACTTTGAAGAGTTAAGATGCATTTTCTTCATGGACCTTGATTATTTTACTTGTTTAAAGCTGTTTTTGACTTGCTCTTATTTCAATCCAAACTGTTTGCCAGTGAGGTAATAATTTTTTACTTACCATATAAATTGTTTTATAACCATTCTTGAAATGTCTTGAAACCAGTGAAATTGTCTACGTCACATCAGCAATTCAATCTCGTCTACTCAAAACTACTCAAAATAAGATTAATATTCAGGTCATTTTAAGCAATGCTAGATATGGAATTTTTGCAGTGTTGCTTCATTAATCCTGTTTATATTCAATTTATTTCATTTTTGTAATGGCCAAAACCTCAACAGCAGTTTCCTCGATGGGCGACAATGGGACAGTCATTGGTCAATAACAGAAAAGCAGATGAAATGAACAATGTAATAAGCAAATGTCCCACAGCGCCCCCTGTCCTCGACCCTCCTTCTCTCAAGGAAAAACTACAAAAAACCCTGTGGGAAAAAGTAGAAACCTGGAGGAGAACCACATGAAGGAGAGATCCTCCTCCCACAGACGGACAGAACCATCAGGAGGAAGGAAGGTGGATCATCTAGTGTAGAGGGAGTTCTTCCAGGCAGATGAGGAACAGTTCATCTATATGTGAAGAGAGTTCCTCCAGGCAGATGAGGAACAGTTCATCTATATGTAAAGAGAGTTCCTCCAGGCAGATGAGGAGCAGTTCATCCAGTGTAGAGAGAGTTCCTGCAGGCAGATGAGGAACAGTTCATCTAGTGTAGAGAGAGTTCCTCCAGGTGGACAAGGAACAGTTCACCTAGTGTAGAAAGTTTCTCCGGATGGGTGAGGAACAGTTCATCTAGTGTAGAGAGAGTTCCTCCAGGCAGTTGAGGAACAGTTCATCTAGAATAGAGAGAGTTCCTCCTGGCAGACGAACAGTTCATCTAGTGTAGAGAGAGTTCCTCCTGGCAGACATAAAACAGTTCATCTAGTGTAGAGAGAGTTCCTCCAGACAGATGAAGAATAGTTAATCGAGTGTAGAAATGTTTTTCATCTGCGTGGAGGAACTCGCTCATCTAGTGTAGAGAGAGTTCCTCCAGGTGGACAAGGAACAGCTCATCTAGTGTAGAGAGAGTTCCTCCAGGCAGATGAGGAACAGTTCATCTAGAATAGAGAGAGTTCCTCCGGGCAGATGAGGAACAGTTCATCTAGAATAGAGAGAGTTCCTCCGGGCAGATGAGGAACAGTTCATCTAGTGTAGAGGGAGTTCCTCCTGGCAGACGAACAGTTCATCTAGTGTAGAGAGAGTTCCTCCTGGCAGACATAAAACAGTTCATCTAGTGTAGAGAGAGTTCCTCCGGGCAGATGAGGAACAGTTCATCTAGTGTAGAGAGAGTTCCTCCGGGCAGATGAGGAACAGTTCATCTAGTGTAGAGAGAGTTCCTCCGGGCAGATGAGGAACAGTTCATCTAGTGTAGAGAGAGTTCCTCCAGGCAGACGTAGAACAGTTCATCCAGTGCAGAGAGAGTGTTTTTCCATAAATCGTGGCGCTCTCTTGGATCCGTCCTGGGTCCTGGCTCAGACCTGGACTTCTGGCTGAACGATGGGTCCAAATTCAGGACGACTGTAACTTAACCTCAACAGAACACCGGGCTGACCTTGGAGCCTCTGTTTCTTTGAAAACAAATTTAAACGGGCGTCCTGCGGTTGTTTACACATACCTTTGACAGAACTGCAGGTACAGACGGGAGCCGCTTACACAACGACACAACGAGAACCCGGAGACATAAACGCACGAGAACATTGTGGCGCTTGTTATGCCTCTACACCTGGAGCTGGACTTTAGACAGGACATAAATTATTGTTTCAAATAATGAATAACTGTTTCAAAAGCAAATTTTTTTTTTTTTTTTTTTTTTTTTGGGTAAGTTTTCTATCGAAACATATCTGCTTTCGTGTGGAAACAACAAACTTGTCCAGTTTGTTCTTAAAAAGGTTTTATTCTTCCATTGAATCCACTTCATCCATAGATTTCTCTGGGACTTTGTAACTTCAAAGGAATTACCTCTAACTATGTCATATTTCCTGCCCATGACCAACCAGGAAGTAGAATTATAAACGCTACAAAAACTGTCAAACTGGGGGCACAAAGTAAAAATGCTTAGTAAAATCTTAAATATTCTGACCCGATTACACTCATTGGGATCAAAATTTCATTCCGATTGAGACGGGTGGGTTATGCCGATCGTTATTCCGATCGATGCGCATGTACACGCTTCTTCCGATGTTTTGGTTGAAGGAATCCTCTCTGCGCATGTCTGTTACGTCAGATAATGTGAAGCGAGGGTAATGGCGAGCGTGAGGCAGAACTGGTCCGTTTCGGACACCACTATGTTGTTACAACTGTTAAAAGAAATGAAAATTGTACGAACGGGAGGTGAAATCAATGAAGAAAAATGTTACGAGCCAAAACGTACGCAGCCATGTTTGTTTACAACGGAAGTTTGTTCTTCTTCTACTGTTTCCGGTATGTTAGCCAATTCTGCGCATGTCAAAATAATTTATTCCGATCAAATGTATAACAGATGTAAACGCGTGTCGTAATCAGATTATTTTTTTCAGGGTCCATGTACACAGTAAAATTCTAATCCGATTCATGATCAGATTAAAGACATTTTGCGCATGTAAACATGGCTTATGTCATATTTCCTGCCCATGACCAACCAGGAAGTAGAATTATAAACGCTACAAAAACTGTCTGACTAGGGGCACAAAGTAAAAATGCTTAGTAAAATCTTTAATATAATCATCTTCACTACATTTTAGTGAATTGTGACGTCTGACCTGTCGTATAGACTTTAACTTTAAGTGGAATCGTGTTACTCTTTTGCTCTTGAAGCAAACCTTGTACTTGGCAGATCACTTTGCTGAAGGTCTGAGACGTTTAATTCAGACTCAGTCCTCAGACCTGGAGATGAGTTCTCGAGCCGCTGCACTGCTCCTGACAAGTCCAACCCTCGAGGCGCCGTTTGAAGGATGAGTTAAACACCCATTTCCCAAAGAAACTCTCCTCCTCTTGCTCCTCCTGCCTCTGGGGCTGACGGGGACCTACAGCGCTCGCAAAGGTCAGATTCCTCTCCATTTTCGCACCATTAACTTTTTAAACGTTTTGAATACTTGAAGCACTGTGTGCAATCTTGCACACGTGTGGATTGCACACATGCAATACTTGATTGCATGTGTGCAATCCACTCATGGAGTGGATTGCACACATGCCTGCCGTGTGGGGCATGTGTGTCGCAGGGTCGTAAGTTCAAATTTGGCTCTGATCATTTACTGTCATGTCATTCCCTGGTCTCCCTTTTCACGCTACTGTCCTGTCGAAGAAAGTCTACGGGCCGAAAAATCCTTTTAAACATAAATTAATAAATACTTAAAGGTGCTGTACCTGATTTTACTGTTTTTAAACATGAAAAACAAAACAAGTTAATGTCTTTAAAGCACACATATTCTGCTACAGTGACTTTTTTGAGCGTTAAATTTGTTCTAACAATGTTCTTCATCAAAAACGCACCTGAAGTAGCATTCAGTTGGATTCACGCTGTTTTGAGGAATGTTTAATAAAAAATCCTCTCCCTCCGAACATCAAACACACTTCCTGCAAACTCCCTCAATCCGGGACGTATTTTGGGATCATCTACGTCACTTATCCAAGAATTTTTCGCTGTTTTAAGTCCTTAAATCATCGCTAAACTCATTCTCATTCAGCATTTATGCCTCTAAACATGATAACTGCTGCAGCAAATCCGCATCATAACGTCTTTTCAGAGCTAACTTCACTAGATTGTATATAGTGCTGGCGCCATCTGCTGGCTGGATGCACTCAGTAAATGTCATTTCATACTGGCTGATAAAAAAGTAATTGGATTAAGGTACTGTTTAAAGGCGAATAATAATATGAAATATAGTCGCAAGTTCCAATGATCGGCCCGCGCCACGCCGTCGCCGCTCCACAGCGCAAAAAAAATTCCTGCTGCCGAATTTGTGGCACTACCGCACCTCCTGCTTCTCATATTTCACTGAAAATGTCTAAAATTTGGTGAAAGACCGTAATACTTGTGCTAAAATCCTGGATAACTTTGATGTCCCACCCCTCAATATAAGTTTCACCAAATTTCAGGATGAGAAGGAGTTAGTAAAAGTACGTAGTAAAGACCATCGTAGAAAGGGGTTCAGAGGTTGTCATCCGGACGCCGTTTAAAGATCGAGACGTTTCGACTTTTATCCAAAAGTCATTGTCAATCAGAGAGCTGGTATGGGTACGTAGTAAAGAAATTCGCAAATTTTAGACATTTTGCGATTTTTCCCATAGGAATAACATGGGATGTTTTTGTCATTGGTTTGTGGCGATGGAGGAGGGTTTTTCGGATTGAATTGAGCTCTACACTTTTATCAATCTGGAAAGTGATTGGGACGTTCAGACGAATGCATCAAGATGATTGGCCGAACAGAGAAACAAGCCGTTGAGAGACAAAAGTACACTGCAAAAAATGAATTTCTAGATGAGTTAAAATGTCTTGATTGAAGGATAGTTATCTTAATTTCAGAGGTTTTGACTGTTTAAGATTAGTTAAGAGTCTTTATTTGATGGAACTAGATTATTTGACTTGTTTCAAACCATTTCTGACTTGTTTCAATACATTATTTCTTACTTCAATCCAAATGATCTGTCAGTGGGTTAAGATCATTTTACTGACCCCATTGACAAATGTATTGTCTTATTGTAAGCAAAATGATCACATGATCAGTCAGAAGGCAGGCAGACCTTAACTTCACCTGCTTGTCTCCGTGGAAACAGTTAAGTTTGATGTCATACCGTGGAACATTCCAGGGAAAGCCACAGACAAGCCACACGTTGAACCTTCAACCTCAGGCCAGGGTTCGACCACAGGATTCCTCCGAGTCAGAGCTCAAACCTCTGGAAAACCTCTTTGTAAAACTTTATACGAATGTAATATGTCACTTTCATTTTTAATAAAATGATTTAGTGTTTGGATAATCCACGAGGAGCAGGTCGGCGCACTCAGCTCCGTCACCGGGGTTTGATTTACGACCGATGTCAGAATTTCAGCCACAACTTTTGAACAATATTTGAACGTCGGCGAGGACCAAGACTGTGTGGTTGGAATAAAAGTAAATGAGACGGAGTTGCGGTTTTGAGCGACGCAGGGAGCCGGCGCGACTGAGGACTAAACCGAGACTAACCCAGGACTAAACCAGGACTAAACCCAGTGATCCGGGACGGAATAACGACAAAACGTGATTAAGCAGGACCCAACCAGGAACAGAAACCAATGCTAACTCATTTAGGTTTAAACGGATTAAAACAAAGACTACCAGGACTAAACTCAGGACTAAACCAGGATTAAAACAGAATTAAAACCAAGAAAACCTGGACCAAACTCTAATGCTAAACCAGAATTAAAACGGAGACTACCTGGATTAAACTCAGGACTAAACCCAAAACCAAATCAGGGTTAAAACCAAGTCCCTGGACTAAACCCAAGACTAAACCAGGATTAAAACCAAGAATACCTGGACTAAACTCAGGACCAAACCCAAGATTTAACCAGGATTAAAATCAAGTTTACCTGGACTAAATTCTAAACTAAACCAGGATTAAAACCAAGACTACCTGGACTAAATCAGGATTAAAACCAAGAAAACCAGAACTAAACTCCAAGACTAAACTGGGATTAAAACCTAAACTCAGGACTAAACCCAGGACTAAATCAGAATTAAAACCAAGTCTACCTGGACTAAACCAAAAACTATAGTAGGATTAAAACCAAGACCACCTGGACTAAACCTAAAACTAAACTGGGATTAAAACCAAGAAAACCTGGACTAAACTCAGGACCAAACCCAAGATTTCACCAGGATTAAAACCAAGAAAAACTGGACTAAACTGGGATTAAAACCAAGAAAACCTGGACTAAAGTCAGGACTAAACCAGGATTAAAACCAAGACTACCTGAACTAAACTCCTAAAACTAATCCAGGATTGACCGGTTGAATCAGGCATCTCCAAGGGTCATTGCACGAACAGTTAGTTTCTTTAACTCATAAAATCAAAACAAATAAAGAAATGAGAGAAAGCTGACGGAGGTAACTGTAAACCCCACCCAGACACGGGAAGAACATGCAAACTCCGCCCGGTGCACTCCGTCTGCCCTGGATCTGGAAACTCAAGTCTACGAGATGCTTTTTTACAGTGCACCTCTAGGCCAAAATATTGATGTCAAACATGTTTCTTAATCCAAACCACGAGAGCCGAAAACCACAGGAGCAGTTATTAAAATAGTTTGGAAAAGGCTTTATAAACTCCGAGCGACCCACAGCTATTGAATTTTTTGTTTGTTTTGTTTTGGGTTTTTTTGTTCATTCACAGTGGCTTTTACAAACAATATGTCCACCGCAGTTAAAACAAGACTTGATTGGATTTGTTTTACTGATTTAGTTTGATTGGATTACACTTAGTTTAGACTTTAAAATGTATGTTGTAACATCTAATTAAACATGGACCGGCCTCCTGCTGGTGCCAGAGTCAGGACTAAACATGGACCGGCCTCCTGCTGGTGCCAGAGTCAGGACTAAACATGGACCGGCCTCCTGCTGGTGCCAGAGTCAGGACTAAACATGGACCGGTCTCCTGCTGGTGCCAGAGTCAGGACTGAACATGGACCGGCCTCCTGCTGGTGCCTAGAGTCAGGACTAAACATGGACCGGCCTCCTGCTGGTGCCTAGAGACAGGACTAAACATGGACCGGCCTCCTGCTGGTGCCAGAGTCAGGACTAAACATGGACCGGCCTCCTGCTGGTGCCAGAGTCAGGACTAAACATGGACCGGCCTCCTGCTGGTGCCAGAGTCAGGACTAAACATGGACCGGCCTCCTGCTGGTGCCAGAGTCAGGACTAAACATGGACCGGTCTCCTGCTGGTGCCAGAGTCAGGACTAAACATGGACCGGCCTCCTGCTGGTGCCTAGAGTCAGGACTAAACATGAACCGGCCTCCTGCTGGTGCCTAGAGTCAGGACTAAACATGGACCGGCCTCCTGCTGGTGCCTAGAGTCAGGACTAAACATGGACCGGCCTCCTGCTGGTGCCTAGAGTCAGGACTAAACATGGACCGGCCTCCTGCTGGTGCCTAGAGTCAGGACTAAACATGGACCGGTCTCCTGCTGGTGCCAGAGTCAGGACTAAACATGGACCGGCCTCCTGCTGGTGCCAGAGTCAGGACTAAACATGGACCGGCCTCCTGCTGGTGCCAGAGTCAGGACTAAACATGGACCGGCCTCCTGCTGGTGCCTAGAGTCAGGACTAAACATGGACCGGTCTCCTGCTGGTGCCAGAGTCAGGACTAAACATGGACCGGTCTCCTGCTGGTGCCAGAGTCAGGACTAAACATGGACCGGCCTCCTGCTGGTGCCTAGAGTCAGGACTAAACATGGACCGGCCTCCTGCTGGTGCCTAGAGACAGGACTAAACATGGACCGGCCTCCTGCTGGTGCCTAGAGTCAGGACTAAACATGGACCGGCCTCCTGCTGGTGCCTAGAGTCAGGACTAAACATGGACCGTCCTCCTGCTGGTGCCTAGAGTCAGGACTAAACATGGACCGGTCTCCTGCTGGTGCCAGAGCCAGGACTAAACATGGACCGGCCTCCTGCTGGTGCCAGAGTCAGGACTAAACATGGACCGGCCTCCTGCTGGTGCCAGAGTCAGGACTAAACATGGACCGGCCTCCTGCTGGTGCCAGAGTCAGGACTAAACATGGACCGGCCTCCTGCTGGTGCCAGAGTCAGGGCTAAACATGGACCGGTCTCCTGCTGGTGCCAGAGTCAGGGCTAAACATGGACCGGCCTCCTGCTGGTGCCAGAGTCAGGTCTAAACATGGACCGGCCTCCTGCTGGTGCCAGAGTCAGGACTAAACATGGACCGGCCTCCTGCTGGTGCCTAGAGTCAGGACTAAACATGGACCGGCCTCCTGCTGGTGCCAGAGCCAGGACTAAACATGGACCGGCCTCCTGCTGGTGCCAGAGTCAGGACTAAACATGGACCGGCCTCCTGCTGGTGCCAGAGTCAGGACTAAACATGGACCGGCCTCCTGCTGGTGCCAGAGTCAGGACTAAACATGGACCGGCCTCCTGCTGGTGCCAGAGTCAGGACTAAACATGGACCGGCCTCCTGCTGGTGCCAGAGTCAGGACTAAACATGGACCGGCCTCCTGCTGGTGCCAGAGTCAGGACTAAACATGGACCGGCCTCCTGCTGGTGCCAGAGTCAGGACTAAACATGGACCGGCCTCCTGCTGGTGCCAGAGTCAGGACTAAACATGGACCGAACATGTTAAATTAGCTTCAGATTTGAAAGAGGAATTGTCAAAACCAACAAAAGCCCAAACTAGTGTCAATTTACTGCAAAAAATGAATTTCTAGATGAGTTCAAATGTCTTGATTTGAAGATATGAATCTGAATTTCAGTTTTCAGTTTCGTTTTGACTCTTTAAGATCAGTGGAGACGATTTATTTGATGGAACTGGATTATGTGACTTGTTTCCATTCATTATTTCTTATTTCAATCCAAATAATCTGACACTGGGTTAAGATAATTTTACTTACCCCACTGACATATGTATTTCTTATTTTAAGCAAAATTCTGGTCTGATCATCAGAAATCCCTTGAAACCAGTGAAATATTCTGCATCACATCAACAATTACATCTCATTGAGTCCAAACTTCTCAAATCCAGAGAAAAATTAAAAATGAGGCGAAATTTGAATTTTTTAATATAGTTTACTTAAAAACTAAATAATAAATCCAAATCCCCTCTGTACATTTTTATAACTAATATGTTACAAAATGAACCAAGAAATTTAAACCTGGTTCTGTCCATTTTTCAGATTTAAATGTCCCAAATATGTGGATTTTTGGCCGTTTTTTCACATAAAATGACTTATTTCTACATGAAAACACGACATGATGAAAAACTTGTAATACATTTTTTTTCTTACATTTATGTGAGTAAAGTACAGAGGAAGTTTACAATTGATATCTTTAAAGGTAAGTTTGTTTTTCCTATTCACCTGCAGAGTCTCACCTTAATATCCTAAAATCTAGACATTTTAACTCATCTAGAAATGTGTTTTTGCGTTGTTCATGTTGAATTGGGCCTCATTTTAGTTTGACGTTTTGGAAAAATAGGTCAAAAATGTCTGAAATTAAGATTAAATACCCAAAAAACAAGACATTTTAACCCATCTAGAGATTTGTTTTTGCAGTGTTAATGTTGAATTGAGCCTCATTGTCGTCCGGCGTTTTGGAAAAAAAGGTCAAAAATGTCTGAAATTAAGATTAAATACCATGAAAACAAGACATTTTAGTGTTGATTGTGCGTCTTTTCGTTGCGGTTCTCGATCTGGCTCCTCCTCCTGACCCGCTGGCCCTGAATGCACCGCGGCTCAGAGGGGCCCGTGTTCACAGGGGCCCGGATCAGGTGAGGCCTAATGTTTGGCCCACATCCGCTCTCACGCAGACGGACACAAGCGCTCGTCTGAACCATGTGACGCCGCCCAATTTTTATCAAAATCTAAATTGGTTTAAGTCATGAGCCGCTGGAAATGTCCAACCTTTTTATTGATTGGATTAAACTTTCCTTTCAATTTCCTCTCAATAAACAACAGAACATTTCATTTCACCGCCGGGTTTTTCTGGAGGTAAACTGGAGCTGTGCGGAGGAACTTTTGAATTAAACTCTTTTACTTGAATTTTTACTTTTTTACTCAACTTTTACTTGAGTAATGCATTGAACAGTAAAACCGGACTAAAACAGGACTAAACCAGGTCTAAAATCAGGTCTGAACAAGGACTAAAACCAGGTCTAAACCAGGTCTAAACCAGGACTAAAACCATGACTAAACCGGGATTAAACCAGAACTAAACCAGGTCTAAACCAGGACTAAAACCAGGACTAAAACCAGGACTAAAACCAGGACTAAAACCAGGACTAAAACCAGGACTAAAACCAGGACTAAAACCAGGACTAAACCAGGACTAAAACCAGGACTAAACCAGGACTAAAACCAGGACTAAAACCAGGACTAAAACCAGGACTAAAACCAGGACTAAACCAGGACTAAACCAGGACTAAACCATGACAAAAACCATGACTAAACCGGGATTAAACCAGAACTAAACCAGGTCTAAACCAGGACTAAAACCAGGTCTAAACCAGGTCTAAACCAGGACTAAAACCAGGACTAAAACCAGGACTAAAACCAGGACTAAAACCAGGACTAAACCAGGTCTAAACCATGACTAAAACCATGACAAAAACCATGACTAAACCGGGATTAAACCAGAACTAAAACATGTCTAAATCAGGATTAAACCAGGTCTAAAGCCAGGTCTAAAGCCAGGTCTAAAGCCAGGTCTAAACCAGGACTAAACCAGGTCTAAACCATGACTAAAACCATGACTAAAACCATGACAAAAACCATGACTAAACCGGGATTAAACCAGAACTAAAACCGGTCTAAATCAGGATTAAACCAGGTCTAAAGCCAGGTCTAAACCATGACTAAAACCATGACTAAACTGGGATTAAACCAGTACTGAAACAGGTCTAAATCAGGACTAAACTAGGTCTAAACCAGAACTAAAACCTGGTCTAAACCTGGTCTAAAACCAGGTCTAAACCAGGACTAAACCAGGACTAAAACATGACTAAAACCATGACTAAACCGGAATTAAACCAGTACTAAAACGGGTCTAAATCATTTTTTCCCACAATTAAAAAGTAAAAAACACAAAACAAACTGCGGTAAAGTCATGAAACCGCGAGTACAATGCCACGACAACGAGGATCGAGCAGAATGGAGGCTGTTTGGAGAAACTTTAGGAGCTTTAGGTGCAAAGTTTGGATGGAGAGGCTGCGTGGGCGTGAACGGACAAAAAGGAAGAAGCTACGGGTGTTTCCAAAGAAATCTGATTGTGTGGATTTCACTCTGATGCAACGACATGCTACTGTACAGATAACGCTACACAAGGCTAAAAACAGGCCTAAAACTGTTCAAAATAGAAGCAACGCTAGCCACTTGGATGAATTAAAAGGTTCTCGTCATGTTAAATGTGTTTGAAAAGTCGCCATTTAAGGAATAAAGTTCGGATAAACAATTGAATTACTGGCAAGAACATTTCAATTCATCCATGTTGCAAGAGTTTGGTCTGTTTTCAACTATTTTATGTTTGTGCTGTAGCCTTGCCTTATGCAGTATAATTAAGCTGGTGTGCAATAGACCCTTCTGTAAATTCAGAACAGAGGCAAAAGTGAAGTGCAACTTAGTGTGATTTCACTGAGAAACTGGGATTAACCTCAGAATATCACAAAATATGACAAATGTAGATGATTTAGTGTCAGTAAAAGCCTCAGACACATGTGAGTGACATCAGAGCTGCTTTAAACACATTTATTATTGTATTTTACATCATGTTTGAGGAAATTATCATCAACTCTTTGCATTTTTGATGAAGAACAATCCAGATTTATGGGTTTTACTGGAAAAATACTCACAGAAATGTTGAGCCCACAATCATTTTTCATTTTATCTAGAGATATATTAGAGACTGTTCCATTAATTTGATTCTTTTGAAGCTAAAATACAATTTTATGGCTAGAAAATTGTATTTTGTCCATTGTTTGTTATGGAAAAGCAAACTAACTGACCTTTCTACTCTGGAAATTCAAAATGTATTGCTTTTTTTTCCAACACAAACACTTAAAACCATAGAATTTCGATCTAATGTGAGACAATCATTGAAACATTTACAGTCAACTTCATTTTGACGGAAATTTGATGACATCACATTTTAAAGGGTCTATAGAACTGTGCTGGGGGCTGTTCAGTGTGATTGTTTGTGTGCTTATTGTTCTTATGCAGGTGCTGTGTGTGCCTTTAAACAGCCCCTCGGTGATGAATAAAGTCTTTTTTTTTTGCTCTTACCTGTGGTGTCGCGTGAGACATCGATCTTTTTGCCTCGTTGACTTATCAGAATGACATCCACACAATCAGATTTCTCATGAAACTCTCGCAGCTTGACTACATTGTTTTTGCGATCGGGATCAGAATGACATTCATGTGATCAAATTACCTATGAAACCTTTCACACAAACACAGGCCCTTGGTCCAAACTTTGCACCAAAAGCACCTGAACCTTCACAAAACAATTTCCTGCCGCTCGGTCCTCGCTTGTTTTGTGTTTTTTACTTTTTAGTTGATCGAAAAAGGCCATAATTGCACTTGGAAGAAGTGCACTTGAAAGAATCGATAAAAGCTTCAATGCAAGGACTAAACTGCAAAAAAAAATTTTTCTAAATGAGTAAAAATGTCTTTATTTCAGACGTTTTGACTTGTTAAGATCAGTTAAAGCGCCTCTGACAGGTTGGACGACTAATTTGACAAAAATGCAGCTCAATTAAGATCAATATATTTCAAATTTTGTTAAAATACTTCAAAAATTTCATCACGGTTTAACCATTTTTTTGTTTTACTTCCTGGTTGTACATGATATCACACTAGGAAATTACCATAGAAACCATCCCGTACACAGGGCCAAAACTCATTCATTGTCACAGATTTTTTTATTTTGCAAATAAAAATAAATGCAAACGCCTTTATTTTGTTAAATCGATGTTTAAAGGATCAAAAATAGTTGTTTATTTTGTGTAAATTATGCGTAACGTTTGTCTTCCCAGTGTGATGTCATCAGTTTGTTCACTTCCTGTAATTTTCAACGTATTTTTCTTTCTCCACTCCACTCCAACTTTTCTCCACAAACGGCTGCTTGATTGGTGTAAAACTAAAATGTATCTGTACGACTGGTATTAATGCACAGAATAAAGTCAAAATTAGAAAATCATGAAAACCTGTCATACGCACTTTAAGATTATTTAATTGACGGAACTAGATTATTTGACTTGTTCCAAATAATTTCTAATTTGTTTGAATACATTACTTTTTACTTCAAACCAAATTATCTGCCAGTGACTTAAAAAAAAAAAAATTGTACATACCCCACTGACAACTGAATTTTCTTATTGTGAGCTAAATTATCACATGATCATCAGAAATACCTTGAAACCAGTTAAATATTCTCAGCAATTCCATCTCATCGAGTCAAAACAACTGAAATCCAGATAAATATCATGAATTTAAGCTCGGCTGGATGTACATTTTTGTTGTTTTGTGTAAAAACCAAACCCAATTGACCATCGACTAAAATCACCCCAGAACCACTGTTTTCTGAAATACAGGAGGTAAAATTTGGGCGTGGTTTGTCTACCTTTTCAAAGATAAAATTCAAGCACTTTTCAAGAACGTTCAAGTTCGCAGTTTTTTTCCAGCACCTTAACACTTAACTTGGATCCAACGCTCCACTTTTTTATTTTTATTTTTTGCATTCAGGACTGTGACAAACTCACAAATGTGTCACTTTATGTTGTGATCTAAAGTATCATAACACAAGGTTGTTTTGTTTGTTTTTTTTATTTTGGGCATTTTGGGCATTTCTTGCATTTTGGTTCATCTTCCAGTTTTTATTATAGTTCTATGGTTAACTGCCTCTTTATTTCCAACTGTACGTCGCTTTTTGATGACATCACAGAGGGATTCCGTTTTAGAACTCTCTACTTCCTGTATTTTTAAACCTCAATTTTTAAAAATGTCTTCACAAACTGCAACTTCACAGATGTAAAACTACTGTAAATAATTGCCGCAGGTGCCCCATACTAAACTAAATCTTTTTTTAAAAGTTTTTTTAAATTGAGAACCAGTCAAATAGACTTTAAAGTGCGTATGACAGGTTTGAACTATTTTCTAATTCTGATTGTATTTGGTGTATTAATACGTATTGTATATAAAAGATATTGTTTCACTCCTATCAAGTCACGGTTTGTGGAGAAAAGTTGAAAAATCTAAATTTAAATTTAAAATTACAGGAAGTAAAAAAACTGATGACATCACACTGTGGAGACTCTTTCCATCCAAAGGTTATGCATAATTTACCCAAAATAAACAACTTATTTTACCCTTAAAACATTAATTCAACAAAATAAAGGTGTTCACATGTATTTTGATTTGTCGGACAAAAAAATCTCTGATATTAGCCGAGTTTTAGCCCAGTGTGCAAAGTAATACACTATATAAACTATAATAAAACCTGGAAGATGAATCCAAAATGGCGCCCTGTTCCTCCCTGTGGCCTGAGCTCATTGGTGCATGACCCCAAAAAAGTTCTTTACTTCCGCGTTACTTCCTGATACGGAGGCGGCCATCTTTGCTTTAGGGCGCCACGTGACCACAATCCCCCATGATGCTTTGAGCGACGTGAACGACCAGCAGCTGCAAGTTTTTGTGTTAGCGTTAGCTTGTGTGATTGTAATTGTGTTCTTCATGTTAGACACACGTGAAGCGTCTGAAATGAAATAAAATACAACTCACAGGTGTCTCTAGTCGAGCCTTTTCCACGAGCTTCTGTTTGTATCGTCCGACGCTCGTTCACGTGACTCGCACATGTTTACCGTGACGTCACTTCATATAAAAACGGTAATTTCGGTGATTTTAGAAATGGTAGAAAAGAACATTTCCTTCTATTTTATTTAAATAATTCAGTACTGTCTGCAATTATAATGTGCAGTTTTAGAAAAAGGCTGGGCCCAAGAGGCTGCAGTACCTCACACGACCACTAATCAATCTGGGACACAGACAGGTGGGGCGTGTCTTATCCAGTTCATTTAATACGTCCATGGTAATTTCCCAGTGTGATGTCATCGTTTACAACCAGGAAGTGATGTTACAAAACTAAAAAAATGGCTTAAAATGATAAAATGTATAATTATTTTTAGCAAAACTTTAAATATATTTACCTGACCTGTATTTTGGTTACATGAGTAGTCCAACTGTCATGGGCACTTTAAGTTACAGCACTCTAACACGGGTATATTTGCTGCTGCACTGCTTCCTGCCTTCGCCGTCCTGCTTTCCAGGGCGACATATGGAGCGTGTTATGATATTGTTGATGTTTTGAGGCCAGAACGCCGTCAAGACAAAGTTGGGGCTCGGGCTAAGTCCTGGAGAGCGCTGATGGATCGTAAAATAATGAGATCGGAGCGGAGGAGGATGCGGTGGACTTCCTGTGTGTGTCGCAGAACGGGCCTCACACGTGTTTTTCAAACGGAGGAAAAAATGTCCTCACCATGAACCAGTCACCGCTTCAGTTTGGACAGTGGAGCTGCCGTAACAAATGGATTAGAAGATTAAGAAGCCAAACGCTGTCATAAATAAGTCGTTTTAGTAAATACATGGACATATATTTCATGTTTTAGTTGCTTGAAAACACACGTAAGGAGGAGAAACCTTTCATTTCTCCACCGAGTTCTCAAACACTAACTGCGTTTTCACTACGCATGGGACTATAATATCACGATTGTTATTAAAATTGCTGACAGTTTGAAAACATGACATATAAAGACAGTACTTTCTCATTATAAATAAGTTCTGACATATTTGTACTTTATTATAAGTGAAAACAATAACCATCTAGAGCAGAACATAATGGGTAAGTTGCTTTTTTTCTGCACAATCTGGTGACAAAATGGCGATTATCTTTGTTGCCGATTGTACAAAATGTAGCACAAACGATTATTGTCTTCCCTTTTTTTTCACGATAAACGATATTATTGTTTATTGTCCCGTCCCTAGTTTTCACCTCCTAATTTTAATGTGCATTTTACAGATCTGGTAACTGTGCTTGCTGCAACAACACTACAAACACAACATCCTTCAACCACCCTCATACAAGGAGAAAGTTTTCAATGTATTAATGTATTAACGTTTAGGACATTTTCTTAAGTTATTCTGTTGTATTCACATCTGACAAAAGGAAACTATCAGCTGCTGGACATGTTAAACAGGAAAAGAAGGCTGTGACTTTCTTAGTTACAGTGAAATACACAATTCTGGGATGAATTAGAGTCATTTTTAATTCAAAAGCACGAATAAAAAAATTACACAAAAAAAATCAGAAAAATTTAATAGGACTTTTATATGGATTCTACATGGAATTTTTTACTTTATTCCAAGTCCCTAAAACTCATTTTTAGTTAAATTAGCTTCAGCTTTGAAAGAGGAACAACAAAATTTGTGTCAATCAGACAAAATCTATAAACACCAGATTCACTTCTTCATATTCCCCTTATTCCGGAAGTTGTCGTGGGCGGCGCCATCTTGTTTCCGTTGTAGTTTACACAGGGCAGACGAGCTCAACAGAAAATAAGTTCTACTCGACTAAAAAGACGTTTTCAGGCCTCAGGAAATCGTTGCAGTGTGACGTGTTGTTGCTCGTGTTCATTAAACATTTCAGACAAATCAATCGACTTTACATAATGTTTTAGCGAGAGACTTTTCCCTCGAGAACACCGTTAGCGTCAAACCGGAAGTCCCTTTACCATAAGAGAGCGGATCATGAACATAAAAAGAGGCAAAGGTGGGCGGAATAAAGTGAATATTTAACAAAGGAAATGTAGGCAGACTTTTTTTTTTTTGCAGAGCTTGTTTCCACTTGTAATTACAGTAAATCAGACACTAAACTACTGAGTCTGAGCTTCACGAAGAGTCCAGACAATAGTGTGTGTCCAAAGGGTTCAAGAACAGCTTCAGTTTGAAACGAGGCTCATTTTAGTCAAACGTTTGAGGAAAAACAGGTCCGATCTGAAAGGGTTTAACTGTTTTCGTCAGCAGTTATAGCTACTAAGTTTTCGTGTCGGTGCTAAATGTGTGTTCTGACAGGGTTTGGGGGCAGAAACGATTGGAATTTGGTTTGCACTGGGAGTTTTCTGTGCACGTTAATGTAGTCAGTGTAAGACAGGATAATAACTGCTCTGCCACAGTAACACGGGAAGAACACACACGCTGCTCTTCTCCTTCAGGCTTTGTGCATTTTTTTCATGTATGATTCACATTATGCACATTTCCCTCCGAGCCAAACGTCAGACCATGTTATTCTCCTCGGACAGACCGGGCTGACATGCAAACGCCATCTCTGCACGTTAAAGACACACGGATGTGCATTTTTATCTGTTTAAGGCGAGACGCTGCAGGTGAATAGGAAAAAAAACTTAAAGATATCAATGTTAAACTTCTGCTGTAGTTTAGTCACATTAATGTAAGAAAAAAAATGTATTACAAGTTTTTCATCATGTCATGTTTTCATTTAGAAATAAGGCATTTATGTGTAAAAATGGCCAGAAATACACATCTTTGGGACATTTAAATCTGAAAAAAGAACCAGGTTTAAATTTCTTGGTTCATTTTGTAACATATTAGTTACAAAAAACAAAATTCACATTTCGGCAAATTTTTTGGACTTCTATATGTTTTGTCTAAATCTTGTTGATTGTACAGTTTGGTGTAGGATCTACTTTAAGGCTGATTTTTATGTCTCGGGGGAGAAAAATGCATTTTAAATGGCCAATATTGCACACATTTGGGACATTTAAATCTGAGAAATGGACAGCACCAGGCTTAAATTTCTATTTTGTAACATTAGTTGCTCCAAACCTTATCATGGGGATTTTTGGATGTAGTTTTTAAGTAAACTAGATTGGACTAAAAATTGTCCTAAAAATTTACATTTCGCCTACTTTTTTGGCTTAAAACGTCCATAAATCAGTTTTAGAATTAAATATCAAAAAATCCTTCTGTACATTTCGTCTAAATCTTGTTGTTTAAATTTCTTGGTTCATTTTGTAACATATTTAGTTATAAAAAAAATTACAGAGTGGATTTTGGATTTCTTATGTAGTTTTTGAGTAAACTAGATTGGACTGAAAATTGTCCTTAAAATTCCAACTTAAAACTTCAATAAATCAGTTTTAGAATTAGATATCAAAAAATCCTTCTGTGTGTTTGGTCTAAATCTTGTTGAGTCCAGATTGTACAGTTTGGTGTAGGATCTACTTTAAGGCTGATCTTTATGTCTCGAGGGACAAAAATGCATTTTAAGAAAACGTCCTTTGAAGTTACAATGTCCCAGAGAAATCTATGGATGAAGTGGATTCAATGGAAGAATAAAACATCTTCAGGAGCAGATTGGACACGTTTGTTGTTTCCACATGAAAGTCAATATGATGAAAGAGCAAACTGACCAAAAACACACACTTTGGCGACATAAAAATCACAAACAATAATCATAGTTTCACACGAGTTGAGTGAAAGTTCGTGAAGTGCGCTGCGAAAAGTGACAGAAAACGGCGTCGATGACAAAGCACGGTTGGTTTTTGGCTCGCGCCGTGGAACACTGCTGCTGCTGACGAAGAGATCACGGGAGACGGTTGTGGTCACGGTTGCGTTACGAGGCGTTAAATGCTTCATTAAGTGTCCGATTCTGAGGCCGCAATATTTTAATTTAATGGCGATGGAACGGCCGCTGGAAACAAACTATTATGACGCAGATAAATACACCACCTGGAGTTAGAAAAATAAAATAAAGATGTAGAAATGACCTTAAGATGTCTTTTAGCTCGTTGACATCAAGGATACAGATCTATGAAGCACAAATAATGGCTGCTGCAAAAAGCAATCTGAGCTTTGACATGTTGAAAAGTGTCTGGACGGACTTTAAAAGACAGAGGAGCAGATGATTAAGTATTTTGAGGACAGACAAATGAGCAGAATCACTGAAACATCTTTACTCTATGGAAGATTCACTGCTTTTGAGAGTTGGAAACCGTTCTTTTAATGGCGGCCGTCACTCAAGAATTAAAAAAGTAAATCGCCTGAATCTTACGTTTTAATCCTCAGGCCGAGCTCAGAAATTCGCAAAAGGACGTTTAAGGTGAGACACTACAGGCGATTAGGAAATAATCTTACATTTAAAGATATCAACTCATATAAATGTAAGAAAAAAATGTATTACAAGTTTTTCATTATTGTTTTCATGTAGAAATAAGGCATTTTATATGTCAAAATTGCCAAAAATCCACATATTTGTGACAGTTAACTCTGAAAAATGGACAGAACCAGGTTTAAATTTCTTTTTGTACTCTCATGTGTTAGGAAAAACTGTACAGAGGGGATTTTGGATTTCTTATTTAGTTTTTGAGTAAACTAGATTGGACTGAAAATTGTCCTAAAAATTCAAATTTCATCTCATTTGTTTGACATAAAACTTCATAAAATCAGTTTTAGAATTAGTTATTAAAAAATCCTTCTGTTCATTTGGTCTAAATCCTGTTGAGTCCAGATTGTACAGTTTGGTGTAGGATCTACTTTAAGGCTGATCTTTATGTCTCGAGGGACAAAAATGCATTTTAAGAAAACGGCCTTTGAAGTTACAATGTCCCAGAGAAATCTATGGATGAAGTGGATTCAATGGAAGAATCAAACATCTTTAGGAGCAGATTGGACACGTTTGTTGTTCGTTGTTGTTTGAGAGAAAACTGACCAAAAATACAAAAGAAATAATGAGTTTTGCCTGTAGTGCCTCACCTTAATTGTTTTGTTTGTGTTTGTGAGACGTGGTTAAAGCTACAGTAAACAGGAAACTACTTCCTGTTTGTCCTCAGCTTTTTCTGCATTTATTTCCTTCTCTGAAACAAATCTACACCGTGTTTCAACCTCTCTTCATGCATTGGCATTGGCTTCGGCGAATGTTAGACGCATTATACACTTCTGGGCCCCGACGCTGGCATCAATAAACAGGAAACAGCTGCTGCCAACGTGCGCTAGCTTTGTTTGCCAAGGTTGTCGGGTCAAGATATAATCACTGTATATATAGCGGATAAAGTCAGGGTTTGGTGAAATGATCTTGTGTTTCCATCTGCTTTTGTTGTTTGTTTTTCACCTGAGTCTGCGTTGTCTCTTGTCCAATCATCTGGTGCTAAAGTGTGCTCCAGGAGTCAAAAGAGAGCCAGACCGTGTTGGAAGCTTGTATTTCTCACGGCCCACTTTGGACCCTTTAAAGCGCAAATATTCTGTGACTTTTTTGACCTATAAACCCTGTTCTAACAATGTTCCATCATCAAAAACACACCTGGAGTAGCGTTCAGTTACATTCACGCTGTTTTGAGGAATGTTTATCGGAAAATCCTCTCCCTCCGAGCGTCAAACACACTTCCTGCTGAACTTCCTGGATTTTCGGGCGTATTTTGAGATCATTTACGTCATTTATCTGAGACTTTTCTGCTGTTTAAGTCCTTAAATCATCGCTAAACTCATTCTGAGCATTTATTCCGTGTAAAAAACGATCACCGCTACAGCAACTCCGCAACATAACGTATTTTCAGCGCTAACTTCACTAAATTGTATATAGCTCTGGCCCCATTTAATGGTTGGACGCACTCAGTAAGTGTCATTTCATACAAGGCTAATAAAACATAATTGACTGAATAAGAAACTTTTTTTTTTAAACATGAGATGGCAAATTTAAAGTACTTAAATCAGGGGTGTCCAAACTTTTTCCACCGAGGGCCACATACTGAAATGTAGACCAAGCGGAGGGCCATAAATCAATCGTGAAACGTTCAAAAAAGTTGCATTAATCTGATTTTTAAAGTGCCACCACATCTACATTCAGTCTCAGTGCTTTAATATCAGGTCTGTCTCACTCCAAAATGTTAGTTATTTAGGTTATAATAGTAGAAAATCTGAAATTTGCTGTAAAAAGTATGTCTTAGGACAATGTGGGCCAATTCACCAGGAAGCTTAAGGGCCAAGAAAAATTGGTCTGCGGGCCGCTTTTGGCCCCCGGGCCTTAGTTTGGACATGCCTGACTTAAGAGCTAAAAACAGTATGAAAAATTCTGAATATTTTATGATTCAACAGTGGAGACACTTTCAGACCATCCCGACACACGACAAAATTGATTAATCGAAAATGGCTACAGTAAAATAATGGATTTTAGGCAGAGTACAGATGAACCAGTTGAGAAAGCCCCACCGTCTGCATCAGGAGCAGAGAGTTGCTGCACTTTTTTCACTTAATTTCATTCATCTTGATAGAGAAGATAGTTTATTACAATGCTGTGTCACATGAACCGACCTATTGTTGTCCGTTCTCCTCGTGATCGTCTGACCCGGCCCACCGCAAACCAAGTCTAAACCTTTGTGAACTACACGAGACAGAGGCCCTCTCTGATTCTCCCGCTCATGACACGTCGTCACGAAACTCCTGCGACTCAAAAGGCACTTGTTGAAAAACTGTGTGCGAATTATCAGTCAGTATTCTCTTTTAGTTTGTTAACAATTAATTTCTTTTTATCCACAGATTTACAGTTACGTTTTTATGTGTGTGGCGTTTGTGGGTTAGACTCCTGACGTCTCATTCATAAAACTTTATGTGGAATTCTTATTAGAAGGGTACGGGCAATTATTCATTTTTTGAGCTTGGATCTCCTTCGGCCTCCTTTAAAGCCACTACGATAAAAGTGTAGTGTTTTTGGACCGTTCCACTTCAAACTTAACACGAACACAAACTTAAATACGGAACATTACTTTATTATTATTGAGCTATGACATAATTAGATTGTAATTTTACGTTTTATTCACTGTAAACTGCAATAATGCCTTGATAATTTAAATTGTTTCCTGTTCAAAAGTGCAGAACTAAAAAAAGAGAAAAGGCAACTACACAACATCAACATTTTTCAAATAATTACAGTGAGTACCGGGATGTGGGCGGAGATGGGGGGTAATTGTAAACAGGATTTTTCCTGAGCACTCGAGCCTCAGTTGCAGGACGATATGAGGAGTCCCCTTTAACACTGGGTTTACTCCTGGGTTTAATCCGTGACATTAGATGAGTTTTGGCCCAGTGCACAGTGTGGTTGCTACGGTAATTTCCTAGTGTGATGTCATTATTTACAACCAGGAAGTAAATTCAAAAACTTAAGGCGAGACTCTACAGGCAAAACTGTTTTTTAGTCCGTTTTCTCTCTCACATATCGACTTTCATGTGGAAACGACAAACGTGTCCAATCTGCTCCTAAAGATGTTTTATTCTTCCATCGAATCCACTTCATCCATAGATTTCTCTGGGACGTTGTAACTCCAAAGGACATTTTCTTAAAATGCATTTTTGTCCCTCGAGACATAAAGATCAGCCTTAAAGTAGATCCTACACCAAACTGTACAATCTGGACTCAACAGGATTTAGACAGAACTGACACAATATTTGATTAAATGTGACAAAATGGTGACTAAAAGTGACAAAAATGCAGCTGAAAACAACAAAATAAGTGACGATAGGTGACAAAAATGTGATGAAAAGTGACAAAAACAAGACTAAAAGCAACTAAATGTAGCTAAAACACATTAAACAACGTTAAACTCCAAAGGATGTTTTCTTAAAATGCATTTTTGTCCCTCGAGACATAAAGATCAGCCTTAAAGTAGATCCTACACCAAACTGTACAATCTGGACTCAACAGGATTTAGACCAAACACACAGAAGGATTTGTTAATATCTAATTCTAAAACTGATTTATTGAAGTTTTAAGTAAAAAAAAAAAAGAAATCCAAAATCCCCTCTGGACATTTTTTTGCAACTAATATTTGTACAAAATGAACCAAGAAATTTAAACCTGGTTTCCATTTTTCAGATTTAAATGTCCCAAATATGTGTGTTTTTGGCAGTTTTTTTTTTTTCACATAAAATGCCTTATTTCTACATGAAAACATGACATGATGAAAAACGTGTAATACATTTTTTTCTTACATTTATGTGAGTAAACTACAGGAGAAGTTTGGAATTGGTATCTTTAAATTTAAGATTTTTTCCTATTCACCTGCAGCGTCTGGCCTGAGAAAAACAGCTCAAATGTGTAAAGATTTGAGCAGAATGTGAAATATATTTATCTTAACTGCATTTTAGTGAAACGAGTACTTTATAAATACGACTCCTGATCTTTCTCGAGTGCGTTTCTCTGTCTCAGGACGGAGGTGAAGCGTATGATCCCTCTCATTTCAGACGGTTAATATCGCAAACCCCGTCCGTCTTCTCGCTCACAGACGCCGCAGAACCTGATCCTCGCTTTTTAACGCAGCCAGCTCGTCTGATCGATTCCCAATTGAGTTCCTAATGCGAAGTCGATACAAAGGTCCAGTCCATTTAGGAAGCCGGGCGTCATCCGATCCGCGAGCACAAAGGAAGAGCAGCAGGAGCGGGCGGAAAAGAAGGAATCGTACTTTTCAGACCTCCGACGTTTCCCGCTTGAGTAATTCTGCGTTTAGTTTGAAGTAACGCTTCTTATGCTTCGTTCAGATTCCTTTTTGTATTTCATTCGTCTGTTCTTTGGAAATATCAGATTTTTTTGTGTGTTTCTGATTACAAAAACACTTAAATCTGATTAATTATGGAACAAAAAGCAAGCAAAAACCAAGAAATGTTCAATGTTTGTTTTGTGAAAAGGAAGGACTGAATCATTTAAAGCCTTTGACGCTTTCTCATGTTGATCCAATTATGAACTAGTTAATATTTATCATCGTTTTACGTCGGTCATGATGCAGTTTGTGAGGAAATTAAAAACAATAAAAGTTTAAAATCACAGGAAGTAGAGTTGTTAAAGGGAATCTCTCTGTGATGTCATCAAAAAGAGCCGTGCCATCGAAAACACACGGACAATTTACAGACAATCGACATGTTTCTGACGATTTAAACGATCGTTCGGCCAAATAAAGGTCTGACGAGCTGACGGGAAATAGAGCGTTTTAGAGTTCTAAAACGGAATCCCTCTGTGATGTCATCAAAAAGCGACGCACCGTCAAAAATACAAGGACAATTTAAACATGATTGGCACATTTTTCGGACAATTTAAACCATAACTCAATAAAATAAAGGTATTGTTAAGTAGTATTTATTGTAAATGTCTAAATATTATACAATTTATATGGATTTTTTTGGCCTTTGTTTACAAAATAGTTGGTAAGTAACAATTGTAGAGTTGTAGAAACTATGTCATATTTGCTGCCCATGTCCAACCAGTGACATTATAAACATTACAAAAACTGTCAAACTGGGGATAAATGGGCATCATGTCTAGCAAAATCTTTTTTTTTTTTTTTTTTTAAATTTTCTTCCAGTTTCCCCACAAAATTACACCCAAAACAAAACAAAACAACCCAAGATAAAAAAAAACAACATAACTAAAACAAAATAGACAAAACCAAATAGAGAAAGAAAATAAATAATAATAAAATAAAACAAAATGGGGATGGGGGGGATACAGTACAGAGTCCCAAAATAATAATAAAAATAATAAAAAGGAAACATACATTGGCATATTATACATATCCATAGTAATAATACCCATATTACACATTAAATATTATATGCACATACATGTAAGGCCCATATATACATTCACTAAAATATTTAGTTTACTCATATTACATTTATACATTAACATTAAAGTAAACATTAACAGTAAAATCTTAAATATAACCATGTTTACTGGGTTTCTTATCTTTCGTCTAATATAGACTTTAGCGGTGAGGCCAAGGTTTTGTGTTTCTGTTTGTGATTCATATGAAGGAAGAACTCAAAAAGTGCAGTTAAAACAAGCAGAAGAAACAAATTGTCGGCTGCTTTATGTTTTTGTTTGTCGGAACCGGATTAAAATAATTGTAACGATGTACAGTTTACAGATTATACAGCACAGATTTGATCTTGAATTATTAGGAAATGAGGATTCTCAATTCATCGGTTCATTTGGATTATTAGAAAAGTGTTTGGCTAAATTAAGATTTTACTTCCTTCCACTGATTTCGGACACATTGCATATTACGTTTGGCAGTAAAATGACGCTAATGCTTTTTTTTTCTTCATTATTTTCCCCTTTTTATTGAAATAAGGAAGTTTAATCACATACAAAAACCTTTCATGTCACCAAATATAAAAAAGAGAGCCAGTGTTTCTCAGGACAGTTGTCTTTGTCGGCTTTAGTAAATTTTGCAGCTGGTTTTCCACTCAGAGACAGCAGGGGGCGACGGCGAGGGCTTTAAACGGCCCAAAAATACATTTACACTGCAAATAATGACGTTCTAGATGAGTTAAAATGTCTTGATTTGAGGATATTAATCTGAATTTCAGACGTTTTGACTCGTTAAGATCAGTGGAGATGATTTATTTGAAGGAACTAGATTATTTTACTTGTTTCAAACCATTTCTGACTTGTTTCAATACATTATTTCTTATTTCAATCCAAATTATCTGTCAGTGGGTTAAGATTATTTTACTTACCCCACTGACAAATGTATTTTCTTACTTTAAAGTGCGTATGACAGGTTTTTACGATTTTCTAATTTTGTCTTTATTCAGTGTATTAACACATCTTGTAAATATAAATTATAGTTTTACACTAATCAGATCGCCGTTTGTGGAGAAAAGTTGAAAAATCTGTTGAAAATTATACAGGAAGTAAACAAACTGATGACATCACACTGGGGACACAAAGGTTCTGCATAATTTACACAAAATAAACTACTTTTTTGACCCTTTAAACATTGATTCAACAAAATAAAGGTGTTCAAATGTGTTTCTCTTTGTCAATCTGTGACATTAGAGGAGTTTTGGCCTGGTGTACAGTGTGGTTGCTATGGTAATTTCCTAGTGTGATATCATACTATACAATCAGGAAGTAAAATTGAAAACCTAAAAAACAGCTAAACTGGGGTAAAATTTGTAAATATTTCGGTAGAAATTTGAATATATTCATCTTAACGGCATTTTACTTCAATGAGTAGTCCAACCTGACATAGGCCCTTTAAGCAAAATTATCCCAGGATCAGTCAGAAATACATTGAAACCAGTGAAATATTCTGCATCACATCAACAACTACATCTCATCGAGTCAAATCGACTCAAATCCGGATCAAAATGATAAATTCAAGCCATTTTAAGCTTGGATAGATTTCATTTTTTGCTGCGTACAACCACCACACGGACTCACAAAGGTCAAAATGTCACTTAGTTCTGCTTTAAGTAACGTTGCTCTTACACATTCTTTACTCCACCGTCTCTGGACAGGAGCAGACAGGTGCAGAGCCTGAGGAGCCGACAGGAGCAGACAGGTGCAGAGCCTGAGGAGCCGACAGGAGCAGCGACGACAGGAAGAGATAAGATGAACGCCTCACTCTAAATGGCCCGAGGGATAAAACACTCTAATGTCATTTGTGGGGCAGAAATGGATGACGTCGGCTTGACTTCAGGCGCTCAGTGAACGTTCTGTATCGTGGTTTATTTTGATTTAAAGAACACATATTTTGCATTATTTATATTCTTCTTCTTATTTAAACTTATTTATCTCATGTTTTAGAACTTAAAATAATGTATAGATATTGGAAAAAACACATTACTTTCTACTGGCAGCAGGGGGAATTACCATGGGAAAATAGACAAAAGCTGATGATTTGAGTCCGAAAAGCTCGAGTCTGTGATGATTTATGGACTTTAAAACACCTGACTAATCCGAGAAAATTTAAACCGAGTGTTTTTGTGAGGCTCGGAGAAGGAGAAGAGAAGACGAGCTCGTAAACAGGAGCTAAGCATAACTCCAGCTGTTTTTTTGATGAGGAATTGATTTGGAACAACGTTAAAAGCTCAATTTTGCACAATATGCGTCCTTTAAAGTAGAACTAAGTAACATTTGGACATTATTAAAGTCTTTATAAGGCCGTGTGATGGTTGTAAATGTATTTTCGGGCCGTTTGAAGCCCTCGCTGTCGCCCCCTGCTGTCTCTGAGCGGAAAACCAGCTGCAACTTTCCTGACATCGACCCAAAGACAGCTCTCCTGAGAAACACTGGCTCTCTTTTTTATATTTGGCGACATGAAATGTTTTTATATATGATTAAACGCTCTTATTTCAATAAAACGAAAGGGGAAAATAAGAAAGAAAAAAAAAGCTTTTGCCGTCATTTTCCTGGGACTGCGTGTTCACAAGAGACCTGCAGGGGGAGCTCTGCTGCTGAAGTTATTGAGTTCTACTTTAAAGTCTTTATGACATTTTACAAAAACGTAGTGATCATGATTATATTTATGATGTTACTAAACATTCTGCCTGTTCGTGTGCAGTATGACCTTTTTTTTAAGTTTATAATGTTACTTCCCGATTGAATAAAGAGGTAAAACTGTTACCTAGCAACCAGACTGTAAGCAAGGACCAAAACCCACATAAATTACACAATAGTTATGATTTGACAAATAATAATACCTAAACTATCAGAAAAATGTCTGTCTGTAAATTGTCTTTGTATTTTCAGTGTTTTGTCGCTTTTTAGAGGGATTCCGTTTTAGCACTCGACACTACTTCCTGTCACTTTAACCTTTTAGTTTTCAAAATGTCTTCAAAAACTGCAACTTCACACACGTAAAACTATGTTAAATATTTACAACACATGCCCTCCCATCAAGCTAATTCAGAATTAGACAAACATGAACACCTGAAATAGACACTTTAAGCCTGTACAGTTGCCATTTGTCTCATGAAATATTGATATTGGTGGAGAACTATTGTGCCATTCCATGACATGTTTGTACAAATACAGTGGAAATGGACAGTTAGGACTTGCATCTTTAAAATAATAAACTACTTTGTGCCAAGTCATTTTACTCATTAGCGTGTGGAGCACCATAGTTGTTCTGTAACTGAGTGATCATTAAGGACACGCCTAAACGACGGTCCACGAGTCCATAAATATTAACAATATAATTGAGGTCTATTAAAAAACACTAAATACAGTCTTTGCATATTTGCATATTCAGACTGGGGCCTAATGTATAATTAAAATGCTGGTCTGGACACAGATCCACAGAGGAGCAGTTAAACCGGAGATGAAACTGGATTCTGCACGCGACTCGCTCTGATGTACAAGGAAAAGAATATGAGGACTAAACCAGGGCTAAAACCAGGGTTTAGTCCTGGTTTAGCCCTGATTTAGTCCTGGTTTAGTCCTAATTTAGTCCTGGTTTAGTCCTGGTTTACACCTGATTTAGTTCTGTTTAGTCCTGGTTTAGTTCTGGTTTAGTCCTGGTTTTAGTCCTGTTTAGTCCTGGTTTAGTTCTGGTTTAGACCTGGTTTAGTCCTGGTTTAGTCCTGGTTTAGTACTGGTTTAGTTCTGGTTTAGTCCTGGTTTAGTTCATCTCCGGTTTAACTGCTCCTCTGTGGATCTGTGTCCAGACCGGCATTTTAATTATACATTAGGCCCCAGTCTGAATATGCAAATATGCAAAGACTGTATTTAGTGTTTTTTAATAGACCTCAATTATATTGTTAATATTTATGGACTCGTGGACCGTCGTTTAGGCGTGTCCTTAATGATCACTCATTTACAGAACAACTATGGTGCTCCACACGCTAATGAGACTTGGCACAAAGTAGTTTATTATTTTAAAGATGCAAGTCCTAACTATCTGTATCGACTATATTTGTACAAACATGTCAGAGTGATAATTAGTCGTGGAATGGCACAGGACTAAACCAGGACTAAACCAGGACTAAACCAGGACTAAACCAGGACTAAACCAGGACTAAAGCTAGGACTAAACCAGGACTAAACCAGGACTAAACCAGGACTAAACCAGGACTAAACCAGGACTAAACCAGGACTAAACCAGGACTAAAGCTAGGACTAAACCAGGACTAAACCAGGACTAAACCAGGACTAAACCAGGACTAAAGCTAGGACTGAACCAGGACTAAACCAGGACTAAACCAGGACTAAACCAGGACTAAACCAGGACTAAACCAGGGCTAAACCTAGGACTGAACCAGGACTAAACCAGGACTAAACCAGGACTAAACCAGGACTAAACCAGGACTAAACCAGGGCTAAAGCTAGGACTGAACCAGGACTGAACCAGGACTAAACCAGGACTAAACCAAGATTAAAGCAAGGACGGAACCAGGACTAAACCAGGACTAAACCAGGATTAAACCAGGACTAAACCAGGACTAAACCAGGACTAAACCAGGATTAAAGCAAGGACGGAACCAGGACTAAACCAGGACTAAACCAGGACTAAACCAGGATTAAACCAGGACTAAACCAGGACTAAACCAGGACTAAACCAGGACTAAACCAGGATTAAACCAGGACTAAACCAGGATTAAACCAGGACCAAACCAGGACTAAACCAGGACTAAACCAGGACTAAACCAGGACTAAACCAGGATTAAACCAGGACTAAACCAGGGCTAAACCAGGACTAAACCAGGTATAAACCATGACTAAACCAAGACTAATCCAGGTCTCACCCAGGTTTAATTGCAACTTTACAAATGTCACTAACACATGAACAATTGTAAAATTGTTCATATCGGGGGTTTAGTTGACTATTGTTCATATCGGGGGTTTAGTTGACTATTGTTCATATCGGGGGTTTAGTTGACTATTGTTCATATCGGGGGTTTAGTTGACTATTGTTCATATCGGGGGTTTAGTTGAATATTGTTCATATCGTGGGTTTAGTTGAATATTGTTCATATCGGGGGTTTAGTTGACTATTGTTCATATCGGGGGTTTAGTTGACTATTGTTCATATCGGGGGTTTAGTTGACTATTGTTCATATCGGGGGTTTAGTTGACTATTGTTCATATCGGGGGTTTAGTTGACTATTGTTCATATCGGGGGTTTAGTTGACTATTGTTCATATCGGGGGTTTAGTTGATTATTGTTCATATCGGGGGTTTAGTTGACTATTGTTCATATCGGGGTTTAGTTGACTATTGTTCATATCGGGGTTTAGTTGACTATTGTTCATATCGGGGTTTATTTTACTATTGTTCATATCTGGGTTTTAGTTGACTATTGTTCATATCGGGGGTTTAGTTGATTATTGTTCATATCGGGGGTTTAGTTGACTATTGTCCATATCGGGGGTTTAGTTGACTATTGTTCATATCGGGGGTTTAGTTGATTATTGTTCATATCGGGGGTTTAGTTGATTATTGTTCATATCGGGGGTTTAGTTGATTATTGTTCATATCGGGGGTTTAGTTGATTATTGTTCATATCGGGGGTTTAGTTGAGTATTGTTCATATCGGGGGTTTAGTTGATTAATAAAGACACTTTATAAGTTAAGTTAAATGGGGCAGACATTATATAGAGCTATTGTATTTTATTTTGATTTTATATATATCTTATATTGTTTTAATACTTACTGTCTCTACTGGTCGGTTGCACATGTAACAAAAAGAATTTCCCCTTGGGGATAAATAAAAGTAATTCTGATTCTGATTCTGAACACAAACTAATTCTGTGCGAGTAAGATTTAATGGATAAAACACCTGTAATTGAATAAATGTAAGATAGAAAGGTTTAATACACACTGTGGACCATTCCAAGCAACAGCATCGCCACGGAGACAAGTAAACGGCCAGAAAAGTTACACAATGCACCATAAAATCTGCTGACTAGTATTTTCCCTTAAGGCGAGGCACTACAGGCAAAACTTGTTTGGTTTTTGGTCAGTTTTCTCTCTCACATCTGGACTTTCATGTGGAAACAGCAAATGGGTCCAATCTGCTCCTAAAGATGTTTTATTCTTCTATTGAATCCACTTCATCCATAGATTTCTCTGGGACATTGTAACTTCAAAGGACGTTTTCTTAAAATGCATTTTTGTCCCTCGAGACATAAAGATCAGCCTTAAAGTAGATCCTACACCAAATCTGGACTCAGCAAGATTTAGACGAAACAAACACAAGGATTTTTTTGATATCTAATTCTATAATTGATTTATTGAAGTTTTAAGTAAAAAATTAGATGAAATTTGAATTTTTAGGACAATTTTCAGTCCAATCTAGTTATAACTAAATAATAAATCCAAAATCCCCTCGATATTTTTTTTTGTAACTAATATGTTACAAAATTAACCAAGAAATTAAAACCTGGTTCTGTCCATTTTTCAGATTTAAATGTCCCAAATATGTGTATTTTTGGCCGTTTTTATACATAAAATGCCTTAATTCTACATGAAAACATGACACGATGAAAAACGTGTAATACATTTTTTTCTTACATTTATGTGACTAAACTACAGGAGAAGTTAACAATTGATATCTTTAAATTTAAGTTTTTTTCCTATTCACCTGCAGCGTCTCGCCTTAAATCAAGACTAATCCTTCGTTTGATAATTCGTTACTAGATCGTTTTTTCGCGGTGTTGGCCTGTGACTCGTGCTTCTGCGTGGCTCTGTTAACTTCTTTGACTGTTTCCTATAAAACAAATCTGGACCAAAAAGATCCACCAGAAGAATGGCCCCTTTGTCCCGCGAAAACACAAGCATTTGGATTCATGAACTCGTGAATGAAAGATCAGATCTGTTTCCGCCGTTTGGCCTCGACTGTGCCGTGTCTGGACTTTCCACATCGGGAGAATCAGACTCATTTTGTCATTCTTTAAAGACTGAAGCAGAAGTGTCCAGAGTGCGGCTTCATGGGACGAAAGCGGACAATTACTCAGCCACATTATTCTCAGAAACACCTTTACGGACATTTTAAACGTCCTCTTCGGGCCTAAACACGAGCAAAACGTTGTGACGCAAATATTTAAGAGTGGAGCAATACCGGTACTTTTTTCTGGGTGATACAGTGATAAAAATCAAATTGTGAGCTTGTATTTTCATGAAATCGTCGTATCGTGATAAACTGTTTGTGTCTTTAATGCAGCTGTCTGTTCAAACACACTTTTTCTCCTGTTGTTTAGCCTCTGAAGCCTCTGAGCAGATGACTTTATTTACCTCTTAAAGGCCAGAGCTTCACAATTAAACCAAACAAACACAAAATGGCCGTTTTCATGGATGCAATGTTTGAAGTGCAATAATTTCTTCCACAAACAACAAAAGGTCTTGCTTTGATTTGGAAAAAAAAACTGCTCACACTGTAGTTTGGATTTGTACAAACATGTTCTGAAACAAACGACAAAAGCACAACCAAAAGCGATAAAAATGGGATCAAAAGCAACAAAAACGCAACTAAAAATGACAAACACCTTTACGGACATTTTAAACGTCCTCTTCGGGCCTAAACACAAGCAAAACGTTGTGATGCAAATATTTAAGAGTGAAGTAATACTTTTTTCTGGGCAATACGGTGATAAAAATCAAATCGTGAGCTCGTTCCTTTGACAATCTGCTAATTTTTTGTGTGAAATCGTCGTATCGTGATTGACTGTTTGTGTCTTTACACTTTTTCTCCTGTTGTTTAGCCTCTGAAGCCTCTGAGCATATGACTTTATTTACCTCTTAAAGGCCAGAGCTGCACAATTAAACCAAATCCACAAAATTTTAAACATCCTCTTCGGGCCTAAACACAAGCAAAACGTTGTGACGCAAATATTTAACAGTGGAGTAATACTTTTTTCTGGGTGATACGGTGATAAAAATCAAATTGTGAGCTCGTATTTTCGTGAAATCATCGTATCGTGATTGACTGACTGTGTCTTTAATGCAGCTGTCTGTTCAAACACACTTTTTCTCCTGATGTTTAGCCTCTGAAGCCTCTGAGCAGATGACTTTATTTACCTCTTAAAGGCCAGAGCTGCACAATTAAACCAAATCCACACAAAATCGCAATTTTAATGGATGTAATTAGCAAATCGCAAAGACTGCAATTTTTGAAGTGCAATAATTTCTTCCACAAATAACAAAATGTCTTGCTTTGATTTGATTTGTACAAACGTGTTTTGAAACAAGCGACAAACAAGAGACCAAAAACGATAAAAATGTCTCTGTGGGAGAAAACGGCCTTTAACTGCTCCCAAGGTTCCCAAGTGTGCATTTTTATCTTTATTGCTGCACCGCTTCTGTCTCTGACACAAAAATGACTCATTCTGGACTCATTGTTTCTACAAAAGTGTCAGTCACCGTGGGACATTTACAAAATACAAAGGAATGAAGGTCCTGAAGTGAAGAGCGACACAGACCTGCAGCTCGGACACAGTGAAAGGGAAAGCAGTTTGTGACGAGCTGAAAGAACGTGAGCTCGAGGAGAACTGTCTGTGCGGATCAGCTCCAGCAAAAGCAGAAAATGTGTGACTTTAAAGGACTAAAGTAAGACTAAAGCAGGACTAAACCAGGTCTAAACCAGGACTAAAGTAAGACTAAAGCAGGACTAAACCAGGTCTAAACCAGGACTAAAGTAAGACTAAAGCAGGACTAAAGCAGGACAAAACCAGGAATAAACCAGGTCTAAACCAGGAATAAACCAGGTCTAAACCAGGACTAAACCAGGACTAATGCAGGACTAAACCAGGACTAAAGTAAGACTAAAACAGGACTAAAGCAGGACTAAAGCAGGACTAAACCAGGACTAAAGTAAGACTAAAACAGGACTAAAGCAGGACTAAAGCAGGACTAAACCAGGATTAAAGTAAGACTAAAACAGGACTAAAGCAGGGCTAAAGTAAGACTAAACCACGAGTAAACCAGGTTCAAACCAGGACTAAACCAGTTTCAAACCAGGACTAAACCAAGTCTAAACCAGGACTAAAGTTAAGACTAAAGTAAGACTAAAGCAGGACTAAAGCAGGACAAAACCAGGAATAAACCAGGACTAAACCAGGACTAATGCAGGACTAAACCAGGACTAAAGTAAGACTAAAACAGGACTAAACCAGGTCTAAAGCAGGACTAAAGTAAGACTAAACCAGGTTCAAACCAAGAATAAACCAGGACTAAACCAAATCTAAACCAGGTCTGAACCAGGACTAAACCAACCAGTCCTGGTTTAGTCCTGGTGACTACACCAAGTCTAAAGCAGGACTAAACCAACAACAAGAGATAAAATATGTTCTATATCTTTTGAAGAGGGTTGAGGGCCCTTTGAGGTCCCTTTGAGGTCCCTTTGAGGCCTGATTTGGCCCCGGGCCTTGAGGTGAATAGCCCTAGACTAAAGGTTTATGCAAAATGGACTTTGAGCTTTTAACTGTTTAAAACCATACCTGACGTTGTATTTTGTCACATTCACTCTTCAAATTGAGAAGTCAGAAGCATCGATCTGGACGTCTGTGTGTTTGAGTCCATAAATCATCAGCAGACTCATTCTTCTGTCAAACCTCGCTCATTATCGGGTGAAAAGTTCAGGTCTGCAAACTTAAAACTAAAAACATGAGTGACAGGCTGGGAAAGTGAATGTGGAGAATTTCAAACATGGGTTTGACTTTGCTAAATTCAAATTGGAACTAGAATATTCACATTTTACAAATAAAAATAAGTCATTGTTGAAAGACGCCGGTTTAAACTGGTTCAGTGACTTCTGACGATTCAAAGGTCACAAGTTTGTCCAGACTGTGTTTGTATTTTGTCTGTTTTATTCCGACACCTTTTCAGTGCTTTTTTCAGCATCCATAATTCATATTTAAGTCTTTTCTCAAATGTTTATGCTCCTACAGTTGTTTAAAATGCCAGAATCCTACTTTAGAAAAACGATTTAATTCAAATGGGGGGGGGGGGGGAGAAAATGCCAAGTTTGTCTCACTGTGTTCCACATTCACAGAGATGAAGAATGTACTATTTATTTTAACTCAGAAACTAAATAAGAAATCCAAAATCCCCTCTGTACATGTGTAAAAAAGTAACCAATAAATTTAAACCTGGTTCTGTCCATTTTTCAGATTTAAATGTCACAATTATGTGTATTTTTGGCCATTTTTACACATAAAATGCCTTATTTCTACTTGAAAACATGACATGATGAAAAGCCTGTAATACATTTTTTTCTTACATTTATGTGAGTAAATTACAGGACAAGTTTCAAGTTAATATCTTTCAATTTAAGATTTTTTCCTATTCACCTGCAGCGCCCCACCTTTAACACAGAACTAAACCTCAAGAACCAGAACTAGACCTGAACCAAACCAAGTCTACATCAGGACTAAACAGGGGTCAAACCAAGACCAAACCAGGGCAGGTCCATCTGTGAGACCCAGCCCCAGTGGAATCTGAACCAATAATGAATAAATCTCTTTTGTTCCTCCGAGCGTTCGATTAATCTATGGACTTTTTTGTTGTCGTTGCTGAAACTATGCTGGAGAAATGCACCGTTCCGTCCGTCTGACCAAGTATAGTCAGAGAAAACAGTTTTAATTCTAACGTGGAGCAGATGCAGAGGTCGGGTGAATGGTAATGAATGGGTGTGCGAAGATCCAAGCCTTTGTTCTGAGCAATAATACACTTAATAATAGTTAATGAGGACGGGACGGAGCGGCAGGTGCAGGAGGACAAAGCAGGGGGCTACACAGAGGCAGATTTTTCTACTGAGTGCAGTCGGAGCAGAACAGCAAAGTGTGGATAAAATATAATATAAAGTAGACTGATTTGTGTAAAATGTTTAATGAACACGAGCAACAACAAGTCACAACACAACGATTTCTGAGGCCTGAAAACGTCTTTTTAGTCGAGTAGAACTTATTTTCTGTTGAGCTCGTCTGCTCCGTGTGAACTACAACGGAAACAAGACGGCGGCACGTACGACAACTTCAGGAATAAGGTGAACAAACTCTAAATTCCTGACTGGAGGCAAAATGAAGTTGACTGTAAATGTTTCAATGATTCTCTCACAGTAGATCTAAATTCTACTGGTTTTATGTTGTGTTTGTGTTGGAAAAGCAACACATTTGAATTTCCAGAGTAGAAAGGTCAGTTAGTTTGATTTTCTATAACAAACAATGGACAAAATAAAATTTTCTAGCCTTAAAATTGTGTTTTAGCTTAAAAAAAAAATCTAATTTATGGAACAGTATCTAATATATCTCTAAATAAAATGAAAAAATGATTGTGGGCTCAACATTTCTGAGTATTTTTCCAGTAAAACCCATAAATCTGGATTGTTCCTTCATAAAAATGCAAAGAGTTGATCATAATTTCCTCAAACATGATGTAAAATACAATAATAAATGTGTTTAAAGCAGCTCTGATGTCACTCACATGTGTCTAAGTGCTTACCATTTTCCAAAATTATCAAAATTTTTCATATTTTGTGACATTCTGAGGTTAATCCCAGTTTCTCCAGTGAAATCACATTATGTTCCACTTAACTTTTGCCTCCATTCTGAATTTAGAATGTTTTTGTTTACACACTTTTAAAGGATCTATAGGAATGCAACTTCGTCAAGGGTCAAATTTATTTATACAGCACATTTACAATAACCAGCCCAATGCTTCACAAGCGCAACAAGTTATAATACAAAAGAAGACATCTGCCTGGAGGAACTCTCTCTACAGATCAGTGGTTCCCAACCTTTTTTGTCTGGAGTACCCCCTGAGCTTTGTTTTACACTCACAGTACCCCTTAACTTGAGTTTCGGGCAAATAAATGGGTTTACTTGTCGAATATAGTCAATGATTACTATCATATTTTTAATTTTAATTATATGTGTGATCCACGATACTCCAAAATAAGCTAAATTTACAACTAATGACACTTTTTCAGTTGGAAAAAGTACATTTCATCTTCATTTAAAACCTGAAACCATTCCAAGTACCTGGTAATTCCTCACGTAACCCTTGGAGTCCCTGTACCCTTGGGTGGGAAACACTGCACTAGATGATCCACCTTCCTTCCTCTTGAGTGGTTCAGTCCAAGTGGATGTGTCAGGCCTGGTCCGTCTGTGTCTGTCCTGTGGCAGTAGGATCTCTCCTTCATGTGGTTCACCTCCAGGTTTCTACTTTTTCCCACAGGGTTTTTTGTAGTTTTTCCTTGAGAGAATGAGGGTCGAGGGCAGGGGGCGCTCTGGGACAGTTATCCATTTGCTAAATTCTCTTGAACATTGTTTATTTAATCTGCTTTTTACCTGTGGCCCATCGAGGCAACTGTTGTTGTGATTTGGGCACCACAAAAATAAATTTAAATTGAATTGAATTGCTCAGGAGGAGCTGCACAGCCAGATGATTGGATCAGAGAGAGCACAGACTCAGACTAAAACAAGACGAAAAAACAGAAACATTTCTTGATCTTGTGATAAAGCGCTGTTGAGCCTCTAGAAGAATTCTAAAATCTAGAAGCTGAATCCAAGATGGTGTTGTATTGTTTAAATGGCCTGTGCTCATTGTCACATTGATAATTCCAATGCTATTTTTGCTAAATTCTCTTGAACATTGTTTATTTAATCTGCTTTCTACTTGTGCCCCATCAAGGCAGCTGTTGTTGTGATTTTGGGCGCTGCAAAAATAAATTGAACTGAATTGCGCTGCAGTTCTAAACCTTGCTTGAACTTTCTCCCTCCTCAGCGCCAGGTCTGGAATCAATTTCTATGACTTGCTGTCCAACATTTAAACAATATTTAAGCTGCTCTACATATAATTGCAACGTATGCTAATGTACGACCTCTAAGAACAACCCTTTGTACATTTCACAACGCTCTCAAATTGCCTCAGCGCCGACGTTCGCCCCCGTCCAGCTCCGCTCTGATCAGGCTTCCCTTCGACACGGTGCAAGAAGCTGCCAATTGCGGTTCATTACTGTAATCCTACGCTATAAAAATCCTATACGTTTAATGTTGTGTGCTTTGGGTTTGTACCAGGCGCGTCGTAAACCTCTAATAAGGAAACGAGCGGCGGTAACGAGCCATATGTGGACGTGTTTACTGCCTTTTGGCCTCTCGGAGAAGCGCGGAGTAGTTTGATGGAGTCATTTATGTGTCGGCTTAAAAGAGCTCTAATGTAAATCTGGCACCGCTGCACCGTATCGCGTTTCAGTGGCCGATCGCGGAGAGGTTTACGAGGCTAATAAACATATGCTAAAGTAAACAACGGCGGCAGCTCATTAGGAAATAAAGCAGCGGTTCTCAGCGGGAGGAGCAAGTTAAACCGTGGAGAGGAAATCACATTAATTTGTCCTCTGTGTTCGGGCCGTTTATCCACGCCGTTTGGGTTAAACCTCTCAGGAGCAGTGCCCAGAAGAACCAAGCTGGATAATTAGCCTTTCGAGCATATTTTAGGTCGCACTAACTCTGTGGTTCTCTTTCTTTTTCAGTCGCAATCGCCATGATAACAACCACTGGCATCCACGAACCCTGAACACAAAGTACGCATTTTATGTCATATTTTGATTTTATTTTGAGGATGTAAACCTAGATAAATGATTTTGGTATTGACCTTATTCTGCCCCGCCCACGTTTGCCTCTTTGTCCCACAGATCCTCCTGTAGTAAAGGCACGTCCACAAGACAAGAATCCCATTCTTGTCAAACTGGAGAACGAGGGAAAAGTCTCACCACTAAAATATAATATGAATTGATTTTATTAGATTAGATTAGATTAGATAAATACTTTATTAATCCCGAAGGAAATTGCATTGCTGTCCGTTGCTCACATTCATGCATACGTAAAAAAAGAAAGACACATTCAAGTAGACCTCATAAAAGATTAAAAGGTGGAAGTTAATACATACCACACTAAACAGCTACAAAATAATTTAAGTCCATATGGAGTTAAAGGCATTGAAATCAGTGTCTTAAATTTGTGTAAAATGTTTAATGAACACGACCAACAACAAGTCACACTGCACCGATTTCCTGAGGCCTGAAAACGTCTTTTTAGTCAGAGTAGAACTTATTTTCTGTTGAGCTCGTCTGCTCCATGTCATAGACCGTACTATCGATGGACTATGGGAATGTGACGTCACCCATAGCGTTTGGCTCCAGCCAAATGAAAACAATCGCGGCTAGCAGTTATAGCCGAGCTGCCGTTCCCTTTCTATTGAGACACTGGTGCCCTGTACTCTGTAACTGTTTCAGTCAAACTCACATCTGGATCTAAAATGTCCTTCTGACACACTCTACATCAGGGGTGTCCAAACTTTTTCCATCAAGGGCCACATATTGTAATATAGACCAAGTGGAGGGCCACAAATCAATCATGAAACGTTAAAAAAAGCTGCATTTATCTGATGTTTTAAGCACCACCACATCTACATTCAGTCTCAGTGCCTTAATATCAGGTCTGTCTCGCATTAAAATGTTAGTTTTTTGGGTTAAAATTGTAGAAAATGTTACATTTGCTGTAAAAAGTACTTCTCAGGACAGAGTGGAACAGTTCACCAGGAAGACTGAGGGCCAAGAAAAATTGGTCTGAGGGCCGCATTTGGCCCCCGGGCTTGAGTTTGGACATGTCTGCTCTACATGATCCTGGTGTTTTTTTCTCGTTGGTTGTTCATGAATAAAGTTATTAGCAACAATAACTGACCAATCAGGTGCTTCCTTTTCCAGGGTCCGTTTTCGCTGGTGTAAGCAACAGGTTTGATTGACAGCTAGCATCGCACATTGCCGCCGTCTCCAAATATGGAGTCTGGCTCCGCTTGAATTAATGAATGAATGAATAAGTTTATTTGGCTGTCCATATACCAAACAAAATTATATACAATAGAGAAAAAAATACATTTCCATCTGTTTGCAACCAAAAGGATTGGGCTGAAGCAAATTGTTTATATAAGCCCATCCTGAATATTATACAAACTCAACAATACAGACATAAAAAAATAAAAAATCCACTACGTTTTATCTTAAACTTAGAATTCTACTCTCTTATAAATCTTTTAATTTATAACAATAATTTATATGTATTAATCATTTCATTTTTTAGAGTTTTTTTTTATTTTGACAGAGTGAGCCGCTATAACTGCTATAACTGCTAGCCGCGATTGGCTTCATTTGGTTGGAGCCAAACGCTATGGGTGACGTCACATTCCCATAGTCCACTGATATGTACGGTCTATGGGTGTGCCATGGTGTCATTTCAACCCAAAAAGTGTGCCAGGACTCAAAAAAGGTTGGAAAACACTGCGTTACACAAATCATAAGTAATTGCCTGTTTTGCGGTGCGTTTTCAAACTATTTTATCAGCTCGGTGCCCATTCACCCGGCTGACAGGTTGTGCTCTTGTAAGTGGAGTTTGAAGAAGAGCCGGTAAGATGGATGTAGCCCGCCTGCAGACGCTCTGACAGTTGTGCAAGGATGGGGGCCATATCACGTCGTCCTCTTCACCTCCAGCTGATCCAGAACACGATAAACTTTAGGAGAAAACTCTTATCTGACAACCCTGAGAGCCGCCCCGCACGCTCTTCAAAAACGAAAACAAAATGCCAAATAGTTTATCAAAACACATGCTCAGGACGGCACCTGAACCAGTCAAAACATCGGAGCGCTCGTCGTCCACACTCAATGGATCTGGTTTCAGACAGGAGTTATGCAAGTCTGCTTGGATAAACACTCGAGGACTATAAATGAGGTTATCAGATAAGACAAGAATTTTATTGATCTCACAAAATGGCACCACTTTAAGCCAGTGCACTTCATTTTAAAACAGGGAAATATGTGAAAAATGTACAAGAAAAAAGCCAAGTCTGCCCTAATACACGTACAGATGTTGTGATAATAAAAGATCAACTAATTTAGATTTATCCATCACTTACCTTTGTGGACGTCCTCTCCCCAGACACTGCCTCCTGATCCTGAGACATAAGTCTGGTTTTGACCGGTTCTTTTCCCACAGACCGGAATGTTTTAGAGCTCTTCTGCAAATCGAATCAGAATCGGTTTATAGTCAATGATTAAAATTCACAAACAGGAACTTGCTTTGGAGTGAGGTGCATCATAAAACAAGGAATAAAATGTTAGCAAAATATATATTATAAAAAGGCATTTAATTAAGAATTAGATAAGATAAAATAGAGGGGATGAGCTGGAGGTCGCAAGATGATTTCAGGATCTAATTAGAATAAATATGACACTGTATTTGCTCTAGTTTTAAAACAGTATGTTTTAGTGAACTAGGGTCTAAGAAGACAAAAAAATATTCATATAACCAATATTAAAGCTGATTTAACGTGCTTTGACACTTAAAATAATGTTTCATTTCACTTTGGGGGGTCTGAGTCAGTTGCATACCTATATTGTGGGTCCCGGCCAGAAAATTTTGGGAACTCCTGGGATAGACAGTGGTGCAAATGAATCCAAATCATACCTGAATTACACTTTTTCTCATGAGGACGTGTTGGGGATTTCACAGAAAGGTGTTTATTAATTCCAAGTTTGTGGCTGTGAGATGTGGCTAAAGCTACAAGAAACTACTTCCAGTTTACGCTCACGTCTGTGCAAAGCCTCCGCGCCACATTTTAACGTCTCTTTAGCATCGATAAACAGGAAACAGCTGTTGCTGACATGTTATGCTAATCAATGACTTATAATAAGAGCTGGATAAGACACTGCCCCCTGTCTGCGCGGCAGATTCATCTGGTACTGTACTCAGGCCCAAGAGGACACCTCCCACTGAGCACCAGTGCATTTTTTTGAGGAATCAAATGTTCGGCTGCAGCGACTTACAGCTTGAAGGGCAAAGGTCGGATTTAATAGGATTTCTCTTTTTTCACAGCAGGAACTTTTTGAAATGCTCAAAACGTTCCAGGTTCAGCCTAGCGTCGCTCTCGCCGTCATTGTGCTGATTGGTCAGAACTGATCACGAGGTGCTGCGCTAATCTGCTGTATTCAAAAAGTAGCACGAAAAAAAAATGGCATCCATGTGCCAATGAGCACAGGCCATTGAAACAATACAACACCATCTTAGATTCATCTTCCAGATTTATAATTCTTCTACGGGCTCAACATATAAGTTAGCATCAGTGAAAATACGGCGCTTTATCACAAGATCAAGAAATAATTCTTTTTATTCTGTTTTTGTTTGCTTTTGTCTTGTTTTAGTCTGAGTCTGTGCTCTCTCTGATTCAATCATCTGGCTGTGCAGCTCCTCCTGAGCAATTCAATTCAATTTAAATGTATTTTTGTAGCTCCCAAAATCACAACAACACTTGCCTCGACAGGCCACAGGTAGAAGGCAGATTAAATAAACAATGTTCAAGAGAATTTAGCAAATGGATAACTGTCCCACAGCGCCCCCTGTCCTTGACCTCCTTCTATCAAGGAAAAACTACAAAAAAACCTGAGGGAAAAAGAATAAACCTGGAGGAGAACCACATGAAGGAGAGATCCTACTTCCACAGACGGACAAAACCATCAGGAGGAAGGAAGGTGGATCATCTAGTGAGAGAGTTCCTCCAGGCAGACGAGGAACAGTTCATCTAGTGTAGAGAGAGTTCCTCCAGGCAGACAAGGAACAGTTCATCTAGTGTAGAAAGAGTTCCTCCAGGCAGACGAGGAACAGTTCATCTAGTGTAGAGAGAGTTCCTCCAGGCAGACAAGGAACAGTTCATCTAGTGTAGAAAGAGTTCCTCCAGGCAGACAAGGAACAGTTCATCTAGTGTAGAAAGAGTTCATCCAGGCAGACAAGGAACAGTTCATCTGGTGTAGAGAGTTCCTCCAGGCAGATGAGGAGCAGTTCATCTAGTGTAGAGAGAGTTCCTCCAGGCAGATGAGGAGCAGTTCATCTAGAGTAGAAAGAGTTCCTCCAGGCAGACAAGGAACAGTTCATCTAGAGTAGAAAGAGTTCCTCCAGGCAGACAAGGAACAGTTCATCTAGAGTAGAAAGAGTTCCTCCAGGCAGACAAGGAACAGTTCATGTAGTGTAGAGAGAGTTCCTCCAGGCAGACGAGGAGCAGTTCATCTAGTGTAGAGAGAGTTCCTCCAGGCAGATGAGGAACAGTTCATCTAGTGCAGAGAGAGTTCTATCTAGTGTAGAGAGAGTTCCTCCAGGCAGACGAGGAACAGTTCATCTAGTGCAGAGAGAGTTAACAAAAGGCTTACTATTCCACATTTTCTGTCGCACTTTCCCTGAAATTAAAAGCGCTAAGACTAAATAAACAAAGCCAGATCTGATCCAGAACTGAACCAGGACTACAGTTAGACCTGGGGTGCGGGTTTGAGCAAAAATTTAAACCTAAAACTGGACTAAACTTGGGACCAGAGCGGAAAATAGGGGAAAAAAAACCTCACCAAATCTCTCAGTTCTGACGTAGGCCGTGTTTTTCCAGGTCGCGTTGCACAAAAACATTCAGCCATTTATCAGTTTAATAGCAGATATTTTTAGACTCTAGTTGGAGAGAGCTGATAAATTAAGGCCTGTTTGTTCCTGTCGAGGTGAGTTATGCAAGAATTAGATTACGCTCGATTACTGCAGGGTTCACAGTTCAGTTCCCAGGCTCATATTGTTGATCGCGTTGTGAAGGATTTTAATGAATGAACACACATTTGCGACGGTTTAGTGAGATTCTCTGACGCCGACGCGAGGCAGAAATGTGTCAAAAACAATCTTAACATGAAATGATTTGAGTGATGTGATCCAATCTACTGTAAAATAATAGTTTACTCAGCAGCGGCGTCTGTTTGAATGCTTTATGAGACATTTGGACCTGCATCTGGTGGAAGTTTTGGTGATTTGATTCATAATTTGGCAGACGCCGGTTACACAACTCTGTCATCTGCTTTTCATCGAGGAACATTTACCAAATCAGAACAAACTCTTATTTTGTAACGGACTTGAAAACAGAAAGTCTGTGTTCAGATCAAATGGATCCAATTGACTTGAAGCACTTTAACATTTAAACATTTAAAGCCAAATTTTGACTTTGTTTGGTGCATTGATGCCTGATGTGAATATAAATTATACTTTTACACCCATTAGTAGCACATTGATGACATCACACAAGGTTATGCATAATTTACACAAGTGCTTAGCTATATTATCTCTATTAGCGACTGTGCTAAAGGCAATTCTCATGCTAGTAGTAGCAGTTAATGTGTTTGGACGGAAGGAATCCTCAGAACGAGTTTGTGATGATTAAAGGAGTTAAAACAGCAGAATATTCTCTGATAAGACTGAAAATACGTCCAAAAATCGAGGGAGTTCAGCAGGACGTGTGTTTGACGCTCGTAGAGAGAGGATTTTCTACTAAACATTCTCCAAAACAGCGTGAATGCAGCTGAATGCTGCTTCAGGTATGTTTTTGATGAAGAACATTGTTAGAACAGAGTGGAAAGCTCAAAAAAGTCACTGTAGCAGAACATGTGTGCTTTAAATACATTTTCAAACCTGTCATAGACATTTAACTTTTAATTTTTACCATTTAGGGTGAGACACAGAAAGTGGAAGTGAAATATATATACATACATTTTAATGGCAAACACTTTCTATAGACCTAAATGTTAGGAAAATATCAGTACTTAAAAAATTCTATACAAATGGCTGTTTTGTTTTGTTTTTTCTCAAAAAGAATCCATGGATGGTTCTTTGTGTAGTTTCCATTTGAATCCAAAAGCCTTGGATCAGGAAAAGTTACATTTACATTTAATTTTAAATAAACCTACCCTTTTGAGACATATTAAATATATAACATTGAATTTAATTAAATTCTTGTGTAAGTTGTAAATCACATGTACATAATTTAATTGAAACAATTGCTTTTTTGTCTCATTGTTTTTTAGTTTGGCTTTGATTTGAAAATAAAATGACAATCCCAAACACAATTGAAGCCCTAATAACCTTAAAACAATATTTGTACTCCTAAATACTCTAGGAATTTTCTCAACGATATTACATTACATTACAACAAAAACAGATAAATGTGTAGAGAAATGCACTGAGGATAAACCATATCACAGTGGACTGTGTGTGCCGTTTAATTCTCTGGTTAAATAAAGGTCAATAAAGCCACTTATCTCATGAAAATGCTATTACTTTGTCTGGAATGTTCCACATGTATATCACGTTATCTGTCATTCATTTATTCAATTACGGGCATTTTTATTGCCAAAAATACTCTGTCTGGAGGAGTCACCAGGTCGTCCACATCGACATCGCCAAGTTTTATGACATTTTGTGGAACATTCCAGACAAAACAAAATCGTAAAGGTAAAAAGAAGGTTTCGGACCCTCCACATGAAAAAGTACGTAGTGCCCCTTTAAAGTGCCAGTGACAGGTCGGACTACGCATTTCACTAAAATGCAGTTTAGATAAATATATTTCAGATTTTGATGAAAAACTACAAATTTTATTCTGGTTTAGCAATTTTTTGCTTTTTTTGTTTTACTTCCTGGTTGTGAACGATGACATCACACTGGGAAATCACCATAGTAACCACACTGTACACTGGGCCCAAATATAAACTATGGAAGATCGTTTGTTTAATCAGGTTTTGAATTTGAAACGCTGGAAAATTTCTCACTGAACCTTGAAAAACCTGTTTGCGTTGGATTTCAGTCTCTGGATCTGGCAGTCGACGTTTTCATTGTGTTTTTCTCGGTTTAAAAATTCAAAAAGAACAAATGACCGTGTAAAACATCATTGGATAGATTTTCAAGCCTTCAAATTCCACAGTCAAAACAGAATGAAAACGTGTTCTACAAAATTCAGCGACAGAAATTCAAAATAGAAAAAAAATTAACAAAAATTCAAAGCGAGAAATCTGGCAGTGTTTAAAATTCAAAATCTAATGGAATCTAATTATTTTCCACAAACTTCAATCTCTAGATAACATCCCCAACAAAAAGTGTGCGCCAAAACTATAAACATCACAAATCAACTGAAAATATATCCATGAGAAAATGACAAGAAAATGATACAATAATAATAATAAATCGTTTTGTTGGTTTTTTTTTGTTCTTTCCTTTTGTGTGAGTGAAAATTCCTGCTGTTTTTGTTTGTATTCTGTCGACTAATTGAATTGAATCAAGCCTCACATGTGGAACTAATATTATTATTTGTTTTACATTCAGATCTTTTTGTTTGTTTTGCACAATGAATTATAAGAAAAAAACCTGTGCGCTGGGCCATAACTCATCTTAAGTCACAGAATTTTTGAATTTTACAAATAAAAAAACACATCTGAACACCTTTTTCTTGTTGAATTAATGTATTAAGTGTAGAAAAAAGTGGTTTCTTTGTGTAAATTATGCAGAACCTTTGTCTCCTCAGTGTGATGTCATCAGTTTGTGTAATTTTCTACAGATTTTTCTCCACAAACGGCTTCTTTATTCATGTAAAACTATAATTTATATTTGCAACAGGTATTAATACACTGAATAAAGTCAAAATTTGAAAAAAAAAAATCATGAAAACCTGTCATGTGCACTTTAAAGACAACACTGAAAAAAGTCTGTTTGGATCCTGAGCGTCTGGTGCGTCTCAGCGCGGGTCACTTGATGATGATGATGATTTTTATTTATAGAGCGCTTTTCCACCTCACAGGCTCAAAGCGCTTTACAAACCGTGGAAACTACAGTTGCCGTTACAACAAACATATACAATTACATTTATACAATAAACAATGAGCAGACACAACAAAACATACAATAAACAAGACATAGCAGGTAGCTGTATTCTGTAAGTAATCACTTCCTGTTTTCGTTCCACTCTCTGGTCCGTTTACGTTCACAAATCGAGCGAACCGCACCAGAGTTCTGTTTAAACCAAGACCCGCCTTTACAACCGGACCAGGGTTCACTTTTTTGGCCCAGATTGGAGTTTGATTGAATGTTCACCCAATCAAACCAAACCATCCAGACAAACAGATCCTGATTTAAGGTGAACAGGAAAAAATCTTAAATTTAAAGATATCAATGTTAAACTTCTCCTGTAGTTTAGTCACATAAATGTAAGAAAAAAATGTATTACAAGTTTTTCATCATGTCATGTTTTCATGTAGAAATAAGGCATTTTATGTGGAAAAACGGCCAAAAATACATATATTTGGGACATTTAAATCTGAAAAATGGACAGAACCAGGTTTAAATTTCTTGGTTTATTTTGTAACATAGTTATAAAAATGTACAGAGAGGATTTTGGATTTATGATTTAGTTTTTGAGTAAACTAGATTGGACTGAAAATTGTCCTAAAAATTCAAATTTCACCTAATTTTGATTTAAAACTTCAATAAATCAGGTTTAGAATTAAATATCAACAAATCCTTCTGTCAGTTCTGTCTAAATCTTGTTGAGTCCAGATTGTACAGTTTGGTGTAGGATCTACTTTAAGGCTGATCTTTATGTCTCGAGGGACAAAAACGCATTTTAAGAAAACGTCCTTTGAAGTTTGTCGCTTCTAGTTGCATTTTTGTCACTTTCAGTTGTATTTTTGTTGCTTTTAGTCACGTGTTTGTTGGTTTTAGTCATTTCTTTGTCGCTTTTCATCACTTGTTTGTCGCTTGTAGTCATGCTTTTGTTGCATTCAGTCACGTGTTTGTCGCTTTTAGTTGCATTTTGCTGCTTTCAGTTACGTTTTTGTCGCTTTTTGTCAAATCCTTCTGTCCGTTTGGTCTAAATCTTGTTGAGTCCAGATTGTACAGTTTGGTGTAGGATCTACTTTAAGGCTGATCTTTATGTCTCGAGGGACAAAAATGCATTTGAAGAAAACGTCCTTTGAAGTTACAATGTCCCAGAGAAATCTATGGATGAAGTGGATTCAATGGAAGAATAAAACATCTTTAGGAGCAGATTGGACACGTTTGTTATTTCCACATCAAAGCCGATACATTCAGAGAGAAAACTGACCAACAAAACTGTTTTGCCTGTCGAGTCTCGCCTTAAATCAGTAATTCGTTGTCTTTGGGTGAAAGAAAAACCCACTGACCTCAAGGATGAAGATGAATCCAGTGAGCGCCCACAAATCTCTTTATGGGTGAAAATGTCGGCGTTAAGAGGCTGTTAGTGAAGAATATTTGACGTGTTTCCCGGTTCCTCCTCTAAGCCCCGTCCTGTCAGACATGTGCGCCGCTCAAAGACGAAGTGCTCCTCGTTACTTCGCTTGTACAAACAGTGACCTCTGACCCCAACGACGGAGCCTCTCTCCCGAGCGACCGTCTCTTCCTGACGCTAATAAAGACCAGAGCGGCTAACGCTAACACGCAGGAGACAGAGCCGTCGCTGACACGTCGACTCCCTCCCGCTCGGTTTACTTCTCGATTTATTTCATTTCCTCGATGCGCAGAGTCAGAAACAGCTGTAGGTTCGAGAATTTTTGGTTATTCGGTCTTTATTGAAACCAGCCTGTTCAATTGGAATGTTCCGCAGTGGGCTTTATCGACTTTATCAACGGTTTTAGACGCAACACTTTAAACAGACAGTGTTCTGATTAAATAAATATTCTAATAAAAGTCAAATTGATCAAGAAATAGGAAGTTTGGTCTGAGTGTGTTCTTTTAATATGAAATTTAAGTTGTTGAAATTTACAAGAAAAAAATAAATCTGATGTGGTGAAGGAGTTCAAGTGTCTCGGGGTCTGGTTCAGAGGGAAGGATGGAGCGTGAGCGTGATCGGTGCAGCGTCTGCAGTGATGCGGCCGCTGTATCGGACCGTTGTGGTGAAGAAAGAGCTGAGTCGAAAGACAAAGCTCTCAATTTACCTCCATCTACGTTCCTACCCTCACCTGGTCATGAGCTCTGGGTAATGACCGAAAGGACGAGATTGCGGATACAAGCGAGAAATGAGCTTCCTGTGCCTGGTGGCTGGGCGCTCCCTCAGAGACAGTGAGGAGCTCAGTCACACGGGAGGAGCTCGGAGTAGAGCTGCTGCTCCTCCACGTCCAGAGGAACAGCTGAGGCTCGGGCCTCTGCTCCGGAGCCTCCTGGACGCCTCCCTCTGAGGTGTTCATGTCCCACTGGAGGAGGCCCCGGGGTAGACCAAGGACACACTGGAGGGACTATGTCTGGAAGTGTCTGGGGTTCCTCAAAACAGCGTGAATGCAGCTGAATGGTACTCCAGGTGTGTTTTTGACTACGGAACATTGTTAGAACAGGGTTTAAAGGTCCCATATTCTGCTATTTTCCCCTTTACACAGTCTGTTCTAAGGGCTTTGTTGATAAAATTTTGCGTTGTGCAATATCCATAACATTCATTCATTCATTCATTTTCTACCGCTTATTCCCGTTAGGGGTCGCGGGTGACTGGAGCCTATCCCAGTGACTTTGGGCCTTAGGCGGGGTACACCCTGGACAGTGGGCAACTCGTCGCAGGGTTAACACAGAGAGACAGAGACAAGGACAGACAACCATTCACTCTCACATTCATTCACTAGGGTCAATTTTTAGAGTTGTTTCAATTAACCTACACAGTCATGTGTTTGGACGGTGGGAGGAAGCCGGAGAACCCGGAGAGAACCCACGGTAACACGGGGAGGACATGCAGACTCCACCCAGAGAGATCGTGTGATGTTAGGGTGGTTCAGAATTCTAGACCACGATGTTGGGGTGGTCTGGGATTCGAACCCCGATCTCCTTATTGAGAGGCAGAAGCTCTAGCCGCTCTGCCACCGTGCAGTTTCCAAAAAACAACCATCTCTTGGACTGGCCCCCCTCCTTGCAAAAGCAAACGACTCACTCTGAGATCTACCCCCCCGAACAGAGAGCAGGCTGCCTCCCCCGCCCAACCCGCGCGCCTCCCCCGCCCAACCCGTGACGAAGCCTAGAGCGGAGATAGTGCGCATGCGCCGTGTGCTCCGGTAAACAGCGATACACAAACACTGAATAAACATTTTCTCGTCCTGACGGTGCGTCGTGCTGAGTCCTACGTCCTGGATCTGACCTGGAGTTTGACGTGCTCCAGGGCCTCAACGACGGACGTTGCCGTTTGGTAAATAACAAGCTAACTCTTCGATCTGTCGTATCCATCATGTAATTACTGTGTAGCATTAGCATTAGCTATTTTTATTCTGCGGCTGCGCGCTTCCTGGAGGCGTGGCTTAAACACCGCCTCATCCTGGTGAAGCCACGTCATCTTAGTGAGGAGCCCCCGTCTGCTGCTCAGCCGAGGGGGACGGAAAAGACAGTTCTCTAGCGAAAACATTCGGGAATCAATCAAAAAACCATTTTGGGCACAACATACGAGGCCCAAATAGCACTGTAGGAAGGTTAAAACCTCTGAAAAGTCGACTTTGCATATTATGGGACCTTTAAAGCTAAAAAAATTCAACTGAGTCTAGAATGTTTCCTAAATATTTCTCCTCCTGTACCTGGTCAATAAATTCCCCGTTTATTTGAGCCTGAAGAGGGAAACGGTGGCTAATTTGATGGAAAAACAAATACAAATTTCTCTTCTCTTTGTCCATCTTCTGTTTCCCTCCCCATCCTCCCATCCTCCCTCCCTCTCTCTACTTTCTCCATCTTTCTTCCACTCCTCTCTCGTTTCTTCTCACGGGACGTTTTTAAAATCCCCTAAATCCTCCGCCGTTTCCTGTTGTGCTCACGCTTTGACGCTGGCACCAGACCGAGTGAGCTCATCCGACAGAAATGCCCCGCGTGCCAACTTTTCATTATAAATTAATAACCGCGAACAGGCCCAGGAGCAGGCTTTTATCTCGCAATTCAAACGCTTAAACATAGGCGCGTAAACAATAAATCGATTCTAATAAAAGTTAAACAAAAAGGGTTGTAAATATTTGTTAAAGAAAAAATATTCTACATTTTTCATATTGTTATTAGCCTTTAAACATGCTCTTGAGTGCCTTAAATTTGCCGTCTCATGTTTTAAAGTTAAAAAAAAGTTTCTTATTCATTCTATTCTTATGAGCCAGTATGAAATGACACTTGTTATCGCTGAAAAGACGTTATGAAGCGGATTTGCTGCAGCAGTGTTCGTGTTCAGAGGCAGAAATGCTCAGAACGGGTTTGGCGAAGATTTAAGGACAAAAAACATTCTCTGATAAACAATGTGTTTGATCTGAAAATACGTCCTGGGTCGAGGGAGTTCCGCTGGAAGTGTGTTTGACGCTTGCAGGGAGAGGATTTTCTAATAAACATTCCTCAAACAGCGTGAATGCAGCTGAATGCTACTCCAGGTTGTTTTTGATGAAGAACATTGTTAGAACAGGGTTTAAAGCTCAAGAAAGTCACTGTAGCAGAACATGTGTCCTTTAAGTTTAGCCGGCATCCAGCCCCTTTAATATGAAATTCAGGTGCTTTAATAAAAGTCAAAATGATCAAGAAAGAGAAAGTTTAGTCATCGTGTTTTCTTTTAATGTGAAATTTAAGTTGTGGAAATTTACAAGAAATTAAAAAAAAAAAGTAAAGATTTGGTTAGACATATTGTTGGAGCCATGCAGGCACGTTTTTGTGTGTCACCTGTAGGCAAGGGCGTAACTTTGGCTTCAACTTTGGGGGGGTCGAGAGGCTACAGGCAAATGGCTGTGTATCGGACAAAACATATTCCTTTCTATGTCATCTATCTCATGCGACCGTACGCAGATAGTGTTACCACAGTGCGGTTGGAACAGCTCTACTATACCACAACGCGCACCATCAACATCCCACAGACGCGGTCCGAGTCGGACAATAACAACTCAACATAAACTCACAGCCGAAACAGGATTCGATTGCCTCGATAGTTCGGTTCGTTTTGGGTAATTGTAAATGCGCAAGCAAACGCTGATCCTAAACAAAGAGCGAAACCAAATCTAATGATCCACGACGCGCTATGATGCACGTGAGGCTCGGAATCAAAACAAACTCCTCGTTTGAGATCGATAACGGGATAAATGACAGGCGAAACATGCCAAGAAGCAGGAAAACGCCAGATTATGATCACATGAACATAGATCACAGTTTTCAGGGTTTATTTACATAACATAAAAGGTTATACGGCTAAATAAACCCAAAAAACCAAAAGTAACCTATTGCTGGCTTAGATGTGGAAAAGTCTATATTCATCCATTATTAAGCTGTACAACTAGTCTACACGCGCAGATGACATAGACAAACTTTCAGAGCACTTATTTAGTTAATATACTACTCAACTACTTACTCATTTTCGTCTCACTCATCTCTTCGCCTCACAATGAAAGTACATTTCGGCTGTCGCTCACACTGAGCCCACACATGTGGGGTTGGTCTTGGGATAGATCCATAAAAACAAAAACTATATAAAGTCCAACAACACTGCAGCCCCGCTTCGTATTTGTTTGGCTTCATGCAGAAGCCAACCAGGCCAACGGAGAAGTCGAGTCTCTTCCTCGATGTTTCACTGTGCAATTCTGTTATGCAGCGCCTCTACAGGCGAGGAGAGGTGTGTTTTCACTGTAGAATTCTAGTTTGATAAAAGTGTAGTTTGTGAACGCCAAATGCTGTTGCAACATTGGTCTCCAAATGCGAGAGAATATTGTGAAGTCCTTTGACTCAGTGAAGCACTACGCCCTCACATGTCAGTCAAAACATGGTCAAAACTATCAACTTGTTAAACTGACTGACGACAGACCATACAGACATACGCCGCACTGACAGAGACAGGAGAGGGAGGGGTGAGAGAGCGCGGCCTCGGTGTGGGCGATACCCATGGATGTATTAAAAGAACTGGATAAGGTACGCCCCCTCTGTCTGTGGTCCCAGATTGATTTGTGGCCGTGCGAGGTACTGCAGCCTCTTGGAACCAGCCTTTTTCTAAAATTGCACATTATAATTGCAGACAGGACTGAATTATTATTGGTATTTAAATAAAATAGAAGGAAATGTTCTTTTCTACCGTTTCTAAAATCACCGAAATTACCGTTTTTATATGAAGTGACGTCACCGCAAACATGTGCGAGTCACGTGAACGAGCACGTCGGACGATATAAACAGAAGCACGTGGAAAAGGCTCGACTAGCGATACCTGTAAGTTGTATTTTATTTCATTTCAGACGCTTTCAGGTGTGCTCTAACATGAAGAACACAATTACAATCACACAAGCTAATGTTAACACAAAAACTTGCAAGCTGCGTGGTCGTTCACGTCGCTCAAAGCATCATGGGGGAAAGCAAAGATGTCAGCCTTCGTATCAGGAAGTAAATGCGGAAGTAAGAAACTTTTTTGGGGTCATGCGCCAATGAGCTCACTCCATAGGGATAAACAGGACGGCCATCTTTGATTCATCTTCCAGGTTTTATTATAGTTCTATGGCGATACCACGTCTACAGCTGAGAGGGGGGTGCCTAGTCAAAAAGTAATGTTTTTGTTGTTGATTTAATTGTTTTAACTACTCCTGGAGATTTTTTTTAACAAATAACATATAGTATATGATTTAATATTAAAAATGGTCTGAAATATTGGGGGGGTTGAATGTACTAGATCAAAATATTGGGGGGGTTGTAACCCCCCTATCCCCCCCGTATTTTACGCCCGTGCCTGTAGGAGGCGCTCTGAGGCTATATTTGGGTGGTTCCCTCCCATGTCCCTCAGGTGTTTGTGATCCGGTAAAGCACACAGTTTGTTGACCGCCATGCTCGGCGTCTTTGTTTGAGTTTTTATCCTTTTGATACTATGATGGACTTCTATTTATGCTAGAAATAAAGAATCAAGATCAAGAATATTGCCCATCTTGGATTTGTCTCTGCTACTTTGACGCCACAAACGAGAGAAGTGCGTCACTACTACTCTCCAGATCTACATCCCTCAGCGGTCTAAAGAATATAGCCGCTACACATATCTTGCACATTATTTTATTAAATATAAATATTGCCAAGAGCAGCACAATTGATCAAATGTATTTCTTTGCTTCTTCTTTTTTTTTTTAACCCAAATTGACTTTTAGTTTCCATTTTGTCATATAAAATTCTGTTTCCGCTGTTACTTTGTGATGCTAGCTTGTTTGCTAACTGCACGAGGAGATAAAGAACACTTCCCCCCAGTTCATAACAATCAATTTCCTCAACCTTAGACTTAGACAAAGCTGTATGTTTGAGAATTTTTGGTTATTCAGTTTTACATTAAAATGATTTTCCCCCCACCCATTTGGATTCTCAAGAAAAAAAAACAAAAAAAAACCAATAACTATTAGGTTTAAGGTTATGAATGTACGTTCAAGAATTTGGTGACGTTACGATCTTGGCTGGTGGACAGCTCTGAGGGAGATTCATTGTTTTTGAAAGAAAAATCCAAAATAGAAATCCACACACGCTGAACATTATTATCCTGCGATTGGCTCCAAAAGCTTGTCATATTAATGTTATGCTTAAAGTCCACTGAATAATGGCACCACTTTCTGAAGCTTTGGTGTAAGCTTTTGTTTATTTTCGCCGACAGAAAAGACGTTGAACTTTGTGCCAGGTTTTGTTTTTGTCTCATGTGGAAAAGTCCAGAAATTACCAAAAGTTTAAGACCAGTTGAATAAATGTCAAAAGTCACATTTTTCATGGTTGGAGCTTAACACGGTTCCAAGTAGAGCTTCAATCTGCAACAAGAAATGAGAGTGAGACAAAGAAAAACAACTATCAGCTGATCGAAGGTTTAGGACCACGTGCCTTTAAAGCCCAAATCTGTGCAAAAATGTGGATTCAGTGCCATTTTCTGTTTTCTTGCAGCATGGACGAATTAAAAGTTTCTTAAATGTGTGTGTCAGTCCACCATTTCTGGAATAAAGTCAGTAAAAACACTGTTCAAATTCCCGAAAATCACGCGTGACAGTGCGTGATTTGCGATTGAGGGGCATGTGTTAATATCATCATTAACTATATTTATAATTGTATGTCATTTTATTTGTTGTCTATGTCTGGAACTTTTTGCTGCCTCTTGGCCAGGACTCCCATGTAAAAGAGGTTTTTAATCTCAATGGGACTACCCTGGTTAAATAAAGGTTAAATAAAAATAAAAACTAAAAAAACTACATTGGTGGATAATAGAGATCGAAAAGCGTTGAAACCGTATCGATTTTACAGATTATTTTAAACGTATTGGTTGCGAGATGTCGTGGATGAAGTCAGTGGAAGTTTACCTGGCCATTTTAGCAGGAAAGCATCAAAACTAATTGACTAACTAATTAATTCATTCATTAACTATTTGGGCGGCAGTAGCTCAGTTGGCAGAGATTGTCTTCTGAACCGAAGGTCAGCGGTTCAAATCCCGCTCCCGACATAAACATCCTGGGTTGAGCGGTCAGATCCACTGGACCCACAGGTCGGCGGTGCAATTGCTCCCGCTGGTGAATACGGCCGTTGTGTCCTTGGGCAAGACACTTAACCCGCCTCGCCCCCGGTGTCTGCGTACACTGATGTGAGTGAACGGGTGACTGGGTCCTTGATGTAAAGCGCTTTGAGAGCCTCGAAGATAGAAAAGCGCTGTATAAATATGTGACCATTTACCATTTGATTAACAGCAAAGATTGGACCGGGACAGTCTCCGAGCGTTTGACTGCTTGTCATATCGACGGGAAAATATGGGGCGGTGGTTTATTCCCGGTGAACGCTGAGGTGAGGATTCTATGTCCCGTTCTGTCCACAGGGCATCGTGTACTTCAAGTGGGAAAATCAGTGGGGCCGTTGCAGCGTACGTAGTTGTAGCTGTTATTTCTTTCTCTGAAGAATATTACTGGCCGACTCATTGGTTGGAAAAATAACTAGATAGATAGATAGATAGATAAATGCTTTATTAATCCCAAAGGAAATTGCATAAAAGATTAAAAGGTGGTAGTTAACACATACCACACTAAACAGCTACAAAATAATTTAAGTCCATAGGGAGTTAAAGGCATTGAACGAAACCAGTGTCTTAAAAACAGCACAACTTGTCATCTCCTGCCCCTCCTGAGGTGAGTCTGATGGCACGAGGCACAAAACAGTTCCTCAGCCTGTCCGTGGAGCAGCTCAGTGGGAGGAGTCTCGTACTCACAGAGCTCCTCTGATGGAAAAAGACTGAGTACAGGGGGTGGCTCTGATTGGACAGGATCGCTTTGATCCTGGCCAACTGTAGAACTTTGAAATGCTTCGTTTATTAACATTTTAGATATATTCATTGTGTTTATTTTAAAGTATATGTCAAAAACAACTAAGTTATTGTGAATACAAGGAAGAATGCCAAACCCACACACGAGTACATGGTTTTTGTCTTTGCGTCGTCTTTTCGTCGTCCACAAACGTTCTCGGTGATTTCAAAGTCAAGTGCACGCGACCAGTTTGCCTCAGATTCTAAGAAAACGTCCTTTGAAGTTCCAATGTCCCAGAGAAATCTATGGATGAAGTGGATTCAATGGAAGAATAAAACATCTTTAGGAGCAGATTGGACACGTTTGTTGTTTCCACATGAAAGTCGATATGTGAGAGAGAAAAGTGACCAAAAAATTGAGAAAAAAATGTGTGTTGCCTATAGAGCCTTAAATGAGTAGTCCAACCTGTCATGGGCACTTTAACCCATCATTCAACAAAATAAAGGTGTTACCGTGTAATTTTGTTTGTCAAATCATAACTATTGTGTAATTTATATGGATTTTTTTATTAAACCTTCGTCTTTTTATATTTATTTTTGGCGTTTTCAAGTTTTAAATATACATTAAGCCCAACCATTTTGTATTTCAGGACATGTCACAGTTTCTTATAGGTTTTTATTGCTATTTTTTGATTGCAAAATTGTAAATATCTCAATCCCAGATAATTCAATGTGGAAAAGCGTCTAAAAAGTGCACAACGATAAACACTGGCCGAACGCTCAAACACAAACATGGCCCAAAATCACAACGCTAAAAATAAACTGAAAAGGGTTTTGCTTGTGGAGTCTCCTTTAAAAACGGCACGACGTAGATCCGATTTTACAACGTTGAAAATCCCAGCGCGTTTGACCCAAAGGCAGCACAGAACATTGTAAAACTGTGGGGGCCTGTGAAGTATAACGGCTCCATTCACCGCCGGAGATTTAGCCCAAAGCAAACCGGACTATTTTGGTGCAATTATGATCAGATAAAAACAACAAGAAGCGAGATGAATTATTTAGAGACAGCAGACTATAATGTGCGGACTGTTAAAATACAATATGTTTTTATAAATGAACGTGAGAGGGTTTTTTGGGGAAAAGAACAAAATGAACTGAAAATCCTGAGAACTGCCGGGGCCCGAGGCTGACCAAGTGAACGGCTCTGTTTAATGTTAAGATTGTTGTTGACTTTTATGTCCCCAAACTTTACAATTAGTAAAAGATGGTTCATGATGAAAACAACTGCAGAAGTACATTTATCAGAATAAATCAGATGAAAGAGCACCAACTGGAGAGTACTTAAACGGGGGCATTAAAAAGCTTTAAAAGTCATTTAAATGGATTTTGGCACATACCATTACCACAATACCATTAAATTCAAGCCCCACAGGCATTAAATCTAAAAAAAAAAAATAAAAATAAAAAAATTGAAAAAGGATTTAGAATGCAATAACATAATAAAATAATAAATAATAATAAAAATAAAAATAAGACCAAATAAAAATCGCAGTCTGTGTCAGAAGTGCGTGTCCAAGAGGTTCAGATTTATTTTGAATCTCAGATTTACTGCATTTATTGAATCTAGATGTGTATATCTAAGATCAAACCATCAAAAAAGTAAAGGGGTTCGGAAAGTACAAGTGCAGGGTTTGAATTTCATGTAAATTTGCTTTTTTGAATATTGTAAAGTAGTTTATTATATTCTGATCATTCTGCCCAATGGAATGGTTAGAAGCCAAAAGTTTTGACATGCTAACAGCATAAATGTCTTGTTTTGACATTAAAAATCTTGAATTGCGGCATTAAAACTATTAAATTTGATTTTCTGAAACCTGCATAAACCGTGTTAAATGTGAATGATAAAACAAGGAATTTATTTTTCCCATGTACTCACCTTATTCCGCCCACGTTTGCCTCTTTTTATGTCTATGATCCGCTCTCTTGTAGTAAACGCACTTCCGGTTTGACACTAACAGTGTTCAGGCTATTGGCCAATGAGGGAAGAGTCTCTCGCTAAAACATTATATAAAGTAGATTGTCTAAAATGTTTAATGAACACGAGCAAAAACAAGTCACATGCACCGATTTCCTGAGGTCTGAAAACGTCTTTTTAGTCGAGTAGAACTTATTTTCTGTTGAGCTCGTCTGCTCCATATAAACTACAACGAAAACAAGACGGCGGCGCGTACGGAAACTTGAGGAATAAAGTGAACAGTATCTTGGTAATTAAATCCACATCAAACTAAAACTCAGTCAGTCAGTTCTCTGTCAGTATAAATTAGAGTTGTACAAACATTTTTTCACCGAAGTACAATTTTGAATGTTTAATTTTGTACAGAGCGGAAGGCCATAGGCAAGCAAGTGAATCATTAAAAATTTTGCATTTGACCTGGTTTTGATGCGCCACCACAAATGTAGAAGGCTTGGAACATTAAAGTGTAAGTTTTAGGTTCTCCCGTTCTTCTAATTCTGACTTAGTTTGGTGGGAGGGCACCTGTGGTAAATATTTATCACAGTTTTACATTTGCGAAGTTGCAGTTTGTGGAAAAAAATAACCCCTGACCCTGAAAGGTTGCAAATAGAGGAGTGCTCCCTCTGTGATGTCATCAGTAGGCGACATACCATTGAAAACACAGGGACAATTTACAGCAACTGACACATTTTACTGACTGATATAGTTCTAATTTTGACTTTATTCAGTGTATTAATGCCTCTTGTTAATATAAATTATAGTTTTACACCAATCAGGTCACTGTTTGTGGAGAAAAATATGTTGATAGTCACAGGAAGTAGACAAACTGATGACATCACTGTGGAGCGACTCATTCCATCCAAAGGTTATGCATAATTTACCCAAAATAAACAACTCCTCTTACCCTTAAAACATTAACTCAACAAAATAAGGGTGTTCACATGTATTTTGATTTGTCAAAATATGTAAAATATGTGACATTAGAGGAGTTTTAGCCCAGTGTACAAAGGAGTTTCCTAGTGTGATGTCATCATTTACAACCAGGAAGTGACTTTACAAGACTAAAAATTGTTAATTGGAATAAAATGTGATTTATTTATTTTTTGCAAAACTTTAAATATATTTATCTTATCTGTATTTTAGTTACTTGAGTGGTCCAACCTGTCAGGGGCCCTTTAAGGAGGGAACATTGTGAGAGACAAAAGCTCTGAAACGTCGTCAAAGGGCCTATGACAGGTTTAAGATGATTATGTTGAAGATTCTGCTAAAAAATTAACAATTTTTATCCCAGTTTTGCAATTTTCTTCTGTTTAAAGTTGTACTTCCTGGTTGTAAATCATGACATCACACTGGGGGATTCTGTAACTGTTGCCTAGAAACCGTGTCGTACACTGGGTGAAAACTCCTCAAATGTCGCAGAAATTATTATTTGACAAATAAAAACCCATAGGAACACCTTTATTTTGATGGATTTATGTTTAAAGGGTCAGGAAAATGTGTTTGTTGGTTGTAAATTGTCCCTGGTGTGTCTCTGTAGTGTGACGTCATCGTGTTTTGGAACTCTGCTCTACTTCCTGTAAATTTCAACATATTTGTCAACTTTTCTTCACAAACTGACACTTGATCATTTGTATTTACAACAGGTTTTATTCCACTAAATAAAGTCAAAACTATAAAATCATAAAAACCTGTCACACGCCCTTTAATAAAAGTTCAGAGCTGTACCTTGATTCTCCTCGGGTTTAATCCGGTGCGTATCGTCCGACCCTCTTCTCGTCTGAGTTTGAGGGAGGGTCCTTTTTGGCTCGAGTCCACGAGACAAAGAGCAGCTGGGATTTACTGAGAGGGTCCAGCGCACTCAGGGTAATGACCACCGGGACAGAGACATAACTCAAACACGGAGGTGACGCCAAACACAGAACGGACTATTTCTGTTTAACTGTTATTTCAATTAAATGTTTACTGAATTTTTTCATGAGTAGGTGCAGGTTTTTGACGGGAAATCAACACAATAAAACGTCTAAAAGCTCAAATTAGTGTGATACAGTGAGAAAAATGTCCCTGTGACAATCTGCTGTTTTATTTTGGTGAAATTGTGGTTTTGTGAGTCACGCTTTGTCTCTTTAATGCAGCTGTCTGTTCAAACCAGAGGTCACATTAACCCAGAATTTTTCATTATTTATGGATTATTTTCAGCGTTGATGGAAAATTCTGGAGGCGTTCTGTCATTCTGTCAGGTTGAAAACCAAACTGTTGCTCTTAGCTTTACTTGGGAGATCAACATGACTTGCTAAAACGCTGCTTTTCAGCTTGTGCCGCTGTTTTCTTGGACGTTTTGGGCTGAGACCGAACCAAAACCGGACTGTTTCCAGCGCCTCGGCCTCCGCAGCCTCAGAGCAATGCACTTTTCTCCAGAATCAGCCTTTCAGATGCTTCAGGTGCCGACACAATGAATATAACGGGCAGAAAGCACGTTTACGTCGTACAGAACAGGACAGAGGGGCGTGGCTGGGCGTGTTCATGTGTCTATTGTCCCACTTTATGTTTCTAGGGGGACTCACTCCATCCAAAGCTTATGCACAATTTAGATATATTGAATTACGATTTCAGAATAACTTGCCTAACGTCCTCATTCTTGACTCTTTTCTCGGAGCAAGAGCAAGGGCCCTGAAAAGCATGTTGTTGTTTTTTCCCTCAGCTCCATTTTTCTACGTTTTAACCCGTTTTTGTTGTTGTTGTTTGTTGTTGTGGTTAAAGTGCGTATGGCGGGTTTGAACGATTACTGTTTTACACCAGTCAAGCTGCAGTTTGTGGAGAAAAGTTGAAAAATCAGTTTGAAATTACAGGAAGTGACAAATGTATGACATTGCGCTGAGGGGACTCACTCCATCCAAAGGTTATGCACAATTTACCCAAAACAAACGACTTAAATTAAAACATGAATTCAACCAAATAAAGGTGTTCACATTCATTTTGTTTTGTGGGACAAAGAAAATCTGTGACATCAGAGGAGTTTCAGCTCAACGTACAAAGTCATTTCCTGGTGTGATGTCATAATTTACAACCAGGAAGTGACATTACAAAACTAAAAAACAGTTAAAAATGATCAAATGTATAATTGTTTTTAGCAAAACTTTGAATATATTTATCTCACCTGTATTTTAGTTACAAAAGTCGTCCAACTTGTCAGAGGAACAAGACTAACTACACTTGAAGCAAAAACAGATAAATGCCATTAGATACAATTTTTGAAGATTTACAATTTACTCTTTGTCTAGTCCAGAAGTGGTTTCAAAAGCCAAATTTTAGTGCAAAAAAATAATATCCCATCGCTTTCTGAGCAAATCCTCTCACCTTTACTGTTATTAATAATATGTGTAGAAGATGGAATCAAAAATAAACAAACTTTCTGACAAATTTTCAAACTGGAGACATCTGTTTTTGCAAATGAACTCTTCACTTACAATGACGTCTGAGGGCCCTTCAAACCTTCAAAAACGAGGACAATTCTGTGCTCAAATGAAACCAGTGATTATAATTTGCAGTTAGCGTATTCTAGAAAGTAAAACCTTTTGTTTGTGAAATAGTTCTGGTTGTAATAACAATAATAACAGAATTTGCAAAAGAAGAGTTCAATGGGAAAAACAGATAATATCCAGTGAATTTAATAAAATAGGGATGGAATAATATTTTGCTTGTGATGAAATACGTTTGGCTTTTGAAAACTTTACTGCACAAAGAGCAAATTGCAAGCCTCCAAAGACTGAAATGGCACTTCTTTTCTTCTGTTTTTGCAAATTAACTCTTCGTGAACAAAAGTGTTTATTAGGGGCCCAACGAGAAGGTTTGTACCTGGGGCCCAGAATACGCTGCTACGGCCCTGGGCATCACACAGACACGTTGTTCAAGGGGTTTTGTTTGCAGTTGAACAGATAATGAAAAGAGAATTAGATCCAAAACAACACAGGTAAAGCGGGTGATTGTTTCTGACGACAAAACAACACAATAAAATGGTTAAGAACGTTCAGGTTTTTAAGAGCAGGCTCAAGACCCACCTTTTTAGTTTAGCTTTTGACTAATATTTAATTTAATCGGTGCAATTAATAAGTTTATTTATCCTATTTATTGTGTTTATTTATTTTAGGCTTACCATTTTAGATGTATTTATTTATTATTTATTTAGTTTTACTCTATTTCTACCCAATTACTGCCTAGGAATGCTGTGACAATCTGCTGTTTTATTTTGGTGAAATTGTGGTTTTGTGATTCACGCTTTGTCTCTTTAATGCAGCTGTCTGTTCAAACCAGAGGTCACATTAACCCAGAATTTTTCATTATTTATGGATTATTTTCAGCGTTGACGGAAAATTCTGGAGGCGTTCTGTCATTCTGTCAGGTTGAAAACCAAACTGTTGCCCTTAGCTTTACTTGGGAGATCAACATGACTTGCTAAAACGCTGCTTTTCAGCTTGTGCCGCTGTTTTCTTGGACGTTTTGGGCTGAGACCGAACCAAAACCGGACTGTTTCCAGCGCCTCGGCCTCCGCAGCCTCAGAGCAAAGCACTTTTCTCCAGAATCAGCCTTTCAGATGCTTCAGGTGCCGACACAATGAATATAACGGGCAGAAAAACAGATGAAAAAAGTATGTTCATTTTTGTCACCATCTTCCGCAGATATTATCAACAAAAATAATATCTAGTGAATTTGACAAAAGAGGGAGGGAGCAATATTTTGATTGTGGTGAAATACGTTTGCCGTTTGAAAACTTTGCAAGCCCCCAATGACTTTTTGAAATGGCACTTGTCTGTTTTTGCAAATTAACTCTTCATGTCCCAGGGTATCCCAATAAAACAATAAAACAATGTACAAAAGTGTTTATTAGGGGCCCAACGAGAAGGTTTGTACCTGGGGCCCAGAATACGCTGCTACGGCCCTGGGGATCACATGTTTTTCAAGGCGTTTTGTTTGCAATTGAACAAAATAATGAAAACATTTAATGCCAAACTGTGGAAAATTAGATCCAAAACAACACAGGTAAAGCAGGTGATTGTTTCTGACGACAAACAACACAATGAAATGTCTAAAAACTTATGTTAGTTCTAGGTCTGGGTGATTCGGAGATAAAAAAATGGAATGTTGCGCTCGTCCCTGTGACAATCTGCTCTTTTATTTTGGTGAAATTGTGGTTTTGTGATTCACTGTTTGTCTCTTTAATGCAGCTGTCTGTTCAAACCAGAGGTCACATTAACCCAGAATGTTTCATTATTTATGGATTATTTTCAGCGTTGACGGAAAATTCTGGAGGCGTTCTGTCATTCTGTCAGGTTGAAAACCAAACTGTTGCCCTCAGCTTTACATGGGACACCAACATGACTCGCTCAAACTTCTAATAAAACGCTGCTTTTCAGCTTGTGCCGCTGTTTTCTTGCAACAGACATGCAATAATGTCTTCAAACACAAAAAGTCTTGATTCGAGTAAATACTGCAGTGTAGTTTGGATTTGTACAAACATGTTCTGAAGCAAGCGACAAAAGCGCGACCAAAAGCGACAAAAACGAGCAACAAACACGACACAATGCACCGAAACATGGCAAAAAGCGCCAAAAAAGTGACTGAATGTGACAAAAATGCGACTCAATGCACCAAAACGCACCTAAAAGCAACAAAACGTGACAAAAATCTAATCAGAATCGCACTGGTCGGAAAAATCACAATTAGATATTTTTCCTAAATTTTTCTGATGAACAAATCCTCAAACATTTTTTTTCACGATATCACGATTTATCGATTTTCATGTTTTCGATTTTGTCACGATTCATGTTCACTTTGTATTTTTTATTGTCTTTAATAGAGCTGCACCATTTTCTGAGTAACAAATCCTCAAAAAATGTAACGTAATCCCCCAAACAAGTCTTTATAATACAAAAAAAAATAAACTTAATTATTGCGGAAGAAATGTCACTTGATTTTCTGAACAAAAAAATCACATTCTGACTAAATTTGAGAGACTTTGGACCAAATGGACGTTTACTTGGGACTAAATACGAATTCTTTATTTTTAGGATGTCGTTTGTCGCCTTTTTTATTTATTCTGAGTGTTGTTTTGTCACTTGTTCACTCTCTGGTCTCTCTCTTGTTTTAAAACTGAAAAGAAAAGGAGAATTGCTTTCAGATGGAAGTAAAAACATCTTGAACAAGCTGTCAATTTGGATTTTATGAAACTAAAAGTGGGAGGTTTATTAAAAAACGAATGACATTGGAATTGATCTCCAGCATTAGTGTGTTGAGTATATCTTAGAATTAAAAATATCCTAAAAAATGTAATGTAATCTCTCAAACAAGTCTTTACAATTAAAAATGGTGCGGCTCTATTAATAAAAAATACAAAGTGAACATGGATCGTGACAAAATCGAAAACATGATCTGGCTCAAGAAAAAATCGTGATAAACATGTTTAATTGTGCCATTGTGATTAGATTTGAGTCACGTTTTGTCGTTTTGGTGCATTGAGTCGTATTTTTGTCACATTCAGTCACTTTTTTGGCGCTTTTTGCCATGTTTCGGTGCATTGTGTCGTGTTTGTTGCTCGTTTTTGTCGCTTTTGGTCGCGCTTTTGTCGCTTGCTTCAGAACATGTTTGTACAAATCCAAACTACACTGCAGTATTTACTCGAATCAAGACTTTTTGTGTTTGTGGAAGACATTATTGCATCCTTTGAGTCTGTGATTTTGTGTGGATTTGGTTTAATTGTGCAGCTCTGGCCTTTAAGAGGTAAATACTAAGGCCGAGGCGCTGGAAACAGTCCGGTTTTGGTTCGGTCTCAGCCCAAAACGTCCAAGAAAACAGCGGCACAATCTGAAAAGCAGCGTTTTATTAGAAGTTTGAGCGAGTCATGTTGGTGTCCCATGTAAAGCTGAGGGCAACAGTTTGGTTTTCAACCTGACAGAATGACAGAACGCCTCCAGAACTTTCCGTCAATGCTGAAAACATGAAATCGAAAACAATTGTGATGAAATTGTGATGAAATAGAAAACATGGCCCAGGAATGTCGTGATAAAATTGTTAGTTAGTCCTCTTTTTTTTCTCACTAATCGACGTCGCTGAGGCTGTGATCTCACGCTCCTCTGAACATCAGTCGGACTTGGACCAGGACCAGTTTCACGTTGTCCAGACCGTCCCTTTAAGCGCTTTTATGAACGTCAAATAACCAGACGCCGTACCTTTAACTGCATTAGAGCTTAAACTGCAGCTCGGGTTCAAAGCCAAACACAGACGGCTCCTGGTTAACCTCCTCGAACCTTTGAAGAATCACGTCTGTAAATGCACAAACCTGATTATTTAACAGTAAACAGCAATAAAATGTGTTTGGTTGAGCTTCAAGTGTCGCACAAAACATGAACGGAACATAAAATGAACTGGAAAAGTGCAGAAATGTCACTTTACACTCTTGTTTGGGTGGCTGGGTTTCAAATTTGTTGACATTTTTAATCAGACGTCACACTTAATATTCTAATTCTGAATTTGTTTATTAAATGGAGATGATGACAGATACTTTTCAGAGCAAAATTCAGATTATTTCAATTTGTTGTTCGGGTGTTGAAGTTGAGAAATACTGAAAGAAATGTTGTCGTTTTCCATTTTATACACGCTTTAATACAAAATGAATAGCCTTCTTTTTGTTAAGCTTAAAAAGGCTAGCATTTAGTACTTTTTCCATCCTTTGTAATCAGAAAAAAAGAAAAGAAAAAAGGTTTATTGCCATCGTTAAAGACAATGACAAACAAAAAGTAGCAAAACATACAAAAGAAGGCATAATATTAGGAATTAGTTAATAAAATAAAACAGACTTAGACTATTTACACAAAATTGACAGTTGGCTGGACATTAGTGCAAATTATTCCAAACAAAAATGAGAATAAATAAGACATCCTTCATATTTAGTCCCAAGAAAACATCCAGTTCTAATTTAGTCCAAATGTGATTTTTTTTTTTTTTTCATTATTCGTTCGCCAGTGACAATTAAAAAACAAGTGACATTTCTACCCTAATAATTACGTTTATTTTTTTTAATTGTAAAGACTTTTTTGGGAGATTACATTACATTTTTTGAGGATATTTTTAATTCTAAGATATACTCAACACTCTAATGCTGGAGATCAATTGCAGATCAATTCCAATGTCATTCGTTTTTTAATAAACCTCCCACTTTTAGTCAAATAAAATCCAAATTGACAGCTACAAGATGTTTTGACTTCCATCTGAAAGCAATTCTCCTTTTCTTTTCAGTTTTAAAACAAGAGAGAGACCAGAGAGCGAACAAGTGACAAAACAACACTCAAAATAAATAAAAGAGGCGACAAACGACATCCTAAAAATAAAGAATTCGTATTTAGTCCCAAGGAAACGTCAATTTGGTCCGAAGTCTCTCAAATTTAGTCCAAATGTGATTTTTTTTGTTTTTTTTGTTTTTGTGACATTTCTACCGCACAAGTTTTTTTTTTTTATTATTATAAAGACTTGTTTGGGGGATTACATTACATTTTTTTGATTTTTTAAAACATTTTTTAATTAGAAGATATCTCAATTTCAATGTTATTCATTTTTAATAAACCTCCCACTTTTGGTCTAATAAAATCCAAATTTTCAGTTGTCAGTTTTAAAACAGTTTATTACGTTTGTCGGGTTTATTACAATTGTGGGGTTTATTACGTTTGTCGGGTTTATTACAATTGTGGGGTTTATTACAATTGTGGGGTTTATTACATTTGTCGGGTTTATTACAATTGTGGGGTTTATTACATTTGTCGGGTTTATTACAATTGTTGGGTTTATTACGTTTGTCGGGTGTAAGGGACCGAGGGTCAGGAACAGAACACACCAAGAATTCAAAAGTAGAAGGCTTTTATTTAGCCAAAAAAATGAAGAAATTAACAATAATGTGGGCCCATAAAAGAGGTCAAAATAACAAACTCCATTCCAAACTGAACACAAACTAACCTAACACAGAACACACGGGGGGAACATTTAAATTGTGGGGTTTATTCAGACCAGCTGTAACAAAAAGGGGCAGACAAAACATTTAACATAAGACAACAACATTATACATATGTAACCCAGGATAATTTAATTTAGCAAAAACTTAAACAATGTACTTATATATATTCACCTACTGTAACAAATATAAACAAAACCCAGTATGTGAGAAACAATAACAAAATTAAACCTAAGCACCCCCCCACTAATCTGCCTACCATGGTTCAGGCCATAGGGTGGGGACTTGTGGGCACGCCAGCACTGTCAGTGTGAGGCTGGGGCAGCCATCACATCGGGTTTATTACAATTGTGGGGTTTATTACGTTTGTCGGGTTTATTACAATTGTGGGGTTTATTACAATTGTGGGGTTTATTACATTTGTCGGGTTTATTACATTTGTCGGGTTTATTACAATTGTGGGGTTTATTACAATTGTGGGGTTTATTACAATTGTGGGGTTTATTACAATTGTGGGGTTTATTACATTTGTCGGGTTTATTACAATTGTGGGGTTTATTACAATTGTGGGGTTTATTACGATTGTGGGGTTTATTACATTTGTCGGGTTTATTACGATTGTGGGGTTTATTACGATTGTGGAATTTATTACGATTGTCGAGTTTATCGTGGGGTTTATTATGTTTGTCGGGTTTATTACGATTGTTGGGTTCATTACGATTGTCGAGTTTACTACGTTTGTCGGGTTTATTACGTTTGTCGAGTTTACTACGTTTGTCGCGTTTATTACGATTGTCGGGTTTATTACGATTGTCGAGTTTACTACGTTTGTCGGGTTTATTACGTTTGTTGCGTTTATTACGATTGCGAGTCTTATACTTGTTGATGGATAAAGCGATTGCTTCCCAGACGACTCGGTCAGTCTCGTCTTTCTCGGTTTCTAAGCAACAGCAAACACGGCCCCCGCCTGTGCCCCCTCAGGGCGCGTATTTACTCAACCCCGTGACCTCCGACCCCCGGCATTAGCGGCGCACTGACGGGGTTAACTGCAAACATGGCCGACTCCCGCACTTCAAAAGACGACGCTCACAATGGAGCATTCAGCGGACGAGAAGGCGGTCTGAGCAGCTCCAACGGACGGGTCTGAAGAGGAATAATCACTCTGTACGGCTTTTTGAAATGTTTTAAGGGGAATGACCAAGAATTATGGACTAACACTGAAGCAATTTAAAGGTTTTGGATTAAAAACACTGCAAACTAGACGCAGGGTTTCATGTTTTGCGTTCAAACTGTCGGCTTTTTTCATAAACTGTATCAATATCAACTTTATTTCTAAGCACATTTAGTTAGTTAGTTTATTTTTCTTCGGTCCATAGAAATACAAAAACAAAGCAAACAAAAAAAGCATATGAATAAAGAAAGAAAACATTTATTTTTATTTACATTTACACTTATTTTGCGTAACCTTACTGTACTTACTGTATATAACATACACTTCAGCCACTTTATTTGCCATTTTTTTACTATCTATTCCCAGTCAGACACCTATTGTAAATAAGAGTGTGCACTTTATACTTTATATTGTATTTTTATTACCATGTTTAGAAATTATCTATCCTATTTTTATTGCATGCACCTATCTCATTCATTCCTAAACTGTGTGTTGCAACAGTGGAATTTCCCCATTGTGGGACAAATAAAGGATCTCTTATCTTAACCCTAATAACTTAAAATATGACGTGCCAGACAGCGACAGATGAACACAGTAGAAATCTATACACAAGCACATATAACACTTTATATACTGTATTTTCCGCACTATAAAGCGCACCGCATTATAAGGCGCATAGAATAGAAGCTACAGTAGTGGCTGTGGTTGCGTAGTTGCGGCTCAGTATTGATCCATATATAAAGCGCACCGGATTATAAGGCGCACTGTCAGTTTTTTGAGAAAATTGTATGCTTTTAGGTGCGCCTTATAGTGCGGAAAATACGGTACATAAATATGTGTAATATAAACAGACAAAAACAGTTACTGATCTGCACAAACGCACTCACACAGTCATTCTTTCGATTTCTTGATATTTTTTTATTACATTGGATCTAAATTTTGTTTTAAAAGTGTAAAAGTTTACAACAACACCAGCTGCCCAAAGTGCTTCACCTGCACATCACGGTAAAAACACACCGTAAAGTACAACATTTTTACAAACACAATTACAAATCAATTAGAAAGCAAAGAAATGTGTCTTAAAAGCAGATTTAAAAGACTCTTCCACAGTTTTGGGGCGGTGTTAGGAAATTATCACAAAGACAATTGAACCTAGACAGTCTGAGAGAACAACCTTCTACTGACTGAGAATTAAACAGGTAATCAGATACTGGCCCATGAGCTTGTTTTACGTGCACGATGCACGGGGAGAGAGAGAGAGAGAGTGGCGCTTCTCATCGGCTCGTCCCACTGCTACAGTGGCGCGTCTGTCAGCTCGTCCCACTCCTGCAGTGGCGCGTCTGTCAGCTCGTCCCAACAGCAGAAAAGGCACTCGATTCAACTCTCTGCCATGGCGCTTAACATCAGCTCATCCCGACTGCAGTCTCCTCCAACTTGCCTTTCACTTCCCCTGCCTTTTATTAGTTCAGTCAGATAGTCACATGACATTTACGTTCACGTTGCCCCCACCCGAACTCGCAGGATGGGAGGCAACGGGTCTGTCTAGCTCTCAACAGTTAGATAAGAGAGACTGGTACGGAGCAGCACCATAAGTCAACATACATCTGTTGCCCCCATGACCTCGCAGGGCAGCAAAACAACATCTGCTTTTGACAGATAACAGACATAGGAAACAGGTCAAGAACAATACTATTGTTGAAACAGCATTGCTTGCACTAAACATCTGGTTATCTATTCTGATAGTCAGCATTTCACACATAAGCATATTCTTATACATGCATTGTTATTACCAGAAATGTGTCATTTTGACAATCCCTTAATAAGAAATCTCTTACAGGCGGCCACAGCAAAGGCCCCGTCTCCTCGAGTTTTTAATTGGGATCTGGGCACATTTAACTGATTCAACTGATTTTCTGACCTCACTGATCTGGCCGGGACATAAGCCGTTAAAGTGCGTATGACAGGTTTTAATGAATTTCTAATTTTGATTTTATTTGGTGTATTAATACGTATTGTACATAAAAATTACTGTTTTACACCAGTCAAGTGGTAGTTGGTGGAGAAAAGTTGAAAAATCAGTTTAAAATTACAGGAAGTAATAAACTGATGACATCACACTGGGGAGACTCATTCCATCCAAAGATTATGCATAATTTACCCAAAATAAACAACTTAAATTACCCTTAAAACATTAATTCAACAAAATGAAGGTGTTCACATGTATTTTGATTTGTCGGACAAAAAAATCTCTGACATTAGCAGAGTTTTAGCCCAGTGTTCGAAGTAATTCCCTAGCGTGATGTCATCGTTTACAACCAGGAAGTGATATCAAAAAACTCAAAAAACAGCTAAAAATGATAAAATGTATAATTATTCTTAGCAAAAGTTGGAATATATTTATCTTACTTGTATTTTAGTTACAGGAGTGGTCCAACCTGTCATAGGCCCTTTAAAAGTTCAGACAGATATTCAGGGGCCAATCCATTCAGACATTTGAAAACGAACGTCAAAATCTTAAAATCAACGCTGAATTTGACAGGAATGTGTGACAAAAATGAGCCCGACTTCAAACTGAAGCTGTTCCCGTTGGAGTTTAAACAAACGTCTGGACTCTTTGTGAAGCTGAGACTCGGTAGTTTTGGTTCTGATTTCCTCTGATTAAATGTGAACAAGCTCTGCACAGAGGAATATCAGATTGTCTTTGGTAAATAGAAGCCAGAGCTGGAGTCTTGAGGATGCGCAGATTAGCTTTTGCTTTTGTGACGATTTCTCTCTTTTTTTGTTTGTTTTGGTTTTATTAGGATCCCCATTCGCTGCCCGTTTAATGTCCACTAATCCTCCTGGGTCCTCCTTAAAAATTGTCATTAGATTCAAATAAACAATCCATTAGTAAGTACAGTGATCCCTCGTTTATCGCGGGAGTTGCGTTCCAAAAATAACACGCGAAAAGTGAAATCCGTGAAGTAGTCACAGCTTTATTTTTTATTATTTTACAATGCAATACTGAACTATGGAATGAAACCAAAAATCAAAACCTGTTTTAAAGCCCAAAATGTGTTTAAAACAATAATTTTAATATAGTAATACAAGGTTGGAAACAGTCGTATTTCACAGTCTGTGCCTCTTCGTCCTGACTCCGCCCCCTGTAGCCTCTGTTTCTACGTTGTCGGCGCAGAGCGTTTCTTCGACATTGTGGGTTTTGTCACAGAAAAAATGCAAACCTAAAGTTGGCAGAATGTACAGAAACGAAAACTGTTGACAAGTGAAAAACCAATACAGTACAGCGTCAATATTTTATTTCTAGACAACAGATCTCAAAACAAGATCCATTGATCTCACACAACCTGTTTTTAATTTACGTGAAATAACAGAGCTGGAAGTGTCCAAAATTATTGGTTCATTAAAAAATTCAAAAGCCAAAGACATTCATGGACTGGATACTCATCTCCTAAAATTATGCAAAGAGTCTCTTATTGCACCAATAACACACATGGTTAATTTATCACTTAAACAGAGGGTTGTCCCATCATCCTGGAAACTGGCCATAGTCACCCCAATTTTTAAATCTGGTGACAGATCAAATATATCGAATTATCGACCAATCTGTATACTTCCAGTTGTTTCCAAGGTTGTTGAGAGATGGGTAGCAAATATTATAAATGATCATTTAAATAAAAGTCCCTTTAACTTAAATGCCATGCAGTTTGGTTTTAGAGCAAACCATTCCACTGAATCCGCAAACAGCTTCTTTATAGAAATGGTCAAGAGTAAATTGGATATATATCCCTGTGTTGGTGCAGTGTTTCTCGATCTTAAAAAGGCTTTCGACACTGTCAACCATGAAATTCTTCTAACAAAATTAATAAACTTCAACTTCTCGCCAGAGGCAATTCAGTGGATTAAATCATATTTAACTTCAAGAAAACAATGTGTACAAATTGACAGTGTAAAATCATCGGTTTTGGATGTTTCTGTCGGTGTTCCGCAAGGATCAATACTTGGTCCTCTGTTATTTTCACTTTACATAAATGATCTTCCCAAAACATGTAATAATGTTAATTTTCAAATGTATGCAGATGACGCTGTAATTTATACACATGCAAGGAGTGTTAAAGAGGCAGCTTCCATTCTGACCTCAGCCATGGAGCAAGTAAATGACTGGCTTTTTAAATCGTGTTTGCTTCTAAATTCCAAAAAAACGGTCTGTATGATGTTCTCAAAACAATCAAAAGAGATTAAAAGTTCCAGAGTATACTTGAGAGGAGAAGAATTACAACTTGTCACAGAATTCAAGTATCTTGGTGTGACACTTGATTCCACTTTGTCTTTCAAAAATCATATTAAAAAACTTGCCAATACTGTCAAATTTAACCTAAAAATTTTTAAACAAATACGGCCTTTTTTAACACTAGGTGCTGCTAGAATGTTTCTCCATTCAATGATTTTATCCCATATCGAATATTGCATAACAAGTTGGTCTCTAACCACTGTCACCAATTTGAAAATAATTGAATCATTGTATAAAAAATCTCTTAAAATTTTTGACCAAAAACCTAATTCATTTCATGTATGTAATATTTTAAACAAGTATAATCTTTTAAATTTTGAAAATTTTATAAATTTTAAGTATGTATGTTTAATCTACAAAGTGCTACATGGACTAGCCCCACCTCCCTTGTCTGTCTTTTTCAAACCTAAGACTTCAGGAGGTCTAAGAACCAGAGCCTCCTCCAGAGGAGACTGTGAAGTCCCCTACAGAAGAACAACCTTCGGACAGAACACTCTCTCAGTGAGGGCCACTAACCTCTGGAACAGTCTTCCTCTGCAAACACGGGAGAGTCCTACACTGAACAGCTTTAAAACTCAACAAAAACGATGGTTGAAAACAAACCAGTCATGTGACCATTACACTCATTAGACCCATTAGACTCTTAACTTTTCCTTGTATTTGTGTTGCATGTTGTAATTTTTTATGTATTTGCCTGCCTAGGGACTACGGATGAAAATTAGCTTTGTAGCTATAATCCGGCATATTTACATCTGTTTTATACTGATGTTCATTAATGTGCATTGTCCCTATCAAATAAATAAATAAAATAAAAAAAAAATAAAAAAAGTAAAGCCCCTGAGCCAATCAGGATTCAGAGCACAATGCACTGTAAAAATATCCGCACTGTAAAAACAAAAATCCGTGAAGCAGCGAAGCTGTGAAAGATGAAGCGCGATATAGCGAGGGATCACTGTAACAATTGTGTATTATAGGGTTTTGTTTTGTTTTTATTTGTGAATTTTGAGAACAAATGACACTGATTCATCACAGAATGGTTAGGTCAATGTCAAAGTTTATTTCTAAAGCACATTTTCAACTTCAAGTGCAGTAAAATACATTAAATGAAAAATATTCTACATTTTTCATATTGTTATTAGCCTTGAAACCTGCTCTTGAATACCTTAATTTGCCACCTCATGTTTTAAAACAAAACTATTTTAATTATGGACTAAAATGAGAGCGTTTCTCTGCTGTGTGCACGGACACAGCAGAGAAACGCTTACACAATTTAATCACAATTTCGTTATGTTTTCACTTTAAGAGACGCTACGGTCAGTTATCAAATTTAGAGGCAGAAATGCTCAGAGTGAGTCTGGCGATGATTTAAGGGTTAAAAACAGCAGGAGATTCTCAGATAAGTGACGTCTAAAGTCTGAAAATACGTCACGGATCGAGGGAGTTCAGCAGGAAGTGTTTTTGACGCTCGGAGGGAGAGGATTTTCTAACCAGGATTCATCAAACTAACGTGAATGAAGCTAAATGCAACTCCAGGTGTGTTTTTGATGACGGAACATTGTCAGAACAGGGTTTTAAAGCTCAAAAAAAGTCACTGCGGCAGAATCTGTGTCCTTTAAGGCAGTGTTTCCCAACCAGGGGTACGGGGACCGCAAGGGGTACGTGAGGAATTACCAGGGGGCACTTAGAATGGTTTCAGGTTTTAAAACAAAGATGATATGTACTTTTATCTGAACAAAAAAGTGTCATTAGTTGTAAATTTAGCATCTTTTGGAGCATCTTGGATCATACATATTATTAAAATCAAAAATATAACAGTAATAATTGACTATATTCGATTAGTAAACCCATTTATTGACCTGAAACTCAAGTTAAGGGGTACTGTGAGTGTGAAACAAAGCTCAGGGGGTACGCCAGACAAAAAAGGTTGGGAACGACTGCTTTAAGCCACTCGTAAAACACAATAATGAAAACACAAAGTTGGCTCAGTTTGCATCAAAAGCCAGTGAGAAAAGGCAACCGAAAACATGTGGGTTTCACCTTTTTTCTTATGTCTAACAGCTTGTTTTATCCTTTGGCCGGGAAAAAAACAGAATAAAGTCAGAAAAAGTCAGAAGGCCAGCGCTTCTTACGGCTCTCGTTTGGGAACAATGGATGAATTCAAGGAGTTCCTGATTAAAAGTTCAGGGATGAGGTCTTTGTGAATTTCCCTTTTTCCTTTTGATGTTTTTTTAGTTTTAGTGTGACTGTGCTGTTTGAATTAAATCCTTTTGCAGGTTTAATAAAGACATTTTAAAGTGTAATTTAAACGTGGCTCAAACGACAGCTGAAACGTTGACTTTGAGTAGTTTTTAAACATTATTTTCTAGTAAACGTAAAGCTATTAAGAGAACAAAACTGGCATTAAATATAACTAAATATAACTAAAGAAAACACGTCCCTGAATAAGTCTGTTATTTATTTGTTTGATAATTTTTTGCTTTTACATTTTAAAAAGATCCGCTTAAAAACTAAATTATTTGCTTTGGATCAGTGTAAAATGGAAACGCGTACATGATATTTATGATATTTATTCAGTTTTTTAAAAGTATTCAAGACATTTTAACTTCTTTATTTCGGTTAAGTAAAAAAAACTGAAGTGAAAGTTTTGCGTTTGAAGTTTTTGCTCAAACGTGACTTTTCACCTCGGAGTTTGAAGCCGTGTTTTAACAAATTAACTTTAAAAATGGCACCAGCCTGAGAGAGCGCACCACAGAGAACCATCGACTTATAACAGACCCTTTAAACATCTGTGAACAAAAAGGCAAAAGTGAAATGCAGCATGATGTGATTTCACTGAGAAACTGGGATTAACCTCACAAAATATGAAAAAAAAGTAAAAAAGTAAAAGCCTCAGACACGTGTGAGTGACATCAGAGCTGCTTTAAACACATTTATTATTGTATTTTACATCATGTTTGAGGAAATTATCATCAACTCTTTGCATTTTTGATGAAGGAACGATCCAGATTTATGGATTTTACTGGAAAAATACTCAGTGTAGCATACCCCCGCCGAATGAAGGTTGACGCTTTACTGATGCTTTTCTGATTTAATGGCAATAAATCAAAAATACAGTAAGAGCCGGGGAAACACAAAATTACATCATGTAAATGCTAAATGCCATGCTCTTACACCTTAGCAAAAAACGTTAGCGAAGTGGAAATTTCTCATTAAACATCAATTAACGTGTTTACATACAAAATCAATATAACTTCGCTTTATAAACACAAAACATTCTCAACTTTTCTGCGTTTGCCCTTTTCCGTCTCTTTCTACGTAAAGCTAATGCTGCGTTAAAATAATAAACAGGAAGTTGCTCATCAAAATAAAGTGTTCTGTCAAAAACAGGAAGTTAACTGTTACTTCGTGAATATTGACAAGGTATGAAATAAAATACAACTACAGTTTTTAGCACGGTGCACGGTGGCAGAGCGGCTAGAGCTTCTGCCTCTCAATAAGGAGATCGTGGGTTCGAATCCCAGACCACCCCAACATCGTGGTTTCGAATTCCGAACCACCCTAACATCACATGATCTCTCTGGGTGGAGTCTGCATGTCCTCCCCGTGTTACCGTGGGTTCTCTCCGGGTTCTCCGGCTCCTCCCACCGTCCAAAGACATGACTGTGTAGGTTAATTGAGAACTCTAAATTGTCCCTAGTGAATGAATGTGAGAGTGAATGGTTGTCTGTCCTTGTCTGTCTCTCTGTGTTAATCCTGCGACGAGTTGGCCACTGTCCAGGGTGTACCCCGCCTAAGGCCCAAAGTCACTGGGATAGGCTCCAGTCACCCGCGACCCCTAACGGGAATAAGCGGTAGAAAATGAATGAATGAATGAATACAGTTTTTAGCGATGGAAAAATACACTGTTGGTTCTTTACGCTCAGAAATGTTAAGCCTGCAATAATTTTTAATTTTATCAAGATCAGTGGTTCTCAAACTTTTTACCCCAAGTACCACCAAAAAAAAGATTTGGCTTTCTGAGAACCACCAAATCTAAATTGGGTCATAACGGGACTGTTTCAGGTTAAATTAGAGCAGGTCTTAAGTAGAAATACACCATCGCCACAGAGGTTTTACCTAGAAATGTAGTAAAGGAAGTGAGGAGGAAAAAAATGTGAATAAATGTTCTCTAAATGAAGTAAACATTACAATGGAAGAGGTGTCCGCGTACCACCAGTCGTACGCGTACCACAGTTTGAGAAACACTGATCTAGAGATATATTAGATACTATACCAGAAATTAAAAAAAAAATTAAGCTAAAATACAATTTTAAGGCTAGAACATTGTTTTTGTTCTTCGTTTGTTAGAGAAAAGCAAACTAACTGACCTTTCTACTCTGGAAATTCAAACGTGTTGCTTTTTTCCAACACAAACACTTAAACCAGCAGAATTTAGAACTAATCTGAGAGAATCATTGAAACATTTACAGTCGACTTCATTTTACCTCCAGTCGAAGCCATTCTGGAATTTTTACACATCACATTTAAAGGGTTTATACAGATTAGAGTGGATTCAGTTGCGGCGGCCATCTTGAAAGTGGAAAAAGAGCACAATTCTAATAAAAATAATATAAAAACTGTCAAATGTATGGGTTATTCTGCCCCGCCCACTTTTGCCACAGATACGCACTTTTGTTGTAAACGCACTTCCGTTTGACGAGAACTCCGTTAAAGCTAATGACGAACGAGGGAAAAGTCTCGCCGCTAAAATGTTCCATAAAGTAGATTGATTTGTGTAAAATGTTTAATGAACACGAGCAACAACAAGTCACAACTCAACGATTTCCTGAAAACGTCTTTTTAGTCGAGTAGAACTTATTTTCTGTTGAGCTCGTCTGCTCCGTGTGAACTACAACGGAAACAAATGTGTTTTTGTCCCTCGAGACATAAAGATCAGCCTTAAAGTAGATCCTACACCAAACTGTACAATCTGGACTCAACAAGATTTAGACAGAACTGACACAATATTTGATTAAATGTGACAAAATGGTGACTAAAAGTGACAAAAATGCAGCTGAAAACAACAAAAACACGACTAAAAAAGCAACTATAAGCGGCAAAAGCATCAAAAACGTGACGATCGGTGACAAAAATGTGATGAAAAGTGACAAAAAAGTGACAAAAACAAGACTAAAATGCGGCTAAAACACATTAAACGACATTAAACTTCAAGGACGTTTTCTCCAAATGCATTTTTGTCCCTCGAGACATAAAGATCAGCCTTAAAGTAGATCCTACACCAAACTGTACAATCTGGACTCAACAAGATTTAGACAGAACAAACAAGGATTTTTTTGATGTCTAATTCTAAAACTGATTTACTGGAGTTTTAAGTTAAAAATGAGGGGAAATCTGAATTTTTTTGGAAAATTTTCAATCAGTTCTAGTTTACTCAAAAACTAAATAAGAAATCCAAAATCCTCTCTGTACATTTTTATAACTAATATGTTACAAAATGAACCAAGAAATTTAAACCTGGTTCTGTCCATTTTTCAGATTTAAATGTCCCAAATATGTGGATTTTTGTCTGTTTTTACACATAAAATGCCTTATTTCTACATGAAAACATGACATGATGAAAAACTTGTAATACATTTTTTTCTTACATTTATGTGACTAAACTACAGGGGAAGTTTCAAATCGATATCTTTAATTTTAAGATTTTTTCCTGTTCACCTGCAGTGTCTCACCTTGATTTTCTGTGATATTTGACTCTAAACTGAGACATTACGGCACATTATTGGCCCTAAACCATCATTTCCATCAGGATAATCTCACAAATATTCATTACACTGAAGGATGGGTCACAGTAAAACAAAAAGAATGTAAACATCGCGCTGAAACTCGCTCAAACGGGGGCGAAATCAAAACCCGCAGCCTGATGTTTATCTCCACTTTTCTCAAGAGCTAAAGTCTTTTCAGTTTTAGCGTCAGGACCAAACAAAAACCACCTCCGGCTGAAAAGGTTTGTTGTTGAAACGCTGCAGGGAAAACGTCACAAACACTCAACGTTTATCTTTAAAAGTGTTGAGTGAAATGTGACACATAAATCACTTTTCAGTCTGAAGCGGTGACTTTAAATACTCTGTAGAACATAAAAAACATGGATTAATGTTTGATATATTGACAAAAAGACATTAGAGTTGGGAAATATTGCAAAAGTTGAAGATTCTGTTTAACGTTTATCAGAAAAATGCTGCAAAAAGAGCTGATTAAGGATTAAAAATGAAGGAAACTTACTTTAAAACAACAGTGTCATGTGATTTTCAGCATTTTTGTGATTCTTTTTATAGTTTTTTTTTATTTGTCTGACGATTCAATCTCGAGTAACATTTAAAGACATTTCTGTTGAATTGTGTAATTCTAATCAGGTCCAATTCTGAGTAGAGCCCCATTTCTGAGGGGAGCTGGGACGAGCAGGCGTCCCAGCGTCTGAGCTAATTCCCGGGGCACGTGGTGGGTTGCTGGACCCTGGAGCATGACCCTGGAGCTATGACCACGGGGGCTGGGACGAGTGGTCGTCCCAGTCAGGGAGCAGTCTCTGGGGCTAAGTCCTGGTGCATGGTGGGTCGCTGGAGCCTGGCCCGGGCTAGTTGGGACGAGCGGAAATCCGATTTTCTGGTACGTTTTTCGGGTTCTATTGTCCCTGAATATTCTAAGAAAGTGTCCAACTTTGAAGCACTAATTCTGGGGGTAACATAAGCAGAGCACTCCTTGTCAGAACTGGGAGCTGGGACGAGCGGGCGTCCCAGCGCGGAGCTAATTCCCGGGGCACGTGGTGGGTTGCTGGACCCTGGAGCATGACCCTGGAGCTATGACCACGGGGGCTGGGACGAGCAGTCTCTGTAGCCTGGGGAGGGGTGCTTAAGGGTGGGTATCCGGGTTCAAGTGGTGCACCTGGTTGTCTGGAGTCTCCAGACGGTGTCCAGAAGAGCGGAGTACAAGGGTCGCGGGGCCCTGATCGATATATTTCAAAGTGTGGAGCAGAGTACCAGGTGCCTTCTACCCCAGTCGGAGTACCAGGGTCGCCGGGCTCCAAGTGCACGGACCAAGGGTGTGTAGTCCGAGGAGGGGTGCTTAAGTGTGGGTACCCGGGTTCAAATGGAGCGCCTGGTACCAGGGGCCATGATGTCAAGTGTGGGACCCGGGAGAAGTGTCCCGCCCTGGGCCAGTGTGAGTGGGGATTTTCACGGGGCCTGCTGAAGGTCCCAGGGGCCATGATGTCAAGTGTGGGACCCGGGAGAAGTGTCTCAAATAAGTAAAAAAGTTATCTCAAATATCACATATCTAAATGACACAGTTTATAGTTTTTGACAGTATGGTATCTCTCGTTGCAGGGTACAGCACAAAGACCGACACCACACTGGGCCAGTGAGTACTTTGTTTGGCGCCTGCCTTTGACGCGAGAACGGTCCGAGCAGACAACACAGTCTGGACGTCCCTCTGCTTCACAAAGCCAGTGACGTTCTGTGAGCCTTTGTGGCCTTACACTCCCTGCTCTTGAAGGCCGGCCACCTTTGCTACTCTCCTTTTTGGTGTAACCAGCCAACAATGCATCAACAACGTCCTGGATGTAGGCCTTCAGGGCTTTGTGTGGGCCCGGGGTGCATTTAGTGTAAATAATGTGTGAGTTGACAACAGAAATACTGAGGATGGCGTTAAAGATGCGGTGATACCACTTCCTGGACCGGTGGGGAAATAGATATGTTTTCATCCTCTGGTCTGATGTGTCTACACCCCCCATGTACATATTGTACTGGTTGACACACAGTGGTCTGTTTATTGCGCGAAAGCCAGTTGCATTTGTCTTGGACCTGATTCTTTTCTGAACACATGCATTGCCATGCAGTGTAGAGAGCATAGTGACACGTTTAGTGTCTTGCCAAGCACAAGCCAGAATTTTAACTTTCCGCATAAAAACAGGGTCATCTCCCTTTTTTAGATGCAAGATAGGTTTTCCCAGGCTTTTAGGCATGCCTTTCCTTGTACTTCTCACTGTACCACATAGTCCGGTTTCCAAATCAGCTAATTCATTTGCAATTGCTGGTGAGGTATAGTAACTGTCCATGTACATTTCATGGCCTTTTCCAGTGTAAGGCTCCACAAGGTCACGAACAACAGCATGAGTTCTGAGCACTGATGTCGCTGGCATTATCTGTGTATTGCCCTGTGTGCAAGGACCAACGCAAAACATACCTTGAACTGCTCTCACTCAAAACATACACTCTATAGCCATATTTATCTGGTTTATTGGGACTGTAACATTTGAGTGTTGACCTCCCCTTGAATGCTATTGTCATCTCGTCTAAAGAAAGCTCCTTGAGTGGACTGTAGACTGCTGCAAATTTGGGAATAATCAACTGTATTATTGGACGGACTTTGAAAAGTTTATCATGCCCTGGTTCACCTTGTCTCACATAATTGTTATTGTTGACCAAATGAAAGCATGAAAGAATAATTTCGAATCTGTTTCTAGACATTACACTCCCAAAACCAGGCGTCTGTGTAAGCCAAAATGTTGCCCAATAATCCTCTATTTCAGGTTTATCTCCAAGGCCCATAGACAAATGCAATGCAATGAAAGCTTTCATTTCAGAAATGGATACATCATACCACTCTAAAAATCTGGAATGTGGCTTCATCTCCATTGTTGATGTGACCTGGGCTGCATATCTGTTTGTTTCATCAGCGATCAGTTTCCAAAACTCATCTGTCAGAAAGAGTGATAAAATATCTATTGGCCTGGCATCTCTCAAATCTCTGTCTCCAGTGTAGCCAACAAACATATCAAATGGTTTGATCCACCCTTGAAAATCCGTAGCTTCTCTCAGCTGCTCCCAGCCCTCATCCCCACTAGTGTCATGGGGCTGGCCACCACCTCTGCCTCTCCCTCTCCCTCTCCCTCTCCCTCGGCCTCTGCCTCTCCCTCTGCCTCTGCCTCTCCCTCTGCCTCTCCCTCTGCCTCTCCCTCTGCCTCTCCCTCTGCCTCTCCCTCTCCCTCTCCCTCTGCCTCTCCCTCTGCCTCTGCCTCTCCCTCTGCCTCTCCCTCTGCCTCTCTCTCTCCCTCTGCCTCTCCCTCTGCCTCTCCCTCGGCTTCTGCCTCGGCCTCTCCCTCTGCCTCTCCCTCTCCCTCTGCCTCTCCCTCTGCCTCTCCCTCTGCCTCTCCCTCTCCCTCTGCCTCTCCCTCTCCCTCTGCCTCTCCCTCTGCCTCTCCCTCTGCCTCTCCCTCTCCCTCTGCCTCTCCCTCTCCCTCTGCCTCTCCCTCTCCCTCTCCCTCTCCCTCTGCCTCTCCCTCTCCCTCTGCCTCTGCCTCTGCCTCTGCCTCTCCCTCTGCCTCTCCCTCTCCCTCTGCCTCTCCCTCTGCCTCTCCCTCTGCCTCTCCCTCTGCCTCTCCCTCTCCCTCTCCCTCTCCCTCTGCCTCTCCCTCAGCCTCTGCCTCTGCCTCTCCCTCTCCCTCTGCCTCTGCCTCTGCCTCTCCCTCTGCCTCTCCCTCTGCCTCTCCCTCTGCCTCTCCCTCTCCCTCTCCCTCTGCCTCTCCCTCTGCCTCTCCCTCTCCCTCTGCCTCTCCCTCTCCCTCGGCCTCTGCCTCTCCCTCGGCCTCTGCCTCTCCCTCTGCCTCTGCCTCTCCCTCTGCCTCTCCCTCTCCCTCTCCGTCCCCTGCCTCTGCCTCTCCCTCTGCCTCTCCCTCTGCCTCTCCCTCTCCCTCGGCCTCTCCCTCGGCCTCTGCCTCTCCCTCTGCCTCTGCCTCTCCCTCTGCCTCTCCCTCTGCCTCTGCCTCTCCCTCTGCCTCTCCCTCTGCCTCTCCCTCTCCCTCTGCCTCTGCCTCTGCCTCTGCCTCTGCCTCTGCCTCTGCCTCTCCCTCTGCCTCTGCCTCTGCCTCTGCCTCTCCCTCTCCCTCTCCCTCTCCCTCTGCCTCTGCCTCTGCCTCTGCCTCTCCCTCTCCCTCTCCCTCTCCCTCTCCCTCTCCCTCTGCCTCTGCCTCTGCCTCTGCCTCTCCCTCTCCCTCTCCCTCTCCCTCTCCCTCTGCCTCTCCCTCTGCCTCTCCCTCTCCCTCGGCCTCTGCCTCTGCCTCTCCCTCTGCCTCTCCCTCTGCCTCTGCCTCTGCCTCTCCCTCTCCCTCTCCCTCTGCCTCTGCCTCTGCCTCTGCCTCTCCCTCTCCCTCTCCCTCTCCCTCTCCCTCTCCCTCTGCCTCTGCCTCTGCCTCTGCCTCTGCCTCTCCCTCTCCCTCTCCCTCTCCCTCTCCCTCTGCCTCTCCCTCTGCCTCTGCCTCTGCCTCTGCCTCTGCCTCTGCCTCTCCCTCTCCCTCGGCCTCTGCCTCTGCCTCTCCCTCTGCCTCTGCCTCTGCCTCTGCCTCTCCCTCTCCCTCTCCCTCTGCCTCTGCCTCTGCCTCTGCCTCTCCCTCTCCCTCTCCCTCTCCCTCTCCCTCTCCCTCTGCCTCTGCCTCTGCCTCTGCCTCTCCCTCTCCCTCTCCCTCTCCCTCTCCCTCTGCCTCTCCCTCTCCCTCTCCCTCGGCTTCTGCCTCGGCCTCTCCCTCTGCCTCTCCCTCTGCCTCTCCCTCTGCCTCTCCCTCTCCCTCTCCCTCGGCCTCTGCCTCTCCCTCTCCCATCTGCTCCTAAAGATGTTTTATTCTTCCATTGAATCCACTTCATCCATTGATTTCTCTGGGACATTGTAACTTCAAAGATGTATTTTTCTCCCTCGAGACATAAAGATCAACCTTAAAGTAGATCCTACACCAAACTGTACAATCTGGACTCAACAAGATTTAGACAGAACGGACACAATATTTGATTAAATGTGACAAAATGGTGACGACAAGCAACAAAAATGCAGCTGAAAACAACAAAAATGTGACTAAAAGTGACAAAAAAGCAACTATAAGCGACAAAAGCATCAAAAACGTCACGATAGGTGACAAAAATGTGATGAAAAGTGACAAAAAGCGACAAAAACAAGACTAAAAGCAACTAAATGCGGCTAAAACACATTCAACAACATTAAATTTCAAAGGACGTTTTCTTAAAATGCATTTTTGTCCCTCGAGACATAAAGATCAGCCTTAAAGTAGATCCTACACCAAACTGTACAATCTGGACTCAACAAGATTTAGACCAAACAGAGAGATTTGTTAATATCTGATTCTAAAATGGATTTATGGAAGTTTTAAGTAAAAAAAAAAGGTGAATTTGAATTTTTAGCACAATTTTCTGTCAAGTTCACTCAAAAACTAAATAAGAAATCCAAAATCCCCTCTGTACATTTTTATAACTAATATGCTACAAAATGAACCATGAAATTTAAACCTGGTTCTGTCCATTTTTCAGATTTAAATGTCACAAATGTGTGGATTTATGGCTGTTTTTTCACATAAAATGCCTTATTTCTACATGAAAAACATTAAATGATGAAAAACTTGTAATACATTTTTTTCTTACATTTATGTGACTAAACTACAGGACAAGTTTGAAATTGCTATCTCTAAATTTAAGATTTTTTCCTATTCACCTGCAGCGTTAAAGGGCCAGTGACAGGTTGAAGTACTCATTTTACTAAAACACAGTTAAGATATTTATATTCAAGATTCTGCTGAAAAGAAACAATTTTATTCCAGTTTGGCAGTTTTTTAGGTTTAAATTTTGACTTCCTGGTTGTAAATCATGACATCACACTGGGGGATTCCGTAACCGTTGCCTAGAAACCATGTCGTACACTGGGGGAAAACTCCTCAAATGTCACAAAAATTATTATTTAACAAATAAAAACCCGTAGGAACGCCATTATTTTTGATGAATTCATGTTTAAAGGATCAGAAAAATGTGTTTGTTGGTTGTAAATTGTCCCCGGTGTGTCTCCGTAGTGTAACGTCATCGTGTTTTGGAACTCTGCTCTACTTCCTGTAAATTTCAACACATTTTTCAACTTTTTTTCACAAACTGACACTTGATTGACAAGTTGTATTCCACCAAATAAAGTCAAAACTAGAAAATCATAAAAACCTGTCATACGCACTTTAATGTAACATATAACTCTTAAAAATCACCAAACCGAGCGTCTAAAAGTGTAAAACTCCGATGCGTTTCCCGATGAAAGCTCGTGTGCAGAGGACGGGAGCTCCGCGGACCGAGCCCCGCAGTGTTTCGTGTCAGAAAAACACGCATGCAGAGAATTCCAGCGGGTTTTCCCCCCGACTCACTCCGGCTGAAGAACAGGATCAGAGCGCGCCCCGGGCCCCGACGTTATTACCACGATTAGCACTTCTACTACTACTACTACTACTACTTCTACTTCTACTGTAAACGCCACCACCGCGGGTCATTTGATCCCAGCTACAAAAGCCGTTTTCTGATGTAAAAGTGTAAAAGAAAGAAGAATAACGACAAAAACGGTGTGTAATAAATCCAAAAAGCTCTTTATGCCATGATTTGTTGACAGTTTATGACAGAAAAATTGTAAGATTGTGGTGCGTTCCTTCTCTGTGCCACTGCAAAAATGAATTTCTAGATAAGTTAAAATGTCTTGATTTCAGGATCTGAATGTTAGATGTTTTGACTCATTATAGATTATTTCACTCGTTTCAAATCGTTTCTGACTTGTTTCAACACATTATTTCTTATTTCAGTCCAAATTATCTTCCTGCTCAGCAAAAAATGTAAATCTGTAAAGTCTAAAATGGCTTGAATTTATTATTTTTATCTGGATTTGAGAAGTTTTGACTCGATGAGATTTAATCGCTGATGTGATGCAGGATATTTCACTGTTTTCAATGTATTTCTGGCTGATAATGCTAATAATGCTAATAAATAATGCTTAAATAAATACATTTGTCAGTGGTAAGTAAAATGATCTTAACCCACTGACAGATCATTTGGATTGAAGTAAGAAATAATGTGTTGAAACAAGTCAGAAATGGTTTGAAACAAGTGAAATAATCTAGTTCCATCAAATAAATCGTCTCCACTGATCTTAACGAGTCAAAACGTCTGAAATTCAGATTAATATCCTCAAATCAAGACATTTGAACTCATCTAGAACTTGATTATTTGCAGTGTGGGCCCCTAATATGTAATTTTATATTGGATTTTTATCTCAGTAAATTCAGTTATTAAGATTATTTTTTTTCATTCTCAGTTGTCAGGATTCTGTGGTTTGGACAAACAGTTCCATTTGTGGACGTCGTGTGTCGTTAAAATAGAAACATTATTT